>CM060452.1:131108555-131708555 GCA_030545235.1 Helianthus tuberosus
AACAACTTGCGGGTTTAAATTACGATGTGTTCTTCTTTCCTTTCCGCTGCAAACTCAAGTTATGTTTTGAAAAATTTAAAATGGGTCGCTAATTATATTATTAATTGTAATAATAACTAAACGGTTCAAAATAATTAGTGGCTAAGATCCTGGTCGTCACACGCCTCGCGGTAATACTCCGCGTGTGGATTTTGAGGGTGTGACAGATTGGTATCAGAGCCATTGGTTATAGTGAACTAGGTTTAAGATATAAAATATTTTTAAGATGAAAAATATTTTTATATGGAAACCAGACTATAACCGTTCTTTAGTGTAAACTACAACGACACCACACTCCGGATTGCAAGGTTCGTCAGCCTCAGATGCTCACATGGTAATGGTAGACTAACGACATTTACTTGTGCATAACTTATGTGTGTGGATACGCATGTGTGTATGTATGTAATTAGCATATAGGTGTTAGTATGTATGCGTATATTTAGTATTTAACACAGTAGGTCATACGAAGGCTAGGCTAGCGTGTTACGTGTTAAACAGGAGCGAGTCCTCCTAAACCTGGTTCGAAACCACAATACACTAAGGGCAGGGAACCCATTTATTCCAAGCCCTCGTCCACGTATTTCCTGATATCATCCCAGGGCTGCCAATCGACGCGAGGGACGTCCACTCAATAGACCTGCCCGGGACAGGCCTGCCATGAAGCACATAGAAAAGTTACGAGAACGAATCGACGAAGGGGAGCCACCCCTATATCATGGGATATTAGAAAGAACGACGAAGTCATCCACATCCTTTTTACTTACGTATTTCGTTTCCCGACATGAGTGGTGAGACTAGTTCCCTCATCCGACCGATCACTTTAATTCTTGAAGCCTCCTAGTAAGTCTACACTTTTCAGGTTTCTGTTTGCACGTCTCGAACACGAAAAGCAGGCGTGGTGTATGCTTCTCATTGCACTGCCAGCAATCGTATCAACTTTCCATCGACCACGAAGTTATTTCCCCTAATTCCTCGTTACATGGTTAATCCTTATTCAAGTTGAACCTTATACCTTAGCACGCCCCAAAACCCAGCAAGTTGATAACTTTCTTACAAACCGGCGTAATTGAAAGCGTGGCAGGACGAAGATACAGGCCAGTCAACCCACCGACGAGTGCGGTGACCTAGATGCTTACCTTATCATTCATTTTCCAGAACCGTTATTCTTGGGCGACTTTTCTGATTTCATGAATCCTTTCGCTAGCTTTCATACGAATCCGTGTTTATTGCTCAGACAGTACCCCCGCTTCTATCGTTTCTTTATCACGACATCCACGTTTCTTCGTTTAGAAACCTTGACCAGACCTCTCTTCAGTTTGGTGAATTCAACAAACTCGACCCTTAGACAGCAAACTTATTTTTTTATCCCTTGAAATTCAACAATGTGCTACTTCAATCATACTTTCCTGAAAACCTGTTTTCACAGTTTCACATCGAAACCCCCCCCCCCCCCTCATACTGAGACCTTGACCAGATTTCCCTCTAGTTTGGGGAAATTCAGCAAGCTCGACTACTAGTCAATAAACTTCTTGAATCTTAAAAATGGTGACGTGTGATCCAAACGTATCCTTTCAGACATGTTTTTATTACCTTACATGGAAGCCTTTCGACGACACAAGCACTACTTCGGACTCGTCCTCACGACTTCGGTAGTCTATTCAATTTGGCTACTTACCGGTTTGGGAAGATCACAAACTCGTTTTTCGCGTAAGGCTCAGCTCAGAACATCTTGTTAGACGTTTTAGTGAACCTAAACCCCCCCCCCCCCGATCCATACGACGACCGTCCTTCTCTATCATTGGTTCTTGTTGTGCCATACATACTGACGTAACACCTCTTATCGACAAAACGATGTTCTTTATCCTAATCGCCCGCAGCTTATGTACGACCAGCTACTTCATCGACGCCAGATAAATCCTTATTGCCGACCACCAAGCCTTTTATGTCTTGTCTCAAATTGGACGCACCAACGTTGACTACCCTTCAAACATTACCTCGCTACTCGTATTATGAATTCCCTGATTCTTATCCTACCCTATTCTGCACAAATCTCCGTTTGGACGAAATACTTCCTACAAATGTTACTCGTCCGAGCAACGAGCCAAGGATACCCCGAGGGTAACGGGTATCGCAAGCACTGTTCTTCGAACTCGATACGATCAACACCTAATTACGACACTCGAATTTATTCCATCCTGTCAAAATTCGACACTGGTTTCTTTCGACAACGCCCGAACCTATCCCGAAACGAGGTGGGAATCAGGACGACTCCTATGCTCTACCCTTGTACTTCTACGACGCAAACCGCCTTGCGCTAAATTGACAATGCACGACTTTAACGTCGCAAGGGCCGCATTTCTCGACTGTATACGCAACCCCTCACGGTTTAAACTCGAAAGGGCATCACCTAGCATCAGGGAGATGTCAGTAAATCGCCATTCCAATGGTTGAAAGATAAGCAATGAAGTGAATCGTATCCTCTCCTATCCTAGGGCATTGAAGAAATAGTCGCCGGTACCTTTACACGATCGAAGAAACCGACAAGCTCTCGAACTTGCAACCATCTACTTGATAGAAGTGGATGCGGGGCACAGAGTGCCGACTTCTATCACTTTGGATCGAAACCCACATTTTGCATCCGATTCGTCGCAGACTTTACTCAGTTGGCTCACTGTTAGACATGCGCGCTGTTTACTACATACGGATGGGTGGTCAACCGAACGCATGCCCCGAAACCCTTGAAAGCATGTTGGGAGCATATGTTACCAACTTTGGGAAAACGAGAGACACTTGACTTTTGTAGAAATCTCTTCCCACTAGCATTTAGGCGACACCATTTGAGGCATTGCACGGACACAGATGCCGGTCACCTCTGTGTTGGGCGGAAGCCAAATTACCGGCCCAGAGCTCACACTTGACACAACGGGTAGGATTGCCCAGAATAGACAACGCATGGCGGCAGCTCCAGACCATCAGAAAGGCTACGCGGGTAAGCGTAGGAAACCTCTAGAACTCCTAGTCGGAGATTGGGTTCTACTTAAAGTACACCCTTGAAGGGTGTTGTACATTTTGACTAACGGGACGAACTTAATCCGCGATATATTGGACCGTTCGAAATTGCCGAAAGGACCGGTAAGGTAGCTTTGCGGGCTAAACCTGCCTGAAGAGCTGAGTGCGGTACACAACGTCCTTCACGTGCCTAGTCTAAAGAAGTGTCTGTCAGATGAAACATTCGTTGTCCTTTTTAGGAACTCGTGACCAGCAACAAACTACGCTTCGTTGGGGAGCCGGTTGAGATCAAGAACCAAGAAATCAAAACCCTCAAGCGTGGTATAATATGCTAACAGACCGAGTTCGTTGGATCTCGCGCTGTGGCCCGGAGCTTACCTGGGAACGGGAAAACCAGATGATGTGCATGTATCCCCAGTTGTTTACAAACATTACCTCCAGCGCTGAGGCTACCGCTAAATTTCAGGGAGAAATTTCAAACCAACAAGGGGGATGATGTGACGCCCCACGAAAACGTACAAACACACTAGCTTGTTAGTGGCTACGCGCTAAATTTCGGGACGAAATTTCCTGAACTTGGGGATAATGTGACACTTCGGGTTTTCCTGTACGTTTCTTGGATGTCATAATTAATTTTGTGAAATTCTATACTATGTGAAATACGTACAAACTCTTGGGATCTTATGCTACTTGACCGTCTACGCTATGTGACCTTATGTGCTATGTGGATTACATGTTTGTTTTGTGAACTTTTGTGAACTACGTGTATGTACGTATGACACTTTGTTATCAGCAAGTCCATAATTAGAGCGAATCGTATGTCTTAGCTTAAATTTCGAGGACGAAATTCCTGTAACATGGGGAGAATGTGACAACTCGAACCCTTGATCATGATCGTCAAGAAACGAGCATTTTATTAATGCTCGTGTTCACTATTATTATTTGTTTATTATTGTTATTATCGTCCTTATTTTATAAAATAGTAATAATCCGCGGCGAGAGTTTCGATTATTCGCGAATAAGTTAATATACCGGGTCAGTGTGTTTTATTAACGGGTTCACACACTTGGGCTAGGCCCAGCCCCACTCCCTAAACCTAAACCCTACCTATTTAAACCCCATTATAACCTCTCACCCTCTTTCTAATTCAAAAAAACAATAAAACCCTAAAGCATAACTCATCAGCCGCACATACACACCAGCTCCCATCCCTCTCTCTCATCAGACTTTCAGGCGACCGGAGAAGGGATTTCCGGCGCCGCCTTTCCGGCGAGTTACACCCAACAAAACCAAACCGTTCATCTCCATCTCTCTCTCTGATGAAGAAACGGCCGACCACCTGTAGATGGTGGCAGCGCACGACAGCAGCAGCCGCAACATGCGGTGTCAGAGGACGGTGATGGATCGAGGCAGAGGAGGTGTGGGGGTTCACGTTAGATTCAAGTGGCAGTAGCGTCGGCACAGAGGTGGTGGTAGAGGAGCCGGGTTTCCGGCGACGTAACAGCGATAAGGATGATTAACGAAGATGACGATGTTAACGGTAGAGATGGTGATGGAATCTCACGACAGCGGGATGGTAACCGACAGCGACGGTAGTCACCAGAGCTTCGTCTAGGTCCGTATCAGTAGGAGCACACAACTCATAGTCTCGGTCAGTTTATGTCTACCAGAACTTGTCTTGTAACCTTGTTAAATTTAATTTGATACAGAATTGTTTGTTGGACTGCTGTACATGAGAATTAGAAGTATGTGCTCACCCTAAACATCCTTAGATTTTGAAGTTCCTGAATTAATGTACTTGTTAACTGTTTTGATATTTAAGGGGTTTTATTTATGAATAAGTGTAAGAAATCTGGGTTATTGTAGTACAAAAAGAATAAATAAGATTGGCCAAGCATATGAATCTGAGATCTGTTGACAGTGTTTGTTTGCATCTTCTTGCGACCTTAAATATATAAAATGAAAGCATGAGTATGTGTTTGGTGGCAAACTGCTCGTATAGTCCTGCAATATGTTTGATCGACTATATAAATGCAAAATTTGAGTTTTAACTAGCTGCACTTCTTGTGGACATGTGCCTAATGGTAGGATTTTAGTGAATGGGATTTAAAAGTGTATTTTATAATGTTTAAGCATCAACTGTCTGGTAATGGATCAAAAAAAAAAGGAATAAAACTGTCGGACGTGTAGTGTGTGTCTCCTTACATTTCCGCTGATTCATTATAATGATAAAACTTTAAAAATGTTGATGGTTGTTAAATGGTAGTGAAAATAGTACAGTCCCGTTATATATGACTCAGGATGGAAATGGTAGACTGGGTAATTATTTGATCTAGATCTACATGACAACTCGAGACCGCCCGGTTGCGACTCGCAACCAAAACATGACAACTCGAGACCGTCTGATTGCGACTCGGAACTTCATGGTTGCGACTCGAGACCTCTTGTTCTCGATTCGAGACCACCCGGTTTCGACTGGACTACTCTGCTTAGTTATTGGGCCGCACAAACTGATGTTTTGAACTACGTGTTACTATTAATGTTTAACTGTTACTGTTTAACTGTTTGCATGCTAGGATAGGCCCAATAACGTATATGCTAGTATGACTTACGTGCTATGTGTTAGATACGTGTAGTTATACGTGACATTACTTGCATACGAACCTAATAAATATTTAATAACCATAATAGGGTATGGTTGGCCAACGTAACACGAGTAAATTAATTACCGAGCAAAGCAAAGGTGAGTTCACTACTTTTTACTTAAAGCATGCGTTCCCGGTGGATTGGGAAACGGAACAAAACACTTTTCCTGGTTTGGGATTGCTTACTATCTCCTTGTGCGGGATACGGTATTTCTATCTCCTTGTGTGGGATACGGGTAACAACGCTATCCCCTTATGAGGGATACAAACTTACTTTTCTTCCCTTGTTACTGGGAACAAACTTACTTACTTCCCTTGTTACTGGGAACTTTTAGTTGATTACTGTTTATACTGGATGCAACAAGCAACACTAAACAAAACTCTATCACTCAAGTCCTCACTTCTTAATACCGATTAGTCGCCGGGGTCAGGCGAACGGGTTATTAGTTGATAGCGCTATTTAGGTCTCACCAACCTCACACCGTGCCAAGGTATGGGATCGGTCGTGAACTAATATACTCTGGCAACCGTCAATGATGATAGAACATTGACAAACGGGGCACTCTACGGAAACGTACGGATGAATAGTATTCGGTATTGTAAAAACAGTTTAGTCGCTTACTTATGGGGTAGCTCCCCATCGCATGTATAAACGGGTAAATTAACTGGTTAAAACAAGTTTTTGGAATTAAAAACTGGAAAACTACAAACACGTGAACTCGCCAACGTCATGTTGACACTCTACTGCATGCTTTGCAGGTTGCTCGATACAGCTCTGGACGGACGTTGCAATCGGATGGAGTGTGTGGTTCGTAAGTTTCGTATGAACAACTTGCGGGTTTAAATTACGATGTGTTCTTCTTTCCTTTCCGCTGCAAACTCAAGTTATGTTTTGAAAAATTTAAAATGGGTCGCTAATTATATTATTAATTGTAATAATAACTAAACGGTTCAAAATAATTAGTGGCTAAGATCCTGGTCGTCACACGCCTCGCGGTAATACTCCGCGTGTGGATTTTGAGGGTGTGACAGATTGGTATCAGAGCCATTGGTTATAGTGAACTAGGTTTAAGATATAAAATATTTTTAAGATGAAAAATATTTTTATATGGAAACCAGACTATAACCGTTCTTTAGTGTAAACTACAACGACACCACACTCCGGATTGCAAGGTTCGTCAGCCTCAGATGCTCACATGGTAATGGTAGACTAACGACATTTACTTGTGCATAACTTATGTGTGTGGATACGCATGTGTGTATGTATGTAATTAGCATATAGGTGTTAGTATGTATGCGTATATTTAGTATTTAACACAGTAGGTCATACGAAGGCTAGGCTAGCGTGTTACGTGTTAAACAGGAGCGAGTCCTCCTAAACCTGGTTCGAAACCACAATACACTAAGGGCAGGGAACCCATTTATTCCAAGCCCTCGTCCACGTATTTCCTGATATCATCCCAGGGCTGCCAATCGACGCGAGGGACGTCCACTCAATAGACCTGCCCGGGACAGGCCTGCCATGAAGCACATAGAAAAGTTACGAGAACGAATCGACGAAGGGGAGCCACCCCTATATCATGGGATATTAGAAAGAACGACGAAGTCATCCACATCCTTTTTACTTACGTATTTCGTTTCCCGACATGAGTGGTGAGACTAGTTCCCTCATCCGACCGATCACTTTAATTCTTGAAGCCTCCTAGTAAGTCTACACTTTTCAGGTTTCTGTTTGCACGTCTCGAACACGAAAAGCAGGCGTGGTGTATGCTTCTCATTGCACTGCCAGCAATCGTATCAACTTTCCATCGACCACGAAGTTATTTCCCCTAATTCCTCGTTACATGGTTAATCCTTATTCAAGTTGAACCTTATACCTTAGCACGCCCCAAAACCCAGCAAGTTGATAACTTTCTTACAAACCGGCGTAATTGAAAGCGTGGCAGGACGAAGATACAGGCCAGTCAACCCACCGACGAGTGCGGTGACCTAGATGCTTACCTTATCATTCATTTTCCAGAACCGTTATTCTTGGGCGACTTTTCTGATTTCATGAATCCTTTCGCTAGCTTTCATACGAATCCGTGTTTATTGCTCAGACAGTACCCCCGCTTCTATCGTTTCTTTATCACGACATCCACGTTTCTTCGTTTAGAAACCTTGACCAGACCTCTCTTCAGTTTGGTGAATTCAACAAACTCGACCCTTAGACAGCAAACTTATTTTTTATCCCTTGAAATTCAACAATGTGCTACTTCAATCATACTTTCCTGAAAACCTGTTTTCACAGTTTCACATCGAAACCCCCCCCCCCCCTCATACTGAGACCTTGACCAGATTTCCCTCTAGTTTGGGGAAATTCAGCAAGCTCGACTACTAGTCAATAAACTTCTTGAATCTTAAAAATGGTGACGTGTGATCCAAACGTATCCTTTCAGACATGTTTTTATTACCTTACATGGAAGCCTTTCGACGACACAAGCACTACTTCGGACTCGTCCTCACGACTTCGGTAGTCTATTCAATTTGGCTACTTACCGGTTTGGGAAGATCACAAACTCGTTTTTCGCGTAAGGCTCAGCTCAGAACATCTTGTTAGACGTTTTAGTGAACCTAAACCCCCCCCCCCCGATCCATACGACGACCGTCCTTCTCTATCATTGGTTCTTGTTGTGCCATACATACTGACGTAACACCTCTTATCGACAAAACGATGTTCTTTATCCTAATCGCCCGCAGCTTATGTACGACCAGCTACTTCATCGACGCCAGATAAATCCTTATTGCCGACCACCAAGCCTTTTATGTCTTGTCTCAAATTGGACGCACCAACGTTGACTACCCTTCAAACATTACCTCGCTACTCGTATTATGAATTCCCTGATTCTTATCCTACCCTATTCTGCACAAATCTCCGTTTGGACGAAATACTTCCTACAAATGTTACTCGTCCGAGCAACGAGCCAAGGATACCCCGAGGGTAACGGGTATCGCAAGCACTGTTCTTCGAACTCGATACGATCAACACCTAATTACGACACTCGAATTTATTCCATCCTGTCAAAATTCGACACTGGTTTCTTTCGACAACGCCCGAACCTATCCCGAAAACGAGTGGGAATCAGGACGACTCCTATGCTCTACCCTTGTACTTCTACGACGCAAACCGCCTTGCGCTAAATTGACAATGCACGACTTTAACGTCGCAAGGGCCGCATTTCTCGACTGTATACGCAACCCCTCACGGTTTAAACTCGAAAGGGCATCACCTAGCATCAGGGAGATGTCAGTAAATCGCCATTCCAATGGTTGAAAGATAAGCAATGAAGTGATCGTATCCTCTCCTATCCTAGGGCATTGAAGAAATAGTCGCCGGTACCTTTACACGATCGAAGAAACCGACAAGCTCTCGAACTTGCAACCATCTACTTGATAGAAGTGGATGCGGGGCACAGAGTGCCGACTTCTATCACTTTGGATCGAAACCCACATTTTGCATCCGATTCGTCGCAGACTTTACTCAGTTGGCTCACTGTTAGACATGCGCGCTGTTTACTACATACGGATGGGTGGTCAACCGAACGCATGCCCCGAAACCCTTGAAAGCATGTTGGGAGCATATGTTACCAACTTTGGGAAAACGAGAGACACTTGACTTTTGTAGAAATCTCTTCCCACTAGCATTTAGGCGACACCATTTGAGGCATTGCACGGACACAGATGCCGGTCACCTCTGTGTTGGGCGGAAGCCAAATTACCGGCCCAGAGCTCACACTTGACACAACGGGTAGGATTGCCCAGAATAGACAACGCATGGCGGCAGCTCCAGACCATCAGAAAGGCTACGCGGGTAAGCGTAGGAAACCTCTAGAACTCCTAGTCGGAGATTGGGTTCTACTTAAAGTACACCCTTGAAGGGTGTTGTACATTTTGACTAACGGGACGAACTTAATCCGCGATATATTGGACCGTTCGAAATTGCCGAAAGGACCGGTAAGGTAGCTTTGCGGGCTAAACCTGCCTGAAGAGCTGAGTGCGGTACACAACGTCCTTCACGTGCCTAGTCTAAAGAAGTGTCTGTCAGATGAAACATTCGTTGTCCTTTTTAGGAACTCGTGACCAGCAACAAACTACGCTTCGTTGGGGAGCCGGTTGAGATCAAGAACCAAGAAATCAAAACCCTCAAGCGTGGTATAATATGCTAACAGACCGAGTTCGTTGGATCTCGCGCTGTGGCCCGGAGCTTACCTGGGAACGGGAAAACCAGATGATGTGCATGTATCCCCAGTTGTTTATAAACATTACCTCCAGCGCTGAGGCTACCGCTAAATTTCAGGGAGAAATTTCAAACCAACAAGGGGGATGATGTGACGCCCCACGAAAACGTACAAACACACTAGCTTGTTAGTGGCTACGCGCTAAATTTCGGGACGAAATTTCCTGAACTTGGGGATAATGTGACACTTCGGGTTTTCCTGTACGTTTCTTGGATGTCATAATTAATTTTGTGAAATTCTATACTATGTGAAATACGTACAAACTCTTGGGATCTTATGCTACTTGACCGTCTACGCTATGTGACCTTATGTGCTATGTGGATTACATGTTTGTTTTGTGAACTTTTGTGAACTACGTGTATGTACGTATGACACTTTGTTATCAGCAAGTCCATAATTAGAGCGAATCGTATGTCTTAGCTTAAATTTCGAGGACGAAATTCCTGTAACATGGGGAGAATGTGACAACTCGAACCCTTGATCATGATCGTCAAGAAACGAGCATTTTATTAATGCTCGTGTTCACTATTATTATTTGTTTATTATTGTTATTATCGTCCTTATTTTATAAAATAGTAATAATCCGCGGCGAGAGTTTCGATTATTCGCGAATAAGTTAATATACCGGGTCAGTGTGTTTTATTAACGGGTTCACACACTTGGGCTAGGCCCAGCCCCACTCCCTAAACCTAAACCCTACCTATTTAAACCCCATTATAACCTCTCACCCTCTTTCTAATTCAAAAAAACAATAAAACCCTAAAGCATAACTCATCAGCCGCACATACACACCAGCTCCCATCCCTCTCTCTCATCAGACTTTCAGGCGACCGGAGAAGGGATTTCCGGCGCCGCCTTTCCGGCGAGTTACACCCAACAAAACCAAACCGTTCATCTCCATCTCTCTCTCTGATGAAGAAACGGCCGACCACCTGTAGATGGTGGCAGCGCACGACAGCAGCAGCCGCAACATGCGGTGTCAGAGGACGGTGATGGATCGAGGCAGAGGAGGTGTGGGGGTTCACGTTAGATTCAAGTGGCAGTAGCGTCGGCACAGAGGTGGTGGTAGAGGAGCCGGGTTTCCGGCGACGTAACAGCGATAAGGATGATTAACGAAGATGACGATGTTAACGGTAGAGATGGTGATGGAATCTCACGACAGCGGGATGGTAACCGACAGCGACGGTAGTCACCAGAGCTTCGTCTAGGTCCGTATCAGTAGGAGCACACAACTCATAGTCTCGGTCAGTTTATGTCTACCAGAACTTGTCTTGTAACCTTGTTAAATTTAATTTGATACAGAATTGTTTGTTGGACTGCTGTACATGAGAATTAGAAGTATGTGCTCACCCTAAACATCCTTAGATTTTGAAGTTCCTGAATTAATGTACTTGTTAACTGTTTTGATATTTAAGGGGTTTTATTTATGAATAAGTGTAAGAAATCTGGGTTATTGTAGTACAAAAAGAATAAATAAGATTGGCCAAGCATATGAATCTGAGATCTGTTGACAGTGTTTGTTTGCATCTTCTTGCGACCTTAAATATATAAAATGAAAGCATGAGTATGTGTTTGGTGGCAAACTGCTCGTATAGTCCTGCAATATGTTTGATCGACTATATAAATGCAAAATTTGAGTTTTAACTAGCTGCACTTCTTGTGGACATGTGCCTAATGGTAGGATTTTAGTGAATGGGATTTAAAAGTGTATTTTATAATGTTTAAGCATCAACTGTCTGGTAATGGATAAAAAAAAAAGGAATAAAACTGTCGGCCGTGTAGTGTGTGTCTCCTTACATTTCCGCTGATTCATTATAATGATAAAACTTTAAAAATGTTGATGGTTGTTAAATGGTAGTGAAAATAGTACAGTCCCGTTATATATGACTCAGGATGGAAATGGTAGACTGGGTAATTATTTGATCTAGATCTACATGACAACTCGAGACCGCCCGGTTGCGACTCGCAACCAAAACATGACAACTCGAGACCGTCTGATTGCGACTCGGAACTTCATGGTTGCGACTCGAGACCTCTTGTTCTCGATTCGAGACCACCCGGTTTCGACTGGACTACTCTGCTTAGTTATTGGGCCGCACAAACTGATGTTTTGAACTACGTGTTACTATTAATGTTTAACTGTTACTGTTTAACTGTTTGCATGCTAGGATAGGCCCAATAACGTATATGCTAGTATGACTTACGTGCTATGTGTTAGATACGTGTAGTTATACGTGACATTACTTGCATACGAACCTAATAAATATTTAATAACCATAATAGGGTATGGTTGGCCAACGTAACACGAGTAAATTAATTACCGAGCAAAGCAAAGGTGAGTTCACTACTTTTTACTTAAAGCATGCGTTCCCGGTGGATTGGGAAACGGAACAAAACACTTTTCCTGGTTTGGGATTGCTTACTATCTCCTTGTGCGGGATACGGTATTTCTATCTCCTTGTGTGGGATACGGGTAACAACGCTATCCCCTTATGAGGGATACAAACTTACTTTTCTTCCCTTGTTACTGGGAACAAACTTACTTACTTCCCTTGTTACTGGGAACTTTTAGTTGATTACTGTTTATACTGGATGCAACAAGCAACACTAAACAAAACTCTATCACTCAAGTCCTCACTTCTTAATACCGATTAGTCGCCGGGGTCAGGCGAACGGGTTATTAGTTGATAGCGCTATTTAGGTCTCACCAACCTCACACCGTGCCAAGGTATGGGATCGGTCGTGAACTAATATACTCTGGCAACCGTCAATGATGATAGAACATTGACAAACGGGGCACTCTACGGAAACGTACGGATGAATAGTATTCGGTATTGTAAAAACAGTTTAGTCGCTTACTTATGGGGTAGCTCCCCATCGCATGTATAAACGGGTAAATTAACTGGTTAAAACAAGTTTTTGGAATTAAAAACTGGAAAACTACAAACACGTGAACTCGCCAACGTCATGTTGACACTCTACTGCATGCTTTGCAGGTTGCTCGATACAGCTCTGGACGGACGTTGCAATCGGATGGAGTGTGTGGTTCGTAAGTTTCGTATGAACAACTTACGGGTTTAAATTACGATGTGTTCTTCTTTCCTTTCCGCTGCAAACTCAAGTTATGTTTTGAAAAATTTAAAATGGGTCGCTAATTATATTATTAATTGTAATAATAACTAAACGGTTCAAAATAATTAGTGGCTAAGATCCTGGTCGTCACACGCCTCGCGGTAATACTCCGCGTGTGGATTTTGAGGGTGTGACATTATCAACGCATCATAAAGTAAGCAGGCAATCCATGCCATCATGCTATAGTGACGAGTGTGTGTTCGTATTGTTACGTCATAAGCAAATGTGTACTAGTCATGTAATGTATGCAACAAGTGAGAAAGACGAATCTTGCAATCTAGAGCTGAGTGTCATGGTCGTATTCACGTATTCTGAACTGTTCGGTTATAGTCTGGTTTTACAAAAACGTTTTAAAACCAAGTTCACTATAACCGGTGGCTCTGATACCAAACTGTCACACCCCCAAAACACCACACGCAGGAACCCCCGCGAGGCGTGTGACGTACCAGGATCTAGCCACCAATCACATTGAGCTCATACGTGATTTAAATAAAAACTTTCATTTATTAAGGTAAAGTATTACATTACATAAAGTATAACTCATCGTATTCAGCGGAAGCATAAATCATTTGTTAAGTGCTACATAAACCGTATGTATGAAAACCATTAAACTTGTCTCGCGATCCCATGCATTACGACCCATGACCACTCCAGCATCCCAGATAGCAAGTTCCACGATCCACATAATCTATAACTTGCGAGCATGCACAGAAGTGTATCAAACAACGCTGGTGAGTTCATAGTTTTACGAAAACATTAGTTACCAAGTGTTTAGTTCAGTTCATTGATTACAATGTTGATAATACCCCGAATACAAGACGGCTCCAGATTTATTTTTCCCGTTCCCCAATACTCCTATCAAAGCATTGGGCATGACTGAGTCATTAGTTCACACCCGTCCTCTCAGGTACGGGGTGAGGGTGCCAAACCTAGATAGCGATACCAACTAATACTCTGTTACCTCTCAGGTAACAACAAGATGGGACTTAAAGGTGATAGGATGAGTATATTATCCAACATTCCCGATTTTACCCACAAGACGTATTCCTCTCAGGAATACTCAATTGATTTACCCAAAACCTATCCCTCTCAGGGATACCCAATGACTGTCCAAACCACCGGGACGCATGCTCAAGAAGAATGAACTCACCTTTGATTTGCTTGGTATGTTAAGTTACCCGTCCAAGTTGGTCAACCCAAACCCTACCGTGATTACCAATCAAGATCAGTCTCATAGACAATCAAGTCACATAACAGACAGGTTTGTTATTCACACAAGTCACACCAGGTGTCTCATTCTTAGTATCATGCAGCAATAGTTTTCATAAGTACAAACATTCATTATAAAACGTATCTTAGACTGTTCTGTTGGATTACACATTTACGGCATCTCCACGAAGAACCTATTCTTCGTGGAATGCTCTTATGGCGAAGGACCATATGGCGAAGGACTATCTTTCTTCGCGTTGGGGTTTGACGAAAAAGTCCAGTGGTTCGTCAGGGAATAGTCGACGAAGAACCATATCCTTCGTCGAACTCAGTTCTTCGTGGGGGAGGTCCTTCGTCACCCCCCCCCCCCTCGTCTGACAGTTGCCATTACGTGATTAAAGCTAACAGTTTGACAGTTTCCTAATTCAGATCAAACAACACTTTTCAATCATGAACATGCACCCTAATCATGAATCATCGTAACTCCTTTATAACATAACAGTTTCGTCAAACCCCATTCATCATTGAAATAGTAGCAGCCCAATCATCAATATTATGCAACCCTAGTTATCAGCTAGCAACAATTAGCACCATAATATCACCATCAAGTAAATGTCCTAAATCATAACCATATGTGATCAGGATTACTAACGTATATACCCAATACTCAGATCAGATCAACAAAAGATACGTGGTTTTATTGCTAATTCTTATTAACATACAATCCTAATTCATCCGTTCTTCAGACTAGCACAAAATCAACGGCATGCTTTCTTGATTTAAACAACATAAACCCTAGATAACATCAACAGTAATCGTTAATCGGAATGGGTGAATATCATATTACAATCGGTCCAATAATAAACAATCAAAACATTTTGATTATTTCAATATTAAAAGGATTTAGTCACAAGGCTCAATAAATCTGACAAACAATTAATGAAAAGGTGATTGTTTTCAACGACCCAATTAGATTCATCTGTCATTTGATATCACATGTTATTTCGTTACATTTGAAAGATTGTTGAGTATATATGTGGTCCAATAGATAATTCATTTAGTGGGAATCAATTGGAAGTGCAATCAAGGAATTTGTTTGGATCGAATAGTGTCAGTAGATCACGTGAAACATATCGGCCCAATGATGGGTGAATATCATATTACGCATGCCATCAAACTATATCATATACACTGTTACATCAATTTTACCATGAATCATCTTGAGCCACACTCTAACTAATTACCCAAGGTAGTTGAAGTGTTTGACCTCACTCTATACGAAACAGTCATCATATTCATCCACTTATACTTCATTCAATTACATTAACTACCAACATCCTACCATTACTAGTTCATTGCCAATCTAAAGAACTCATCAATCATCAATAGCACATGATTTTCATAACATAAGCGAATGTTGCAACCATACATACATATCAACAACACCTCTCATAAAATCAATCATAGTCAAACGAGATTGAAATCTTTAAGATTATACTTACCAGAAGATGTATAATACTAAGTACAAGATATGAGCTTCAAAGGAAAAGAACTTCGAAGGGGGGGGGGGTGATCGTCGAAGAGAACAGGGCAGGGTGCACTAGGGTTTTTGCTATCCCTTTTATGTTTACGTATCCTAACTCCTAATTCTTCAAATATGCAAAATCCATATGGGTGTGGGCCGAGATTGTTTACTGATGGTGGCCCAAGTTAACTACTTGACACAATAAAAACCCAAGTACACATAACCGATTACATTTACGTTTAACAAGTTTAACATAGCGAGGAACGTTGAAGAGAAATAATGAGGAGTTAGGATCACGAGACAAAACGACACTAACCTTGAAAGTTCAGCTTGTCACATTCATATTCTTACATGAGCAGGATTCATTAACGCATTTAAGTTCCCTTTATTTTTATGACCATTAGCTATGGGTAGACATCCGAATTTGGAATAGATCTAATTGGGTTGACACCCTCACCCGTAGTTAGTCGCTTTAACCTTAATTAGAGGTCAAATCGGGTGCACATTGCCCTTCATATTTCAATGTTTTGCATTAGAATATTGATAGGGGCAAAAATATTAACATTCAAGTTTGGTTATGGGAACTCATGGTGACTAAAATAGTAAATTGTATTATTATCTCGTAAGCCGGTGACAATATCTTTAAAAACACATTATTGTTAACATTTTAAGCATGTTTTTCTAAAGGGACTAAAGACTTTGGAATTTCTCATAGAAGTCACATGCATACTTAGGAGCGTTTTGGGATTTACATTCTAGCCTCTCGTTATACGACAAATTTGAAAAAAAAAACATATCTTTCTGAGAAACAGTTGTACTTGTCTTTTGGTCAAACATTTTGAGAATTATTGTAACCTTACATTCTTGAAAACTTTGTTTTAATCAAGTAGTGGTTGTTCAATACACACAAAGACTATGGAAACCATACTTGTGACATCCCTTGTTTCCGTCATGACGAGGTGTGACACTAGGTAAGGGGAAACATGGTAGAAAGGGGCCAAACTTTAAAGGAGCACAACGTGGCTATGATTGGAGTTACGAGGCAAATGCCTTTGGTAAGACCCTTGATCTAAGACTTCCATTTCGTAAATAAAGAATTTCCCACATATTTGAATCTTCCACACTTTGTAGTCTAGGATTAGAATCAAATACAAAGGATAATATAAATAAGAAGGGTAAGAAGGATTCTAGTCCATTAATCTTAGATTTGGAGGGTTGAGATTAGTTTTAGGGAAAAGAAGATAATAGAAGGGCATAAAGGGAATCATACATTTATGGATTTTCTCTCTCTACATGCAAAACACATGCCAATTTCCCCTATTAATTTAAAACGTCCATAACTTTTTCATACGACTTTTTTCTAAAAAAATTCACCATAATAACGAGTATTTTTTATCTTTAATATGAGTATCATATTGTCATAAAAAAAAATAAATAAAATTTTTACTAGGGTTTGTTTGTTTTTTTTTTTTTTTGCATTGTATTAAAGGTTCCGGTCATTGTGTCTTTTAATTGGGTTTTGGCCATTATATTTCACTAGGTTTTCTATAGATTGTGTTATTATCAAATCCTATAACACAATGTTAATTTAGGTTCCATCCATTGCGTTTATAAGAACCAATAACACAATATATGACACAATGAAGATGGTGTTATATCTGAGTTTCTATACATTGTGTTATTGGTTCTTGTCATTGTGTTTAATTTATTATCCATTGTGTTTTAATATGTTGTCCATTGTGTTTTAATCTTTTGTGTATTGTGTATTGTGTTTTTAGTTTGTTGTTCATTATGTTTTAATATGCTCTCCATTGTGTCTTTTATTTGATGTCATCAATTGTGTCTTTTATTTATTATCATCAATTGTGTTTTTATTTAGTTTGATACTTATTGTGTTATACGTTATGGCTACTGTGTTGTCACACCCCCAAAATACCACATGCGGAAAACCCCCGCGGGGCGTGTGACGTACCAGGATCTAGCCACCAATCACATTGAACTCATAATTATAAATAAATAAAACTTTCATTTATTATTGATAAAAGTGTTACAAAACATTATTTAACATTCAGCGGAAGCATAATACATTAATTAAGAAATTCATAAACCAAGTGTGTGAAAGCCATTAGATTCGTCTCGCGTCTCCATGTATCTCGACCCATGACCACTCCAGCATCCCAGACAGCAAGTTCCAACAATATGCACCTAAAGGCCTGCAAGGCATGTAACAACGAGTCAACAACAAAGTTGAGCGAGTTCACAGTTTGTGTTCATTTTAAAGTTGTTCAAAACCATGAGTTCGTTTGTAAACCATAAGTTAATCCGTTTCCTTGTTTCCCAAACCATGTCCATAACCAGTGGGGGCTTCCCCATGTGAACCACTAGACCCGTTTACCATATCGACCACTGACTAAAGTAAGTTGGTGCCCTGACGTCAATGTCTATCATCATTGACTAGTGCCCAGATCCATTAGTTCACGCCCGTCCTCTGCGGCACGGTGTGAGGCTTGTCTAACCTAAATAGCGCTATCTAACTAATGACCCGCTCGCCATTGGCCCGGCGATTAGGTCGATATAAAAGGAGGGACTTCATGATAGAGAGTTTTGGTCTAGTATCAGTGTTGTCACCCTTCAATAAAGAGGGTGTGTACGTAATCCCCAAACCAGGAGATTACGCAGGTTTCGATTATATTCTTATCACGTGTTGTCACCCTTCAATAAAGAGGGTGTGTACGTGTCCCAAACCAGGAGATCACGCAGTTTCAGTTTAAATCCTTTACCCATTCCCAACCCTTGGGAATCCCATGCCTTGTGGAAAGTGTGAACTCACCTTGGTTTGCTCGGCAGGGTTAGTTATATAATCCAATTAAATCAACCGTCCCTAATGTAGTTATCACAAAATAATCAGTTTGGTTTGCACAATTATTTACACGTCTTTGCACATAAGTCAACAAATAAAGTCACGTTTACACCATAATCCATGTCGGGTAATTTTGGTTATCCTTTCCGTGCATATACACTTATAACTAGAAATCATACCACCTAGTTATCCAGAACACTATGCATCATATATTACACATACACTGTTTTGTCAAGTCTAGCGCAGCCCAATTAGGTTCCGGCCCACATCAACTACTCGGCCCCGCTAATAATCAAGTTTCCAATTAACAATCTATTGGTGAGTGTGTGTGGTTCAGCTAGTAAGTATGGCCCATCATCACAAACAGCCCAAACGATATCTTGTTCGATGTTGTTACCCGGCCCAAACATATCCTGGCCCGTACCCACTATGCAATTATGTTCATCTTGCGGCCCAGCAGCACAGGCCCAAGCATAATGTTGTGTAAAGCCCAATTAGCGTGAATTAATGACAAGTAAAGTCTTCCCCAAGTAACCGGCCCACATGTTTGTGCGATCCAACCATGACCCGTAACCATCCCAAGTTTCCGTAACTCCCAAAGATTACAAACAATCAGTTACTCAATTAACATAATTATCAACACACATACTCATCCTTATCCAATCAATCTATTGCTTATTCCTATGCCACAATCCCAACATACTCTGACAATTCCATGTGGGCTCATAACCCATCAATTCAAGCAACCTAGTATAGTAATGATTTCAATCATTATCCCTTTTGAATTTCTAAGACCTGATCATTATTCTATTCCACAAGTTTTATCCATAACATAATCAAAACATCACATAATATGGAAATTCTAAAATCAAACTAACAATTCATCAACATGCTCCTAATAATACAATCTGTTCACACATAGTTTACACAATTCGGTCATATGTTCAATTAAAGAAATTGTGTGGTTCAATAAAATCAGTAGTTAAATAAAATCAGTAGTTATACGTGATCACTTAAATTGTTTGTCAGTACATTCATGTGAAAACAATCATTTGCACATGTGATTCCATTAAGGGTCATATTAAGTCATGATAAATTTGTCGGCCACTAATTTAAAAAGGTTGGACTATACATGGCCCAATATATTTTAACCACCTTAATTTTCAAACTATAAATTACCAACATTTGTATGCATATAGGTATATAATTCATGCTATTTTCAAAAAAAAAAATTCAATGTTACACTTTTGACCCAAAACTATTTGTTTTTCTATTTTTAACACCAAAAGTTTTCATCTCTTGAAATTTTACCTCACAACTTTTGTACTTTCAACTTTGATCCCCACACTTTTCATATTTCGCAATTTTTTTGTTTTAAATTTTGCGAGTTAACACGGCGTAACGTGTGTGTGGTTCAACGTTTTAACATTTCGTTTTAATTCTTCGTACTAGATTTTGCGAGTTAACACGGCTCAAAGTGCACGTGTGGTACAACGTTTTTACGTCGTCTATCTTTTCCCCGTTTGACAGGTTTGTTACAACGCGTGGGGTCCTAAATCGACTTAATTATTATTTTCTATGTTTTATGTTGCAGTTTAATTTCTTCTCATTAACACACCGTAACTTCAGTATTGATTGTCGCTGGCGGTGATGTGCAATGATGCTATTCGGCACAACTTTACGCCCCGCTGCATTGCGGCGGGTGGTAAATCTAGTTACCAATTAATCAGTAACTAGTAGAATTTCCCCGTGCGTTCCGACGGGAATCCGGTACAATTTATTACGGTATCGACACTCGATATAGCAACCCAAAGACAAAACTCAAAAATAAAGTCATGATATGCAAAAAACGACAACGATACATATTTTATATTGACGAAAACCATAAAAACAAATATTAGTAATGATTTTAAACGAATACCAATAATGATTATGTTGGTACCGTTACCAATGTTGTTCACCTAAAATTGACGCAACACCAATATTGTTGGGACGATATACGTTTGGTTCGTCACGGTATTAGTATAATACCAATACCAAGTTTACGATGTAAAATAGATACTATATATTGCTACCGAGGTTGTACGCACAATATTGATTCAGTTCATTCTAAGGAAAAAAAGGTATAAGTTTTCGTCAGTGTACCAGTTCGGTTGATCACACTAAAGAACAAAAAAATATCAATTATATTTGATTCGTTTGATTTTGAACAAAACGTTTAGTGAAGCGAATATAAAATAAGCACGTCCCACTAATTCTTAATTCGATTAAACTATATTATTGGAATGACGAAAAGGGTAACAACATTAATATATAAAAATTAATATGTACGACTGTGCTAACGATTACTTGTACATTTGCACTCACAAAAAAACTCGGTTTTAGAAAGAAAAAAAACTTTATATCAAAATGTAAATAAAATCAGGCACGTCGTACTAAAAATTATATAAATTATAATATAATTAAGTAATAAAATAATTAAAACTGAAAAATAATATTAAAAAATCTATTAGGTAATAAAATAATTGAAAAAAAAAACAATATTATAAAAATATTTAAACACTATTCATGGACACTTTCTTTTAATATGTATAATATGCATCCATCAACAGCATCACTCATCACAACTTATGCACATAATTCATATTGTTAATATTGTGGTTCTAACATGAAGAAATCCTGATTTGTATATAGTTACAAACATTACAATCCAACACATATTCATGAATCTCAATACAACCAACTAATATAAATCATATGTTGGAAAACATACCGATCCAAGAACTATAGGCAGAGGAGAAGGTCACGAGGGGGGGGGTATCTTCTGTCGTGCGTGTTCTTGAGAGAGGAGAGTAGGGTTTGTTTTGATTTTTAGTTTATGATAAACAATTCCAATAAGCATGCAATATCTAATAGACTTTGAGGGGGCGGTTCCTGTTTGGCCGACATGGGCTCAAGCCCAAGTAATTGGACTATCACAACAAAAGGTAATGGGTTATCAAAGGTAATGGGTTGTCACAGTGGGCCGATTTTAAACTAACTGGATTCTATTGGGCTATGAGGGTTTAGGGTGCGGCTCACTCGAACAAATAACACTAATGATGTGGCCCAATACAATTGCAGCCCAAAAACATAAAAATATAGTTACACACGAGCACGGAACGTAAAACACTTGAAAGAGGAATAACAAGGAGTTAAGATCACGAGATTTAAAAGTTACAAACCTTGAGAGTTCGGGTTGTCACATCATCCCCAACTTGAAAGAAATTTCGTCCCGAAATTTAGCACGTAGTTACTGAGGAAGCTAATTAGGTTGCATGGTTTCCTGGGTTTCCTGGTTTTCCTGGGGTGTCACATCATCCCCCTGTTGGTTTGGAATTTCATCCCAAAAATTCCGCAGTAGCTTCCGCCTCAGTAGTGGTTTCATTGTTTTCGAACAACTGGGGGTATTTGTGTTTCATTTGATCTTCTCGTTTCCAGGTAAACTCTGGGCCACGACGGGAGTTCCAACGAACTCGAACAAGAGGTATTCTGGTGCGCTTGAGAATCTTAACATCTCGGTCTGTAATCTCTACAGGTTCCTCGACGAATCGCAACTGATTGTCGATAGTGAGTTCCTTGAGAGGAACTATGAGGGTCTCATCTGACAGACACTTCTTCAGATTCGACACATGGAATACGTTGTGAACTCCGCTGAGTTCTGCAGGTAGATTCAGCTTGTAGGCCACCTTGCCAATTTTCTCAATGATTTTGAAGGGTCCAACATATCGCGGGTTGAGTTTGCCTCGTTTACGAACTACACCTTTCCAATGTGAGACTTTAAGTAGTGTTCGATCCCCAACCTGGAACTCGAGTGTTTTCCTGCGCTTATCAGCGTAGCTTTTCTGACGGTCATGAACTATCACCATTCGTTGTCGTATCTGAGCAATCTTCTCCGTTGTGTCTACGACGAGTTTTGGGCCAGTGATTTGGCTGTTTCCAACTTCTGCCCAGCAAAGAGGTGATCGGCACTTCTGTCACACCCCCAAAATCCACCATGCGGAGTACCACCGCTTGGAGGCGTGACGTGACCAGGATCGAGCCACCAATCATATTGAACATCGTAATTACGTAAATAAGACCAACCACAATACGATTGGTGACCAAAGCTAGTTAACCATGTTTAGTTTAAACAGCGGAAGCATAAACGTGAGTTCAAAAGCATAAGTCCATAATTCATAAGTTAAAGTTTCAAAACGCAAGTTTAGTAAGTTCATAAGGATTTAAATATTAAGCACGGAACATAACAGTCCGTACACCACAACGACTCCTTCCCCGTGCAAGCTCCAAGCATTTAGCGACCTGTAAGGCATGTAACAACGAGTCAACAACAAAGTTGAGTGAGTTCACGTTTGGTTGTTTTGTTTTAGGTTGTTTCTGAAAAACGTGGTTTGACTTTCGTTGGCTTATTTGCCGTGGGGGTGACCCCGTAGTTGAAAGTATGTTTAACCATTTACTTTTTCCTTACCCAATCCATAACCATGATCAGTGGGGGTTTTCCCCGTTTGAACTACTAGACGGAATGATATCGACTGCTACGCAAATAAGTTGTGCCCTATATCAGTGTCTATCATCACTGACAATCTGCCATAGTCCATTAGTACACGCCCGTCCGACTGGCACGGTGTGAGGTTTGTTAAACCTAATAGCGCTATTAACTAATGACCCGCTCGCCATTGGCCTCGGCGATTAAGTCGATATGAAGAGGGACTTATTGATAGAGTTTTGTCTAGCTAGTTTTAAGGTTGTTGTCCTGCACCAGGAGGACGAACGTACGTATTCTGCACCAGGAGAATTCGTAGGTTTAATAATGGCATCCACTCTCTGGAGGATGGCCGTACATATCCTACCCAAGGAGGATATGTAGATTTAGTTTTAATTCTTTAACCCATTCCCAAACCACCGGGAATCCCATGCCTTAGAAAGTGTGTGAACTCACCTCGGTTTGCTCGGTTAGATTCTCAATATAGTTAACAGTCAAGGTCGGTCAATCGCGTCCTAATAAGGTATGGATAACAATCAGTTTCTCATGCATAACACGTATCCTACGTACGGTTTATTTGCACATTACTTCTACCACATAACAGGCACACACTTTAACGATTTACGCCCATATATACTTCCCATCCATTCCCCACTCATAAGCAAACATACAATAATGCATATAACACATATAACATGTTAGATCATTCACAGATAGCATACTCGACATTTAGACACGCAAATCACTACTTATGTCGTTTCAGCTTTTATACTCGAAACTGGGCTGTTTTCGGGGATTTTAATAAAATAGTTAACATGTTCCAAAAATTCCCAAATTTTTACAGAATGTCTTAAACGTTCCATATTTTATTGTGTAAAAATATCGGGGTCCGGTTCATCACCAATATTTTATAAAAATTCATATTCGGGACTGAACTCAGATTTATGTATTTCTGACCACAGTTCACGAAACAATTTATTAAAAATTCATCGTAAGTCCGATTTGCGAAATTCCAGTGGGGTAATTACAAATACTTCAGTCATCATCTACAGTAAAATTTTCATGGTCCGATTTATCACAAAACTCAGGTTATGCCTGAAAGTACGACACCCATTTATTGCTGTCAAAATTCAGCTTAAGTAGCTGTTACAAATTAACACTTTAAAAATAGTAAACGGAGTCAAAAAATTACGATTCCGGTGCCATTAGAGCCGTATTTCATAATAACATATTTTAGATTCAAAATATCGATTTTTCGTTGAGGTTAAGACCTGTTTACAGCCAACAGAAGTGGGCTGTAAAAGTTAGACAGATTCTGATTTAAAGTGTTTAACCATCTAAATCATGTTCGATCGATTCCGTTAACGAGTTTAGTGACCACAACAACATCATATACTAATATCATTCAGTAAAGCATCAGATAATTACCCAATCATCATAACCACACAAGATCTACATGATTTACACACATATTCATCTATTAACCACCTTGTTCATCACTTTAGTAAACTTTTAGACTTTGATCTTATATGTTCGTAATTTTTAACCGACGAAACTTTTATTAACCACTCTAGACAAGATCAAGAAGAGGTTTAGAGTCACTTACTACTAGCTCGAGGCTAGGGAAGATTCTAGACGAAAAATGGGTGGTTAATAGCGATGTAGAGAGGTCCTTCCACTTCCGAGAGCACCGAGCTTCGTTGTATGCCTTCTATCACCCTTGGATGTGCTTAGAATGTTTGAGGATGATCAAATAATGGTGGTGGTGGTGCTACTAGTGGGCTGCCGAAACCAAGAAGGAAGAGAGGGTGTTTGTGAGAAATGGAAGTGGTGAAGTGAGAAGAAGATGGTCTTGAGGTTAATTCTTATAACCTCCAACGCTTCATTGTCCCTTGTGTAATATGCCCCTTTATCCCCCAACATAATCCATTTTAATATTCAAGAATATCAATGGTGGTTCCCTCTAGGGTGGCCATCGAATTGGGGGGGGGGGGTAAAGGGTTGGGTTTCAACTAAATGGTTAGGGAACTAGTTAGGAATTAAGTATATAGTTAGGGGTTTATTTATTAGATATTTATATAGTGTGTTATGATGTTCGGGGATCATAACTGGCTCAGTAAAACGTGAAACAATGTGTTTAACAATATTTTTGTGTTCCGGGTAAAGTCCGGTTGTTCGGTTCGGTGTTGTTCCGTTAAGGTGCTTGATTAATCCGTAAAGTGTCCTATTTATATATTTTGTAGCGTTTTCACTTTCTAACACTTAGGAAAATATAACGGACTATATAGTGACCTATCTGTACACTATTAGTATATTAACAAATACGTGTAAGCATAACACAGATATCAGAAAGCAGTTAAGTAATTCCACACAGTCGTCAAGCACATTAATTATTATTAATAAACTGTACGGTTACATGTAAATTCGAGGGTTGTCACATTCTCCCCCTGTTAAGAGAATTTCGTCCCGAAATTTAGCGCGTGGTTACTGAGGAAGCTAGTTAAGTTGCGTTGTTTTTCCCGATTTTCCTGGGGTGTCACATCATCCCCCCGTTGATTTGGAATTTCGTCCCGAAATTCTGCGGTAGCTTCAGCCTCAGTAGTGGTTGCGTTTTTCTTAAACAGTTGGGGATACTTGAGTTTCATTTGGTCTTCTCGTTCCCAGGTATACTCTGGGCCACGACGAGCATTCCAACGAACTCGAACGAGAGGTATTCTTGTGTGCTTGAGGATCTTAACATCTCGATCCGTAATCTCTACTGGTTCCTCGACGAATCGCAGCTGGTCGTCGATTGTGAGTTCCTTGAGAGGAACTACGAAGGTCTCCTCTGACAGACACTTCTTCAGATTTGATACGTGGAATACGTTGTGAACTCCGCTGAGTTCTTCAGGTAGATCCAACCTGTAGGCGACTTGGCCAATTTTCTCAATGACTTTGAATGGTCCGATATAACGCGGATTGAGTTTGCCTCGTTTGCCAAAGCGGACTACACCTTTCCAAGGTGAGACTTTGAGTAGCGCTCGATCCCCAACCTGGAGCTCGAGTGGTTTTCTTCCCTTATCAGCATAACTTTTCTGACGGTCACGAGCTGCCGCCATTCGCTGTCGTATCCGAGCAATTTTCTCGGTGGTATCTACCACATGTTCTGGGCCAGTGATTTGGCTGTCACCAACTTCTGCCCAGCAGAGAGGCGATCGGCATTTGCGTCCGTACAATGCCTCAAACGGAGCGGCTTGGATGCTGGTATGGTAGTTGTTGTTATATGAGAACTCCACTAGCGGGAGGTGTTTTTCCCAGCCATTACCAAAATCGATTACACATGCCCTAAGCATGTCTTCAGGGGTTTGGATGGTGCGTTCAGATTGCCCATCCGTCTGTGGGTGATAAGCGGTGCTCATATCTAAACGTGAGCCAAACGACTTGTGCATTGCTTGCCACAGTTCAGACGTAAAACGCGCATCACGATCAGAAATGATGGAGGTTGGCACTCCGTGCCTTGATACCACTTCCTTTAGATAGATGTCTGCTAAAGTAGAAAACTTATCCATTTCTTTGATGGCCAAGAAGTGTGCAGACTTAGTCAATCGATCTACGATCACCCAAATGGTATCGTTTCCGCGTTGAGATCTAGGCAGACCAGTAACGAAGTCCATGGAAATCTGCTCCCATTTCCATTTCGGGATCTCCGGTTGTTGAAGTAGGCCTGATGGTTTCTGATATTCAGACTTGACTCTCGCACAAGTCAAGCACTTGCTGACGTAGGTTGCTATGTGGGCTTTCATGCCAGGCCACCAGTATGTGGTCTTGAGGTCGTGGTACATCTTGTCCGAACCAGGGTGTACCGAATAACGAGACTTATGTGCTTCATCCATCACAAGCTCGCGTCAGTTGCCATAAAATGGAACCCAAATACGCCCCGTTACATAGTAGGCGCCATCTTCCTTTTGCTCTAGCCGTTGCCTCGATCCTCGTAGGGATTCAGCCCTGATGTTCTCTGCTTTCAATGCTTCGACCTGGGCATCTCGAATTTGAGCGGGAAGGTTGGATTGGATGGTAAGCTGTAAAGCACGTACACGCTTAGGTAAAGTATCCTTTCGACTGAGGGCGTCAGCCACAACATTGGCTTTGCCCGGATGATACTTGATAGCACATTCGTAATCATTCAAGAGTTCGACCCATCGGCGTTGTCGCATGTTTAACTCCTTTTGCTTGAAGATATGCTCGAGACTCCTGTGATCGGTGTAAATGGTGCACTTTGTACCATACAGGTAATGTCTCCGTATCTTTAGCGCAAAAACAACTGCTCCCAGCTCCAGATCGTGAGTAGTGTAATTCCTTTCGTGAACTTTAAGTTGGCGTGATGCGTAGGCAATGACCTTGTCACGTTGCATCAACACGCAACCCAGTTCTTGGATGGAAGCATCGCAATAAACTACAAAATCATCCGTGCCTTCAGGCAATGAAAGGATAGGCGCGCTACACAGTCTATCCTTTAGGTGTTGAAAAGCGGATTCCTGTGTATCACCCCAATGGTAGACGACACCCTTCTGGGTCAGTGAAGTGAGAGGTTGCGCAATCTTTGAGAAATCCTTTATAAATCTTCTGTAATATCCAGCCAAACCCAAGAATTGGCGGATTTCTGTTGGTGTGCGGGGTGCAGGCCAGTTCTTGATCGATTCGACCTTAGATGGATCCACATGAATTCCATCCTTGTTTACCACATGGCCTAGAAAGTGGACTTCGCGAAGCCAGAAGTCACATTTCGAAAACTTGGCATACAACTGCTCTTTTCGAAGAAGTTCTAGCATAAGTCGTAGGTGCTGCTCGTGTTCCTCCTGACTCTTAGAATAGATCAGGATATCGTCGATGTACACAAGAACGAACTTATCCAGGTAAGGCTTGCACACTCGGTTCATGAGATCCATGAAGACTGCCGGTGCATTCGTCAGCCCGAATGGCATAACCAGAAACTCGTAATGGCCGTAACGAGTTCTGAATGCTGTTTTGGAGACGTCCTCATCTCGGACTCTCAGCTGATGGTATCCCGATCTCAAATCAATCTTGGAGTAATAGCTCGACCCTTGCAACTGGTCGAACAAGTCGTCAATACGTGGAAGAGGATAACGATTCTTCACAGTCACCTTGTTAAGTTCGCGATAGTCAATACACATCCTGAAGGTACCGTCTTTCTTCTTCACGAACAAGACTGGAGCTCCCCAGGGCGAAGAGCTAGGACGTATAAAACCCTTTTCCAAGAGTTCTTGTAGTTGTGTGGACATTTCTTCGAGTTCTGATGGAGCTAGACGATATGGTGCTCGAGCTACTGGCGCTGCTCCAGGAGCCAGCTCGATTTGAAACTCAACTTGGCGATGAGGAGGAAGACCAGGTAATTCCACAGGAAATACCTCGGGAAATTCGCGCACAATAGGGATGTCTTCAATTCTCTTCTCTTCCGTGGATGTGTCAGTAACGAGTGCTAAAATGGCAGTGTGGCCCTTTCGCAAACACTTCTGGGCCTTAAGGAAAGAGATGATGCCTTCGACAGCACCACTCTTGTCGCCATGAATCACGAGGGGTTCTTTATCAGAACGAGGAATGCGGATGATTTTCTCCTTGCAAACAATTTCCGCTTGCTGATGAGATAACCAATAACAACGTCGAAACTACCAAGAGTGATAGGAATGAGATTGATAGAGGGGGTCTGATCAGCTAAGACGAGGTTACAACCCTCAACTGTGTGTGTCCTTAAGACTTTCACCATTAGCTAATTCTACAACATGTTTGGTGTTTTAAGGATAATGGGGTACGCTTAATCACCTGAATAACTCTTAGGAACACATATCTAACATCTATACCCGAATTAACTAAAATAGAAATAAGGAAATTGTCTGGTAGGAACTTACCCGCCACGACGTTGGGGTTGCTCCTTGCATCACCCTAACCTAGTACGAAAACACGACCCTTTGCCCCATTGCCATTGTTGTTTCCCCCATTGCCACTTCCATTGTTGCCTCCATTGTTTCCTCCATTATTGTTGTTGTTCTGGTTCTGATTTAACTGGGGGCAGTCTTTCTTGAAATGGCCCTCAGCACCACATTGAAAGCACCCTTTGTTGTTACCTTGTTGTTGTCGCTGCTGGCGTTGATTGGGTGGGGCTGGATGTTGCTGTCGGTTCTGATTTGCCGGATGCTGACTCCTGCAGTCCCTTGCCATGTGACCAGGCTTGTTGCATCGATGACAGTTGCCCTTACCACATGGCCCACTGTGGTGCAAGTTACAGCGATTACACTTAGGGTGATTTCCCCTATATCCACCCTGACCTCGATTTCCAGAAAACTGCTGACTGGGGCTCCTGTGTTCATCTGTCTTTCGCCGCTGGGACTGGGACTGAACTGGAGTGGAACCCCTGCCCGAATTTCCATCCCACTTGCGCTTGTCATTGCTAGGAGCACCAGTAGCAGTAGTGCTAACGCGCTTGGGCAGCTTGCCCTCTTCCACCGCCTGATCGGTGAGTTGGTGCGCCAAACGAATGACTTGCTGAATTGTGGAAAGGTTGGCCTCAATTACAGACCCTTGGATCTCCGGTACTAAGCCTCTGAGGTATAGCTTGATCCGTCTAGATATGGGTCGTGACAAGTTAGGACATAAGTCAGCCAAGTCGTTGGACTTCTTTGTGTATGCCTCAATTTCGGATCCTTCCATCTTCAAACCATAATACTCTGTTTCAAGTTCCAGAATGTCGTCCAGGTGGCAGAATTTTTCCCTAATCAAATCCTTGAAGTCGCTCCAGAGGGTGGCATTTGCATTTGTCAACCCGAGCATCTGAACTTGTGCGTTCCACCAAGAATACGCTTTCCCCTGCAACATGACAGTAGCGTACTCTACTCGTTTACTGGCAGGGCTTTCACTTTCTTCGAATGTATATTCGATTCTTTGGATCCAGCGTAGAAGGTCGATTGCTCCTCCAGTGCCGTCGAAAGTGGGAGGTTTGCATTTCAGGAACGCCCTGAAGGTGCCCATGCGTGTTTGAGAGTGCATGGGTTGACTCCCTGATTGGGTTGCTAAGGCTTCAGCAATCCGTTCGTCAATCAAGGTCGTCAGCCGACCCTGGGTCATGTCGAGACGTCCACTCATGATCTTCACATCGAAGGGACACACGTAAGAAAGGTGTCGCAAGTGCGTAAGTGTGGAGTGACAGAAAAGAGTAAGCACACAAGTTTCAAATAGCAGTTATCACATTAACTAATGCATACTGAGAACTATCTAACCGACAATATAACATAAATCATACCACTTATGGTGTCGAGTCTTGCACGTGGAGTGAAGCGTCGTTGTGGATCGTTGAGCACTGTACAGGTTATAGTCTGGTTTTAATGAAAATTTTTCCCTTATTAAAACCAAGTTCTCTATAACCAATGGCTCTGATACCAATCTGTCACACCCCCAAAATCCACCATGCGGAGTACCACCGCTTGGAGGCGTGACGTGACCAGGATCGAGCCACCAATCATATTGAACATCGTAATTACGTAAATAAGACCAACCACAATACGATTGGTGACCAAAGCTAGTTAACCATGTTTAGTTTAAACAGCGGAAGCATAAACGTGAGTTCAAAAGCATAAGTCCACAATTCATAAATTAAAGTTTCAAAACGCAAGTTTAGTAAGTTCATAAGGATTTAAATATTAAGCACGGAACATAACAGTCCGTACACCATAACGACTCCTTCCCCGTGCAAGCTCCAAGCATTTAGCGACCTGTAAGGCATGTAACAACGAGTCAACAACAAAGTTGAGTGAGTTCACGTTTGGTTGTTTTGTTTTAGGTTGTTTCTGAAAAACATGGTTTGACTTTCGTTGGCTTATTTGCCGTGGGGGTGACCCCGTAGTTGAAAGTATGTTTAACCATTTACTTTTTCCTTACCCAATCCATAACCATGATCAGTGGGGGTTTTCCCCGTTTGAACTACTAGACGGAATGATATCGACTGCTACGCAAATAAGTTGTGCCCTATATCAGTGTCTATCATCACTGACAATCTGCCATAGTCCATTAGTACACGCCCGTCCGACTGGCACGGTGTGAGGTTTGTTAAACCTAATAGCGCTATTAACTAATGACCCGCTCGCCATTGGCCTCGGCGATTAAGTCGATATGAAGAGGGACTTATTGATAGAGTTTTGTCTAGCTAGTTTTAAGGTTGTTGTCCTGCACCAGGAGGACGAACGTACGTATTCTGCACCAGGAGAATTCGTAGGTTTAATAATGGCATCCACTCTCTGGAGGATGGCCGTACATATCCTACCCAAGGAGGATATGTAGATTTAGTTTTAATTCTTTAACCCATTCCCAAACCACCGGGAATCCCATGCCTTAGAAAGTGTGTGAACTCACCTCGGTTTGCTCGGTTAGATTCTCAATATAGTTAACAGTCAAGGTCGGTCAATCGCGTCCTAATAAGGTACGGATAACAATCAGTTTCTCATGCATAACACGTATCCTACGTACGGTTTATTTGCACATTACTTCTACCACATAACAGGCACACACTTTAACGATTTACGCCCATATATACTTCCCATCCATTCCCCACTCATAAGCAAACATACAATAATGCATATAACACATATAACATGTTAGATCATTCACAGATAGCATACTCGACATTTAGACACGCAAATCACTACTTATGTCGTTTCAGCTTTTATACTCGAAACTGGGCTGTTTTCGGGGATTTTAATAAAATAGTTAACATGTTCCAAAAATTCCCAAATTTTTACAGAATGTCTTAAACGTTCCATATTTTATTGTGTAAAAATATCGGGGTCCGGTTCATCACCAATATTTTATAAAAATTCATATTCGGGACTGAACTCAGATTTATGTATTTCTGACCACAGTCCACGAAACAATTTATTAAAAATTCATCGTAAGTCCGATTTGCGAAATTCCAGTGGGGTAATTACAAATACTTCAGTCATCATCTACAGTAAAATTTTCATGGTCCGATTTATCACAAAACTCAGGTTATGCCTGAAAGTACGACACCCATTTATTGCTGTCAAAATTCAGCTTAAGTAGCTGTTACAAATTAACACTTTAAAAATAGTAAACGGAGTCCAAAAATTACGATTCCGGTGCCATTAGAGCCGTATTTCATAATAACATATTTTAGATTCAAAATATCGATTTTTCGTTGAGGTTAAGACCTGTTTACAGCCAACAGAAGTGGGCTGTAAAAGTTAGACAGATTCTGATTTAAAGTGTTTAACCATCTAAATCATGTTCGATCGATTCCGTTAACGAGTTTAGTGACCACAACAACATCATATACTAATATCATTCAGTAAAGCATCAGATAATTACCCAATCATCATAACCACACAAGATCTACATGATTTACACACATATTCATCCATTAACCACCTTGTTCATCACTTTAGTAAACTTTTAGACTTTGATCTTATATGTTCGTAATTTTTAACCGACGAAACTTTTATTAACCACTCTAGACAAGATCAAGAAGAGGTTTAGAGTCACTTACTACTAGCTCGAGGCTAGGGAAGATTCTAGACGAAAAATGGGTGGTTAATAGCGATGTAGAGAGGTCCTTCCACTTCCGAGAGCACCGAGCTTCGTTGTATGCCTTCTATCACCCTTGGATGTGCTTAGAATGTTTGAGGATGATCAAATAATGGTGGTGGTGGTGCTACTAGTGAGCTGCCGAAACCAAGAAGGAAGAGAGGGTGTTTGTGAGAAATGGAAGTGGTGAAGTGAGAAGAAGATGGTCTTGAGGTTAATTCTTATAACCTCCAACACTTCATTGTCCCTTGTGTAATATGCCCCTTTATCCCCCAACATAATCCATTTTAATATTCAAGAATATCAATGGTGGTTCCCTCTAGGGTGGCCATCGAATTGGGGGGGGGGGGGGGGGGTAAAGGGTTGGGTTTCAACTAAATGGTTAGGGAACTAGTTAGGAATTAAGTATATAGTTAGGGGTTTATTTATTAGATATTTATATAGTGTGTTATGATGTTCGGGGATCATAACTGGCTCAGTAAAACGTGAAACAATGTGTTTAACAATATTTTTGTGTTCCGGGTAAAGTCCGGTTGTTCGGTTCGGTGTTGTTCCGTTAAGGTGCTTGATTAATCCGTAAAGTGTCCTATTTATATATTTTGTAGCGTTTTCACTTTCTAACACTTAGGAAAATATAACGGACTATATAGTGACCTATCTGTACACTATTAGTATATTAACAAATACGTGTAAGCATAACACAGATATCAGAAAGCAGTTAAGTAATTCCACACAGTCGTCAAGCACATTAATTATTATTAATAAACTGTACGGTTACATGTAAATTCGAGGGTTGTCACAACTTCCTTCTATACAATGCCTCGAACGGAGCAGCCTGGTTGCTGGTGAGGTAACCGTTGTTATACGTAAACTCCACTGAAGGTATATGCCGTTCCCAGCCGTTAACAAAGTCGATTACACCTGCTCGAAGCATGTCTTCAAGAATTTGGATTGTGCGCTCAGTCTGCCCATCCGTCTGTGGATGATATGCTGTGCTCATGGCTAGACGCGAGCCAAAGGATTTATGCATCGCTTGCCCCGAATCAAATGCAAATCGTGGGTCTCGATCAGAGATAATGGAGGTTGGCACCTCGTGCCTAGCAACCACTTCTTTCAGGTAGATGACTGCGAGTGTAGTAGACTTATCCGTTTCCTTGGTGGCTAAAAAAACGTGCTGGTCACGTGAGACAATCAACGATCATTGATATTGTTTCCGTTTCGAGTTGTAAGTAAACTAGCGACCAAATCCATGGCAGTCTGTTTTCGCTTTCCATATAGGTGTTTTTGGTTGCTAACACTTCACCTTGACTTTCCTACAAGTCAAACATCATTCCCATACCTAGCTAGGTGGGCCTTCATGCCCGATGACCAGTACAAGGTTTATAAGTCCTAATGTCTCTCCTCAAAACCCAGACGTCTAAAATATCGAAGCCGGTGTGCTTTGCTCAACACGAGTTCCCTACAGTAGCCGTATAATGAGTCCCACATTCGTTCCATGAGGTAACGGGTATCGTCCGACCGGTCACAGGTTGCTTCTCCATGCCCCGCATGGGTTCCACTTGAACATCCTCTTCCTTTAGCTCTCTAGTTTGAACAGAGCGAGTCTGATCAGGTAAGTTAGAGTCGATAGCGAGCTGCAGAGCTCGTATATGTTTAGGTTTCACAGTCGTTCCATCCAACGATGTCATTGCATGCTTTTGCTCTTTCGAACATCAATACACGGGAGGCTCTTGTGATCGGTCTAGGTAACGCATTCGGTACCGTCCAAGTAATGCCTCCAAGTAAATCCAAAGACCACGGTTTCCACCGCCGGTTGTGTCGTACAGTTCCTCTTGTAACTCCATTATGTAAGTCATCACCCTCTTGTGTTGCGTCGACGTGTAACTGGGACTCTGATTCGAACCATAAGGATATACCACTGAATCACCCGTACCCACGGGTAAAGACGATGCTCAGAGCATTGCAGAGTTGGGATTCGAAAGCTGAAAAGACGTCCTCATGTTCTGTCTTTCACGAACACAGCACCCTGCTGTGCTAGAGAGATTTAAGCTGCGCGACCTTCGAAAATCCTGCGATTTATCTGCGATAGTATCTAGCGAAACCAAGGAATTGCTGCATCCCTGAAAAAATCTTTGGTGTCGATCAATTTCTAACAAAATGTATCTAAGCGAGATCCACGTGCATTCCCACTCTGTTGGCTACATGATCAACATGCATCTCTCGAATGTGACATTTAACAAGACTTCGCACGTAATGGCTCCTCCCACAGAAGCACTGAGATAGGATACATATGCCACCCATGGTGTTCCTTTCTCCTGGCCATGATTCAGAACGTTGTCAACAAATACGGTCGATCCACGTGATCCCTGAAGCTGCTGGTGTGTTGATCAACTCAATGATCATGGTGTACAAAGTTGAAATGGCTGCATTGCGTTCGACATGTTGTTCTAAGAGCATTCTCCTCCTGGGCTTCCATCTGATAATAGTTCGTTCACTAGCCAATCCTCGAATGGAAGCTTGTTCCTCGCAAGTGGTCGACAGGTTGTCAATACGTGGTCGAGGCAAACGGTTCTTGACTGTCACCTTGTTGTGTTCTCGATAGTCAGCACACATACGAAAAGGCTTCTCTTTATGGCTATAGCGAGGACTCTTTAAAGCGAAAACTCCTGTCCGACAGTTCCTGTAGTTGGTTAAACAGCTCCTGCAACCCTCCTGGTGCAGGACGGTAAGAGTACGAGTAATCAGGGCTGCCTTTGACCTGATACTGATCTAATACTCCTCCGGATGATGTAAGGGTACACCTGATAGTTCTTCTGGTAGCACATAGGTAGAAATCACGAACAAAGGGTGGATCCTCGATCCTCTTTTCCTCAGCCTTAATATCAATAATAAGTGCTAACATAGCGGGGTAATCCCTCCGTAGACACTCCTGGCTTTCATTGTTGAAATGACGCTAACCGTTGTGCCATTCTGATGCGTTAGAACAGATAACAATCCTCCACGAGGGAGAGAGATACATAGGATCGTCTCCTCACAGGGTACATCTTTCAAGAACAACAGAAGAAAGGTCGATCTCGAACACTTGTCCCACAAGGTCGAGTTTGCATCCCAACGATCATATGAGGTTTCCATTGTCTTGCCATCAGCCGATTCCACAACATGTTGGGTTTCAAGAAGCATCAGGGTTATAGAGAATAGAGACGAAGTGATTCGTTACCAAGAACGTGTATGCCACCATGTTATAACTATCATGGCGTCGCCCACGCCAATCCTGAATGCCTTTCCACAAGCACCACTACCAATGTTGTTACGATCACGTGGATTTCCCAATACTGTTATCGTTCCCTTGGTTGTTGACATTTTGACTTAACGACAGTCGATCCTTGTCTAGGTCACCCCTGTTTCCATACTGTAGGCTACGAATACGAGTACGTTGATGTCGCCGTGACTGTTGCCTCTCATGCCGTTGCTTGAAACGGATACAGGGTCCATCTTGTCACATGTCCGTGCTACGTCCTAAGGTGCTACTCCTTGTGTTGGCAGTTACACATTCCACACCATGGTCAGTTGTCATCGTTTATGTCCCGATTATTCCGTAGGAGTGGACTCCCATGAGTCGTTGCAAGTTGTTTGAGTAATACACAGTATGTTGCGGGAGTGTTGCAGAAGTGATCACACTTCAAGATTTAAGACGTCAATACATGAGTTCCAGCAAACGAAGAGGAGTAAGAAAGGTATCGATCAATCATTCGATGTTGCGACATCCAACTCAGGGACGTTCGTATAAGCACCTAACATTCTACACAGTTCGCTAGGCGTTCAGATGGGTGTTCAGGTAATACTCGATAGCATCGAGATTCGAAGGGATCTAGAGATGAATGAAAAGTTCACGTTTGAGTAGGGGACATTCACTGCTATGACCCCTATAGATTTGTTATGTTTCACATCGGTCAAATAACGGAACGAAACCCCTTTTCCACTTGTCAAAGCTCACTGGGACTCGCATGCACCCCACATTATTATTATGTGTGCACCCACAATAATATTGCGATTTGCATGCTCATCTCAGTTCCTCCTAACTCATGTCAAATGGTTCCTCAAACTCAGATGTCAAACGGAGGTCGTCAAGGTAATAAGATCACAAAAATCCAAGGACTATGGCATACTATCAACGCATCATAAGGTAAGCAAGCAATCCATGCCATCATGCTATAGTGACGAGTGTGTGTTCGTATGTTTCGTCATAAACAAATGTGTACTAGTCATGTAATGTATGCAATAAGTAAGAAAGACGAACCTTGCAATCTGTAGCTGAGTGTCATGGTCGTATTCGCGTTTTCAGAACTGTTCGGTTATAGTCTGGTTTTATAAAAACGTTTTTCCCCTTTTTAAAACCAAGTTCACTATAACCAATGACTCTGATACCAATCTGTCACACGCCCCGCGGGGGTTTTCCGCATGTGGTATTTTGGGGGTGTGACATGTGTTATATGTTATGGTCATTGTGTTTTAATATGTTGTACATTGTGTTTTTATCTATTGTCATTGGTTGTGTTTTTTGATCTACTTTCCATTGTGTTTTATGTCATGATACGCAATTGGGTTTTCAAAATTTAAAAAAATAAATAACAATATGGTACTCATATTAAAGATAAAAAGATGCTTGATTTTATGGTATGTTTTTCTTAAAAGAAATGATGTATAAAAAGATTATGGACGTTTAAAAAATGAGAGAAAATAGCATGTGACTTGTATGTTCATATATTCTTTTCCTCTGGTGAACAAAATTAACCTTCTCACTTGATTCTTTTTAGGACACTTGTCACTCTCTAGTGGCTTCTTTCACTTTATTATTTTTAAATCTTTTGTAGTATAAATCAATCCGTGTAGTCTATACCTAAAAAGCATTTAACACATCTACTTATGAAATTAATTTAAGTATTTTCATTTCGGTTTTGTAATCTTGAAAATTTAACAAACCTTCCAAATTTATAATCCCCTCTATAAACCTATTGTAAGCATTTAACTCGATGAGAAATTAAAACTTTAATTTGGAAATTATTCTCTGTTCTTTTTAATTGCTTTCGCTCTCCGTGACATCCCATTTGGGTTATGTAAAGTGTTTTCGTGCATAGGGTTTTGGAGGGATACCAAGTTAATCAAGAAAGCAATTATCAAAACAAAAAAGAAAGCTAAGATTCCTTATCCTCTTAAGTATACGAAATTAGCATCCTCAAAAAACAATAAGGCATCCTATGGAAGAATTTTGAGCGTGTACTAAAAGACATGGAGATAAAAATAAACTATGTAGGACCATTAAAGTTAAAAGTTTAGAAAAAGAAAAAGCAGGTTTCTCGAATTAAATTCATAAGAACAAATGAATTTGCATCTATCTGATGATTCTGAGTATATATAATAAGGTATTCATCAAGTAGATACAAACCACAACCTTAATGTTTTGGATATTCTGTTTTTTTGTGAAAAAAAAAAAACATTCAAAAATGGAAAAATGACATTATGATCAACTTAAGAATATATCTGGGATCTGAAGACTTCAAGATGATTGCCAGTCTTTCCTTATATCAAACGTATAATTCAACTCCAAGTAACACTTATTATCATCATCAAGAAACTGCAAAAGATTGAGAGAACCCAAATGGGTGTAGTTAGAATAATGTAGATATTACAATATGTGTTGAAGTCATGTGAGAATGACAATTCTATTAAATTAGTTAGTTCCTGGTTGTATAACTTTTGGAGCGAAATCAGCAAAATTGCACCTAGGGTCACATCATAAAAAAAATTTCATTGCTTTTCTTTGACATTTTATTAAAGATATGATCTGCTTTTATAACAGTAACTTTTACACCTAAATACCACATAATGTTACATTTATAAGCATTTAAACCTACACTATTTTTTGCGGGGCAAACACCATACTAGTCAAAGGTTTAATTTTTATGAATAACTTGTAATATGTAGTTTAAACAAACAAAATTAAATTTAGAGTAAATTGCCAAAATCGTCCCTGAGGTTTGGACATGTTTGTCATTTTCATCAAAAAACAACTTTTTTGTACAATATAGTCCTTCACGGTTGGGATTTTTTGCCATTTTCATCCAAATGTCTAATTTGTTTTATTTTTTCTATCAAACATTTGGATTAAAATGGCAAAAAAACACAAATCTCAGGGACGATTTTAGCAAAAAAGTGAGACGTTTGGATGAAAATAACAAAAAATCTCAAAAGTGAAGGACTATATGTTAAATGACATTTGGAAAAATAAAAGAGAATCAAAACCTAGTACAAAAGAGCTCGAGAAAAAACTGAAACTTGATTTGGGGTACCTTAGTTTTCGCTGAATATGATCCTCTAGCAAGTATTCCAGATGGAGTGGTATCTTCAGGAATTTCATGGGTATAAAGCTCTTGTTGAGGACTGAAAGTGCCAATCATTTCTTTGGTTTTGTCAACTGTAAACAAAGTCACCAAACTGTTCTAGAGATGTATGTGCACATGTACAGAATAGGCATGTAAATAGTTTGATCACTAAGAAAGAATTCATACCTTTGAGACCAGTTTTCCAGACTGTATTGGTGTACTTGAGACCAGACACAATGTTGTTACGAACTTGGAAAGTGAATTTGATCGCGTAACGGCTTCCTTCTTTCAGCGTAAACCATGTTCCTTTAACTTTACCGCTATCCGGAATAGGAAGAAGCAAATCCTCTCTACCAGGTGATACAATAGCAAGGCTTAAGATCTTGACTTCTGGGTCTAGTGTTTCTGCAGCAATAATAACATTAAAGCAATAAACATCACCAGAAACAAAGGCTGAAAAAGGTTTGTTTATTTTTACAAAAAGAATGCATATAACAATTCTAACATCTCATTACCGGCAACTGAGTTGATGTCCACAGCTCCAAGAAGTTGTGCTTTCCATCTCATCAAGCTCTCATCATCCTATTAAATAGTAAGCATTAACACTACAAATCAGAGAGCATTCTATACATATATATCAAGATAAAAACTATGGATAGTCTCTCTGTAGAGATCCGTGGGAAAAAGGGTCGGTAAAAGACTTAACCAACCGATCACCGACGGAGATCATGATCAAATGGCCGTGTCAATATCACCACTGATTACCGATGGTACATTCTCCATCATAACCAATGGGGTGATGGTCCATTGGCAAAGGCAAAGCCTTTAAACACCTTGGGAGAGGGAGGTCTTGGATTCAAATCCCATAGACGTCATGGAATAAAAGAAATTTGCCGTTCAAAAAAAAAACTTTCACCAATAGTTTACCGACGACTCACCTGACAGAGCTATAGTCACTAATGCAGTCTATGGCTAAATCTTTTTAATAACATTTGTAAAATTTACTTTCAACTTTTTGGTAACTTATCCTATCCTTAAGAAAATTAATTGGCAATTACTGACAAAACTGCGACGGGCGCTCATTTTTTATGTTTCTTTTTGGAACTTGATTAAACTGTGGTTAATCCATCAGTAATTACTAACGGAATTGTCCACCATTATAGCCAATTTTCTAGTAGTGAAAGAAATCTAAACACAGTTAAAAAAAAAAAAAGATACAGACCTTGTCTGCTTCATACTGTTCTTTAAGGGTGCGTCGAGGGCCGATTTGTATCTCCCCTTGAACTTCTTCTTCATCATCATCTTCAGTTACACATAACGAAGTCGTGCTCATGTTCTTAGTAATGCATACCACCTCATCTGAATCTTCAACCTCTGAATCTGCCCCACAGTTCTCAACATCCTTTTTCTCCACAAATCCCATCTTCTTGGAACTTAGAACAATACCATTAAGAGCTAGCAGAATTTAATGATGTTCACCAATATCTTAATTAAATCACCAATGAATAAAGACCCATGATGAAACCAGAAAGAATATTATGTCTTTATAGGGTAAAAGATAACATGGGGGTCATGTCATTTTATAAATATTAAACGTGGAATATTTAAAAGACAGATAGTTTTAAAATAGGTCAAAGAATCAGAAAAGGAAAAGAAATCAAAAAGAAAATGAACTGATCCTTCCCAGAAGATAAGAATTAAGAAACATATACATTCGGGAATATTAATGTTTGGTAATTTGATGCAGATTTAGGGGTATGGTGATGTGTTGTGTGAGAATATTATAGAGATCATGGTGGTCACTAAGGTGCACTATCTTCCATGAATATGAGACCACGAACTCAAATACATGCGACAGCTTAGCAATGACTGGATTGTCAGATATGAAAGATGCCATTTTGACTTTTCTCTTTCTGTTAAAAAAAAAAAAGAAAGTTAAAGATAGAAAAACTGCCTAGAGTGTTTGATACAAATATTTGCAAATATAGACTGTTACAGCAAGAGAAAATCCCGGTTCGGAACAAAAACACGAAGCCAATGTACGGTCATCCCTTAGTGAAATAGCAACCATCAATAATTCGTCAATTAAAGTCGAAGAAAAGGATCACGACTAAAGACGTCACTAGACTGACCAACATCAGTCACCTAAGATTACCTAATGTAGATCATGGTTAGATGCATGGGCGAAGCTTTTAAGGGGCGGGAGGGGGCGACCGACCCTCCAAACTTTTCGCTCAATAGTGGAGAGTATGTAGTTTTCAAATAGAAATTTTTAGGTATATACGTTTTCCACCCCCGGTTTTATAGAAATTTTTAGGCCCGTTGAATTTCATCCCCCGGTCGAAAATCTCAAACTCCGCCACTGGTCAGTTGTTCGTGGCAATATCATTGATGGAACTTTCACCAACAAATCATTATCACCAACAGGATAGTGATGTAAATTTTACCAATCGATCACCAATGAAAAATTCACCAACATATTACCAAAGTGACATATCACTGACACAAATTTCACCGACGTACTAGTGTCGAAAATGTCCATCATTGTCTTTTTTTGTATTTTGACCCTAGCAATAGGAAAATCCCATTTTTTCCCACAAAAAGGCAATTTTCTAGTAGTGAACCTAGTCATGATGGTTTAGTTCTAGAGAGACAATTGAAGGATGAAGGACATTATTTGTATGATGGTTTAGTTCTAGAGAGAAACAATTATGTGCAGTAACGGACCAGAAATTTTTTTTAGTGGGGTTCCATTTTTCCGGTGTTGAGATTTTTCACAACCGTACGTTAGAATTTTTGGATCGGTAGCCATTCGGGTCGGGTCGGGACGGGACGAGGACATCATAAAATACAATTATAGGGTATGTCACCATTCGAGAGGTTGTTATGATAATAACCACGATGCAAACAAAAAAAAGTACAGAAAGCCAAAAGAATATAGCTCTCAGTTCATTTAAATAACTAACCACTATCTAATCCACAAATTTACATACATTAACTTGAACGTGGACATGAGAAAATATAATATAAATAAATGACAAATAAGCCCTTGAATTCTTATCATGGCAGAGAGGGGTTGGCGATGTTGATAGAGCAACCATGTTAGAGGTTAGTCCATGAGAAAATATAATATAAATAAATGACAAATGCGATTTTAGTCCATGTGGCTTGGGTCATTTTGGCAGTTTAGTCCAAATGTGAAATCTTCCCACAAGTGAAAAATAAAACCTTTTGAATAAAGTGACAAAATGACCCAAACTACATAGACTAAAATGGTATTTAACTCAAAATAGAAAATAAAAACAGGTAGATTAAGGTTTGAACCTATGGCCTTTTGATTAAAAGACAAGGGATTTCACATCTCACCAAGCTTACCTTGATTACTATGGGTTCCATCTATATATTCTTATGTGGTCTAGAAAAAATTTAACATACCGTCTCTATTAAAATTTTTAAAAACGTTGGGGTCCGGGGACCCCGACCCATAAAGGGTGGGTCCGCCCCTGATTATGTGGGTTTAGGAGTAGATAAGAATGGGACACGAAGCACGCAAAAATCTTACGGTAATTTGCTTTGCATTAAAGAGCAAAGGTAATTAACCTTTATGTGTGTTGGCATCATTTGTAATCAAGCTTTCTTAATGTAGAAGATTGTTCTTTTAATTTTTCAATGATGAGAAGTGTTGACAATGAAACATTATATTTCTGACTTGTGTATAATTTTTTTTCTTTAAGAAATAATTTTTTTTTTATTTTTTTTTTTATTTATACACATGTGTATATTGTTAATCTTTTAACTATACATATATGTATATTGTCCATTATACATATATGTATATACATGTTTAAAATTGAAAAATAAGTGTTATTTAGGGTTTAGCATTAGTATTTAGGGTTTAGCATTAGGGTTTAGAGTTTAGCTTTATGGTTTAGGGTTTAGCTTTAGGGTTTAACATTAGGGTTTAGCATTAGGGTTTAGCAATAGTATTTAGGGTTTAGCATTAGGGTTTAGCTTTTGGGTTTAGCTTTACCTTTTGGGTTTAGCTTTATCTTTAGGGTTTGTATTAGGGTTTAGCATTAAGGGTTTAGCTTTAGTGTTTAGTTTTAGCTTTTGGGTTTAGCATTAGGGTTTAGAATTAGGGTTTAGCATTAGGGTTTAGAGTTTAGGGTTTAGCATTAAGGTTTAGCTTTAGTGTTTATGGTTTAAGATTAATAATATACACATTTTTTCAATTTTAAACATGTATATACATAAATGTATAATGGACAATATACATATATGTATAGTTAAAAGATTAACAATAAACACATGTGTATAAATACAAAATTTTTTTTTTAATTTTTTTTTTAATCCTTAAAGAAAAAGCTGCGATTTTTCAAAAAAAAAAAAAAAAATTTTTTGCATTTTTTTCACATTTTTTGCTTAAGGAAAATGTGTGGTCCAGATTGCTTCTCAAGTTTCTCAAATAGGGTGGACTTCTCTTAGGATCCCTACCCCATATATATATAGGGTAAGGATAGTGTAAAAAGGACCTAAAGTGTGAGAAGTGTATTATAACACTATATATAATACTATATAACACCATGTAAACACCGTATAACAATATGTAACACCATATAATACCATATAACACTATGTAACACTATATATCATTATATAACAAATATAACACTATACATCTATCATAGACATGCTATTAGATAACCTATAGTGTTATATTTGTTATATAACGATATATAGTGTTACATAGTGTTATATGGTATTATATGGTGTTACATATTGTTATACGGTGTTTATATGGTGTTATATAGTATTATATATAGTGTTATAATACACTTCTTACACTTCTCACACTTTGAGCACTTTTTACAGGATCCTCTACCTATATATATATATATATATATATATATATATAGGGGAAGGTTCATTGGGGAACACTAAAAAAGTGGAGAACAGCGAGGAACCGACTCAAACGAACTCCGATTAGACTCATTCCAGCGGCGTTAGAACCGGCTCGTCGAACCCTAACTAAGATCTCTTAACCCTAAACCCTAAATCCTAACTCCTAAACTCTAAACCGAAAAGCTAAAAAATAAGGCTAAAACTAAACTAAACTGTAAAATCTAAACTATAAACCATAAAAGCTAAACCCTAAAGGCTAAACCTAAAGCTAAACCCTAAAGCTAAACCCTAAACCCTAAAGCTAAACCCTAAGGCTAAACCCTAAAGCTAAATCCTAAAAGTCAAACCCTAATATATTTAGGGTTTAGGGGTTATGATTTAGGGTTTGGGGTTAAGAGATCCTAGTTAGGGTTCGACGAGCCGGTTCCAACGCCGCTGGAATGAGTAAAATCGGAGTTCGTTTGAGTCGGTTCCCCACTGTTCCCCACTTTTTTAGTGTTCTCCAATGAACCTCACACTATATATATATATATATATATATATATATATATATACTACTTTAATAAGCATATAGGAAGGACAAGAATGATCATTTGCCACTTTACAAGTCTTTAAAGCATATTGTACAACCAATTGAAGCACAAATGTTGAATCTGATAAACCAACAAAATTTTGGGCGGCCGCGTACATCAAAATTTTGGGCGGGCCAAATTTTGGCAGTTCAAAATTTTCATTCAAAATTCAAACTGCATTCACTTAAATCACGTGTATCTCTTTCTCTCTCCTTCATTCTCTCAAAACCCTAAAATCCATAGCCGTTCCCCTCTCCTCCCCTTTGCACACACAAGCCAGTACAAACACACACGTTTTTGTGGAAATCAGAAGCATGAAGCTTTGGTGTGGTTGCAATCGATGGGAAAAAGATCGAGGTAGGTTTATTTTTTTTCCTGCTGAATGTTTTCTATTGTTTGATGGAAAGGAATCCAACAAGGCATACTTAATCAAGGCTTATGCTTTTGCATTTCTTAGGTGTAACCGCTGGATTTCATATAGATCTGGTGGCGATGACTAGATTGATGAGGTTTTGGTTGGAATTCGCGACTGGATGCTTAAGTTTAGGAAAACAAGGGTTTGGTAAGTAGAGATTCCGGCGATATATTGCATAAACAAGCTTTCTATAACAACAAGGTAAGAACTAACACCAGTAAAATCATTTATTTTCTTCGATTTCAGGTATAATAGGGTTTTGGTTGCTGTTTTTCAGAAGTAGAAGGCGGAGCTGCTTCTAGGCCCCAACTGGTTAATATTTGATTAGTTTTTTTATGGGTGTCAAAAGCTTAATTGCTGACCATTTAAGTTTATATATATATATATATATATATATATATATATATTTGGTTTTGATTTCTAAAGGAATGTTTGGTTGGGACAGGGTCATGGGTTTCGAAGTGATCTATTTAAGATGGTTGCAGATATGAAGCCTGCATTTATCAGATTTCCAGGTTTATCTATACTATATAAGAAGATGAAGAGAGAGAGGTTGAGATTGTTTCCGTGCTCTGGAACTTCAAAGAAGAAGAAGATGAAGATATGGGGATGGTTTCCATGCTCTGGAACCTCAAAGAAGATGAAGAGGTTTGCTGTGTAACTTGTTCCGAAAGCCTACTCGGTTTTTAGTTTTTTGTTCTTTAAGTTACTCTTTACCATATAGTTTTTGTTCTTCACTCTTTACCATATAGTTTTTGTTCTTCATAATATTAGCTATCACCTATGAGCTTCAGGAAGATATGGGGGATGGAAAAAGGAAAAAGTGTTTCATAGAGAGTTGACTACTTGACTTGGTCAAGGTACGACATGTTTTATGGATTGTTAAAATGCTTTTATAGATTATTTTAAATTTGAATCTAGACAAGGCATTTATCTTTTAGATTTTTTGTTGTTTTAATTTAATTTGATTCTTGATACCACTTACAGTTATCTGCTACCATTTTGGCTCCATTCTGTTGGGTTCTTAAGATTGCTTCTTCAGTTGATATGATATGGTCAATAAAATTCCACTCATGCTGGGAATTCTTTCTAAAGAGTAAGCATTTTATATATGACTTGATTATATTATCTTTAACAAGTTAATTTATTAACCAAACAATGTTCCTTTTTGTGTTTGTTTTTTGTTCTTCATAATATTAGCTATCACCTGTAAATGAACCGAACGAACATGGACAGTCGTGTTCGTTCATTTAACTTTAACCGAACACGAACATGAATATATAATCGATTTTTTTGTTCGTGTTAGTTCATTAAGAAAATGGACATGTTCGTGTTCGTTTATGTTCGGTCATTTGAACCGGAAATGAAGAGCGTAACAACGGTTGCTGCTGCTCACATGAGTTCCGGGAAGCTGTTGCTTCATGTATCTCGGAACTTAATAACTCTTTTAACAAAATCGGAGCAACTTTTGTTGACGTTGTCGGTTTTTTAACGCTAGCTGTAATCTCTTTCTCACCCTCTCCCTATCTATGTTTATTCATGATCCAGTGTATTTGTGCTTGTATATGCTAAATTGTGTTTTATGACTAATCATTTGTTTTTAAAGGATCGGTTTAAATTGGAATCTTCTAGATCTTCTGAATTTTGTGACTGAATTATGTAATTTGTTTCTGTTGAATAAGTACTGAATTTTGTGATATGGTGATCGAGGAGGCTTCAACTGAATCAGATATTGATAATTTGTAGTTGATTAGTGAAGTTAGAGGCTAAGAGTGGTTCTGTGAATTAATTGGTGGTTTGCGTGTTAAAGCTATATAAGAACTTATGTATAGAAGAGATAGATTGAAAAGATGCAAAAAGTCAAACTAGAGTTGTCAACCTTGACGGTTTATTCATATTTGTGCTCCCGGTTGCCCTGCTGAACGATCCATGCTCCAAACAATAAGCCATTTCTTTTATTTACAGGTGACTGATTGGTTATGTTTTTGTTTTGTTTTTCGGTGAAGTCGGTTATTGACAAGGAAATGAGAGGGGATTATCTGGGATCGATGGTTCAGGTTGTGCCACATATTACAGATGCTATTCAAGATTGGAACGAACGGGTCGCAGCTATACCTGTTGATGGAAAAGAAGGTCCACCTGATGTATGTGTCATTGAGTTGGGGGGTATAAGTTTTTTTGTGTTCATACATGTTTTTTTGGTTATTTTATTAAAAAAAATTAATTTTTTTATTGTAGGAGATATTGAATCTATGCCGTTTATCAAAGCGCTTGGACAGTTCTCTTACCGCGTTGGTAAAATATATGCATATTCTTTGACTCATGAAGGATGAACAGAAAGTCAGAAAGAAAAGTTTATAATTTATGTTGTATTTATTAGGTGCTGGAAACTTTTGACTTTTTTTCTTTTTGCAGGAGTCCGGATCAAAACCGGTGTCGGAAGAGGTGGGTTCGTGAAGGACATGTACGTAAAAGGGTTCACCATGCACACCATGAAATGGGCGTTTTGGATGATGGGTAACTACGGGTCGCACCTTGATGACAAATGGGACCCGAATGCGATCCCCGTTATCTAAAACATAAACTACCGAGACATGGTGGCGGAAAATGTCACCATGGCGGCTAGATTGGAGGGGATTTCCGGTGATCCTTTTACGGGGATTTGTATATCGAATGTGACTATTTGAATGTCACAGTTTGCAAAGAAACCGATATGGAACTGTACCGATGTCGAGGGGGTGTCGAGTGATGTGACACCGCAGCCTTGTGTCGCGTTGCCACCGGTACAGGTTGGAAAAGCTTGTGATTTCCCGGAGGAAAAGTTGCCAGTTGAAGATGTTAAAGTTCATATGTGTTATTATAAACCAAACTACATTTGAAATGTAAACTTTTGATTTCAGTATGGCTTGGTATGAATGTATGTATTCTTTTATTTCAACTTCATTTTAATCAAAATTTGAATTCAGATAAAGATGGTTGAAACTAAAATGTGATGAAGTACATATGATTATAAAATTCATTCAGAAAGCTACAAGTTAAATAATCAAACAATAGTTGCTTTGTACACGACGATTATTAACTTACATAATAGGTGAAATCTGCCTATCTACCTTTCTTTTGTTGGGAGAAGGCAACTGCCATTTATGTATTAGTTTCCTGTGATAAGGCATTTGTGTAATTCATGTCTACTTGAAAGGCATTTGTGATATTTATCTTCATTCCATACAACAGAAACATTAATTATAGTTGCTAAAAGATTTTAAATATCAAAGTTTTTTTTAACTAAAATCCCATATCTTTACTGATTAGCCAATTTAAAGATTTTTGTTTGAATTTTGTATTGTATATTTAAACATCAAAGTTTTTTTTAACTAAAATCCCATATCTTTACTCATTAATTATATTTTGGGTTGAACGTTTTAGCTTGTTAGAAAAAACAATCCAAGGCGAATTGGTTTGATTAATTTTGAGCTTTTGGTTGTATTTTTGTTGGCTTGGCGCAGCTCGGTTTGTTTACATCCTTTTAAAACTCTTTAAATCCCCATGACAGGTTTTGAAGCACCTTAACCGAAAATTTAGATTTTAGTTATTACCTAACTGTACTGAACCTTCTCATGCACACCCTTAGAATTACTAACAAGTGTTGTGTTTTCCGTTGCATCGCGAATTTGGTTTTGATTATGGCTCAAAACCGAACCGCCCCGTACATAGCCCTAAACTCACCAACCTAAGTGATATGTTTCCCGCCGCATCGCGCGGGTAAACGACTAGTATATATATATAGTGGAAAGTTCAAATGAGAAGAAATTCTTTATAAGAAGAAAAAAGAAGAAATTTCAACCAATAGAAATGCTTCATTAGACTTCATTTAATATTTGTATTTAATGTAACTATAAGGGTATATTGGTAAACTTACATACATCATTAATTGGTAGTTTCATCTTTAATAACTAACTATATTAAATTTGTAACTTATTTTTAAGATATATATTTTCCTCAAAAAATAAAAATAAAAATTCATTTATAGTGTAGGATAAATACGAGGCGTGTAGGATAAATTACGAGTTGTGTAGGATAAATTTCAATACGTGTAGGATAAATTTCGAAATGTGTAGGATAACTTTTGATGCGTGTAGGCAAAATTTTTTAGTGTGGAGGATGATAGTCTTAATGACTAATTAATTAGTCAAACATAATAATAAATGAGATGAGAAAAAACTATTAAGTGTTTTACCATTGTACCCTTTTGTTCTTTTTATTCTTAATAAAATTTTCTTCTCAAATGAACCTTCCCCTATATATCCTATATATATATATATATATATACCAAAACGGTTTAACGGTTTAGGAACTTTTAAAATAAAGATGAAGAGAGGAACTCAGATATAAATTATGTTGAAAATATTTTAATTAGATGGCAATATTAATAAGCATAAAAATTGCATAAAAATTTAAAATATACCTGAATTTATTGATTGATAATCTTGATTACAAACAATTTCCTTACAATTGGGAGGAGCAACTATAATTTGAAAATCTAAAGACTTTGAACATAGAGAAGTTGATAATACAAGTTTTGGGTTTGAAGGTTTTTTCATACATAAGAGAGGTTGCAAGAAAAGATATATTTTGGTGTGTAGAAGTGTGTCTTTCTCTCTTGAAAATCCTTCCTTTTATAGATAGGGAAAAGGGATCTTCATCATTGTTGGTTGAGAAATATCTCCGTATGCTTTTGCCTTTGTTGAATATTGCACCTAAAGTAGTTTGTCCTTTGTTGAATTATTTTGCAATATCTTCCATGATTAGCACCACCTTTTGAAAATAAGAAAAGTAGGTTGTCTTGTTGTTGAATAATTTGCAAAAGAGGTTGAGAATGATTAGCTTCCAAATCCTTCACCATTTGTTGTCGGCCAACATCTAAAATATATATTATTATTATTATTATTATTATTATTATTATTATTATTTTTTTTTTTTTTTTTTTTTTTTTTTTACATCATATCATATGGGTCTTGAGAATCTTGAAAAACTTCAGTCCCTGGAGAAGAATGCTTAGAAGGAGATGGAGACTGTCGAATTTCATTGATTAATTTTAACACTTCCTCTGGAGAATTGCAATCTTGAAGTTTTTGAATATACTCTTGGTCTTCATTGCTGGCTTTAATATTTTGAACAGGAGACTTCAAACTCTTTTCATATTGAATAGTCAATTCTTTATAGTACTTAGTAACTGCTTGAGAATTTGCTTTTGTGATTACAAACTTATTCCACCATTTGCATCTATACTGTCTAAAGAGCAATGGAGGAGAAAGTTCTGAAGGGCTTTCTTCTTGATAATTGTATGTCCATAAACAAATCCAGGGAATTCTGAATACACTCATAAACTGTAAAGTATATTAAAAAATTGGGGTTCCATCATGTTGAAAATACTCGACAAACTTTGAGAATGCCTCTGAGGCTTCTTTGGGAAAGGCTTCAGAAACAATTCCCATATATTTAAACCATTTAACAAACCATCTTGGATATGTGTTTGAGAAATCTTCATCAAATTGGAAAAACCAAGAATGATCAAAGTTTCTTAAACAGAATGCATACTCCCATGCATCTTGATAATCATAATAATTATATTGAGGATAGACACTAAAGTTTGAAAGGGTTTTTGGACTATAAGGCTTAGAATTCCAATCTTCTAAAGATAAAACCTTTAAAATTTTTACTTGACTATAAGCGATCTTGGAAGGGTCTCCACTGTTAAAATTGTGCCGAATAATTACAGATTCAGAATCTTCTAAAATTGCTTGATAATAATCTCTGGTCTTGTATTCATCCTTGAAAAAATGACATCCTTTTGGGAAAATAAAGTCAATCAGAGAGAAAAAGGTTTTATTAACCTTTTCGACTTCCAATGGTTCTAGAATTTTGATAATCTTTTTGTTTGGGTTGATAATGTAGGGAATAGTAGCTGGTGAAGAGGTTGAAGGAGAGGCTGGTTTATAGAGTTTTGTAGAAGGAGATTGAATAATGGGTTTTGATTCTAAATTTTGAATAATAGATGAGTATGTCTGGGTCTTGGACCTGGGGTTAGAGGGGCAAATCTGTTTTGAATATTGGGTAATAAGGGAAATTGTTGCAAACTAGTTGGTCTTGGAGAATTTGAGGAACTTGATAATTGAGATTTTGAGAATTGTTGTTTTGAGAATACAAACTTTTTTGTAGAATCGGAGTTGCTCATATTCCCTGTAAAAATTCTCTTGATAAAAAATCTGGTAAAGAATTATTTTCTCCTTTTATAAATTCTATTTGAAAATCAAAGTTGCTTAATAATGCTTGCCATCTTGCAAAAACTTGTTTTGAAATTAAATTCTTAATGTCCTTTTCTAAAATATATTTTGCAGATAAACAATCTATTCTTAATAAAAACGGTTTCATATATAAATCATCTTCAAACTTTTTTATACATAAAACTATACTTAAAATTTCTTTTTTGATTGTAGAATAATTTTTCTGAGTATCATTCCAAGCACCTGAATAATATCTAACTAAACTTTCTTTATTATCTAATTCTTGTTTTAATATTCCTCCAAATCCTAGATCACGTGCATCGGTTTCTACAATTAGTTTTGCATCAGGATGGGGAATATATAAACATGGTAGACATTTTATTTTTTCTTTAATATATTTTACTATATCTGTATGTTCTTGAGTCCATGGTTTTGGATTCTTTTTTAATCTATCATATAAAGGTTTACATATAATTCCTAAATCTTTGAAAAAATCATGAATATAATTTAAACATCCTAAAAATATTTGCAATTGCTTTTTATCTTTAATTTCATTTGGAAATTTATTTGAAAATTCTAAACTTCTGTTAATAGGTTTTATTGTTCCTTGAATAATATTATGTCCTAAAAATCTTATTTCTGTTTGAAAAAGACTCATTTTAGAAGGTGATACTACTAATCCATTTTTATGAATAATATTGTAAAAAGAATTTAAATGTTTAAAATGTTGGTCTAAAGAATTTGAGAATATTAATACATCATCAATGTAAACAATAGCATAATTTCCTAATGGTAAAATAATGTTATTCATTATATTTTGAAATTCTGAAGGAGCATTTTTTAATCCAAAAGGCATAACGTTCCATTCATAGTGTCCGAATGGTACATTGAATCCAGTTTTATATCTATCTTCTTCAGTAATTTGAACTTGCCAAAATCCAGACTTCATATCAAATTTAGAAAATATTTTTGAATCATATATCTTTTTTAATAAATCTCTTTTATTTGGTATAGGGTATCTAATCCATTCTAAAACTTTATTTAATGGCTTATAATTTATAACTAATCTAGGAGCTCCTCTTTCGATTTCTGCACTATTTTGAACATAAAAGGCAGAGCAGGACCAAGGGGATTTAGATGGCCTTATTAGTTTTTTATCTAATAATTCTTGTATTTCCTTTTTACAATAGTTTTCTAACTCTTGAGACATATGTATAGCTTTAGATTTTGTTGGAATATTTTTCTCATTAAAATCTTTAATATAAGGTAACTTTACAACATGTTGTTTTCTTTCCCAAAAAGCATTTGGAATATTTGCACAGACATTTTCTTTAAATTTATTTTCAATTTCTTGTATTCTTTTTATAATTATTTTATCTTGCAATTGATTCTTTATTCTAACATAATCAATTTCTTCTATTAAAAATTCCTTTTGTTTTTCTTTTAAGCTTAAAATATTTATTTGTTTTGAAGTAATTGGATGAGCAAATTCAAAGCAAATCTTTTTATTCAGTACCTTAATACTTATTCCTTTTTCTTCTACTGTAAATGGATATAATTGAGTTATGAATGGGAGTCCTAATATAATTTGAGAAGTTAAATCTTTTACTAAAATTAATTGAGTTTTATAACAATAGTTTTCTTTACAAATATGAACATTTGATAATTTATATTTAATATTTAATGGACTACCATTGGCTCCAGATAATTTATGTGTAGTTTTTTCATAATATTTTGTAGGTATTAACCCTTCTTGAATACAATTCATATCAGCACCACTATCAATCATAGCTATTAATGATAATCGAAATTCATTATTAACTATTATATTTAACTTAGTATACCATTTTTGAGAAGTTAATCCTAAACGATTTATTTTTCCTACCTTTTCAGTATTATTGTCATTGTTTTCTTCCTCTTCTTTATTTTTTCCTTCTTCTAATTCTTTAATTTGTAATTTTATTTCTCGAATTTCTTCTTTTATATTTTTTAATTCTATTTGTAAGTCAGTAATTGTAACAGGATTTTCTTTTATTTGTTTTGTTTGAAATCTTTGACATATTTCGTTAAAATTATACTCTTTTATTTCCCTTTTTATTGGTGACTTATACTTTTCTTTTAATTGTTTTAAATATACTTGTTTTACTTCTTTATCTTCAATTTTTTCTAATAATTCGAATAAATCTTTATTATCTGATGTTAGAGAATTTATTGTACCATTAATTTCACATATACAAGGACCAACGCATTCACATACATTATCTTCTGAACTACTTTCTGAATTTGAATCTTCAATATAATTTAAATCATTATCACTATAATCTGAAATACTATCTTCACTTGAATTATCATAAATAAGTATTTTGTTTATCTGTTCTTTTAATTCATCAGAAATATTTAACTCATTTATCTTTTTTCTAGTATAACAATCTTTTGAATAATGTCCTTGTCTTCCACACTTATAACAAATAACAATATCTTGTTTACCTTGTTTTTTCTTTTGAAAATCATTCTTATTTTTATAATAATTTTGTTTGTTTTTAATATATGGTTTTCTTTTATAGTTCTTTTTAATAAATTGTTTAGGAATTTTCTTTTTAGTTTTAGAAGGAGTTTTGAATGGTTCAAATCCATATTGTTGACAAAAACTTCCTAATTCTTTGTGACCTTGAATACCATCCTTTTTTAATTTTTCTTTTAATTTTAGATCATTACATATTTTTAATCCTTCTTGATTTATATAATTTATTATTTGACCATAAGATAAATCTCTATAAGGAATATTATTATTAAAGTCTTTTTTAATTTTCTCTCTTATTCTTTCAGCAAATAATTTTGGTAATCCGGCTATAAATCTTTCTTTCCAATAGGCTTCTCTACTATCTTCTCTAGTCATAACCTTTGAAAGGAAAACATCTTTATACCATCTAAAATCTTGTAATTTTCTACATGTTAAATTTAATAATATTAAAGAATTTCTTTCCTGATAATCTGTTGGATTTCCAATAAAATGTTGAATTATAGCAAATATTAGAGTATTAATTATGTCAGGTATTTCAGTTGGTGTTTGGACATTATTTTCTATTTTAATAACTGTCTTTTTAGCATTTTGAATTATATGTTTTTCTTCTTCTGTGAGATACTTATCCCACCAGCCTTTTAAAATTCCAGTAAAACCAGAAACTATCATAGTAAGAATTGCAGTATCATCATTTCCATTTGCTTTATATGCATTAGCTGCCATTATCATTTCTTGCATCAAATTAAGAATTTGATGTTCTGCTTGGCCTTCTATACTCCATTCATATAAAGAACTTCCATCGTATTTAGCTTGAACTAAAGTATGTCGTTCTTCAAATTGTAAATCAGGCGGAGTAGGTCTAGGATAATAATTCCTTGTTTCAGGCCTAGTGGTATAAGTATTATTCTTAGAAAAATGATAATTTCTTCTAATTTTATTTATAGAATCTTCTACTTGAAAATCATTAAATTGTTCTTCAAGATTTTGAATCTCTTGATTTGAAATAACATTTATATTTAATTTTGAAAGTTTTGAAGAAATATCTTGTAACATATTTTGTTGTTTATTTAGATGTATTGGGATATCTATATTATATGGTTTAAATATAGGACTTTCAATATTTTCTGTTGTTATTTTGGTATTTGAAGTACTAGGTTGATTACTGATTTTATTATTAGTTTCTATCCTTTCTAATTGTTCTCCTATAGTATTTAGTTTTTCATTAGTATAATTATTCTGAAAAATAATGTTTTTTACATTTTTATCTATATCTTCTTTAAGGTTTACTAAAGGTTTTGCAACATATTCTTTATTTTCAGTTTTTATTTTTATATCTATATGTGGAGGATGTATACTAGTAATATCTTCATTTTTATCTATAATTGTATATGTTTTAGTTATATTACGTAGATGCATGTATTATAAGCACATTTATTTTAGGGTTTTTTAAAACGTAGATATATATATATCTAGGGTTTTTTAAAATTTTTAGGGTTTCCTACCTAGCCCTACCCTATATATATATATATATATATATATAGGGTAGGGCTAGGTAGGAAACCCTAAAAATTTTAAAAAACCCTAGATATATATATATCTACGTTTTAAAAAACCCTAAAATAAATGTGCTTATAATACATGCATCTACGTAATATAACTAATATATATATATATATATATATATATATATAGGGTAGGGCTAGGTAGGAAACCCTAAAAATTTTAAAAAACCCTAGATATATATATATCTACGTTTTAAAAAACCCTAAAATAAATGTGCTTATAATACATGCATCTACGTTTATGAAAAAAAAATTTTGTCCACCTCGCCCCGTACGGTGTAGTTCTCGCGGTTCTTACAACTCGAGGTGGTTCTCATTTTAGCGGTCCTATATATATATATATATATATATATATATATATATATATATATATATAGGGGAGGGTTTAAATGAGAACGCTAAATATTGTGAGAACCGTGAGAACAAATGAAAAAACCGCAAGAACTTGGTCAAAAACAATTCAAATTCAATTTTTTTTTCTACACTTATCATTATTATTCGAATACAATGTTAGAAATTTAATTTACACGTTTAAATTTACGTAAATTCGAAAATAAAGAAAATTTACACATGTGTAACTTTGCCATTTACACATGTGTAAATCTGTTATATTTACACATGTGTAAAAAATCTAAAAAAAGTGATTTTGAAAGGAGAAATGAATTATTTGATGTTGTAAATTCCTTTTTTGATGTTGTATCTTAATTACAATGAGGTTTGTATTAAAAAAATTGGTTTTGATTGGTTTTTTCATTCGTTCTCACGGTTCTCGCGATATTTAGCGTTCTCAAGATAACCCTCCCCTATATATATATATATATATATATATCTTTTGTAGTGGCGAAAGTTGAAAGGGTTGTTGTTAGAGGGAAGCCAGGTACTATTTCAAAGGTTGAAATGGTAAATTGAAAGGGAAGCCATGTAATATGGAAATAGATGTACATGACTTATCTACGTGCTAAATTTCTATACATTCACGTAGTATAGCTACAAGTTTTTAATTCTTATAGTTTTCTAATGACTCGTCTTTAGTTATGGTTTTCACGAGTTCATTGTTTATTTTGGGGTTTGTTCTATAAATTCATCATTCTTCGAAGGGTTCATTGTATGTATGTATGTTATGTTCGAACTTAATTTAATCCCGTCACATGTGGAACTTGACCCTAAGACATCCAATCCTATGTATTCTTAAAGGTTTTGTCTTTGCCAAGAGTTTCACATAAGGCTTTAATTAAGTTTTATTTTTGTGACCCTTCCACTAACCAAACAACAGGGCCATAGTTGAGTAGATCCTCGGTGATCAAATTTTAATATAACATAGTTGTATAAGCTTCACGCTCTAAACAAGTAGTGATATGATGAGATAAGAGAAAAACTAAAACTAACAGAGTTTTGGAGCAGAAGCTAGTTGTTAGTCGTAGAGGAGGAAAATATAAAAGCAACAATGGTGGAACTTTTTACCGTCTAAATGTAAAGTTCGTGTCATGTCAACACAATACTTCATACTGACTCTGAAATATAACTAGTTGCATTGGACCTGTTTTAACACGAAAGCTATAAAGAAGCATCAATCAGATCTCAAACAACTACTTCATACTGACTCCGAAATCCTACTTTGGAAGCCAGCCAAACACAGGACAACAAAAGATCCACCATCACTTACAAGAGACTTAACAAGCTCTACAGGAAACAGAAGTGGCACTTTCATCAAGTTTATTTACTCAGTTAAACCGGTAAATGAATAGGTTTAAATGACAAAGGGGTGAATCAGTCAAAAAGTGTAGTTTTTATCCCAAGTTAAAACCCTTTTGACCTGTTCTGAAAAAGTATTCGTTTTGACCCAACCAAGCAGTTTTAATACCAAACTGACCTGATTTTGCCACCCATCATGAGAAACACGAATGCATCATGGCCAAATTGTTAACAATTTGCAAACAATAACCTACAAAGTCGACATTAGATCTCATTTAAGACCGGAAACACGACCCAAAAATAACAGTTTCGAGATTTCATCGCTTGGTCACATAATACAGTTGTAATCATTAAATTAAACAAACTGTAACGTAAACAAATGGAAAAAGATGATACAAAATTTGGTACATAAAATATTCTAGTTTCACAGCTAAAATATCCCCCCAACAACCTTAGCCAGATTTTCTTATCCATCTAGCCGAAACAAAACGATAAATTAAATGAAACAGCATATCTACCTCTGCATATTACTTGGTGTGTGTTTTCGGCTTCTGGATCCTAACATATGGGAGAATTCCCATGAAACAAACCACCTTCGGGCTCCAGTCACGTTGTTGTGCCCGACAAAACATCAAGAACGTGTTAGCAAAATAAGAGTTAAAGCCCATGAAAACATGCCACAACGCATGACCCTGAGGGTTAATCGGCCAGGTGGATATGTGCATGCAGCAGAACCGATCACCTAACCAGCACAAACTACCAACGAAAAGGGTGGCGAAATATAACTTCGCTAGCCTTTTGGCCGACACGTCTTGTGTATGTATGTAATACTTGTACATCCGAGGCACACACAACAGGCAAAGCATCACGTAATGAAGTTTGAAACCGATATCAAAGCGGATCACGGAATGGAGAACGGCGAAAGAGATACCGTACAGGAACAGGAATGTTGGCATGGTACTTCGGTAGTGCCAATCTGGTGAGTAGAGGATGTATATGTATAGCAGCATTTCCCATACCATTGGAGTCTCATCACTTTGCTGCTGCCTGCAAATTAAAAACTTCCATAATTATCAAATTCAAGTACAATCATACTTTAGGAGGTGTTTTTATGTATGATTTCAGAACTATTATGTGGCATCAAATGATCAACAGGTGTTTGGATGTGCTTCTGTTGTTCAAACTGAAGTTTTAACGTTAACTAACTTAATTTTTAAAAAGTGTGCCTGAGGCGGAAAACGATCTGGAAAAACGTGACGTTCGGTAATTGTATGTATATTAATTTTAGGTATATAATTGTTAAATATTTTTAACATGTTTTATAATACATTTTTTTTTACAAACATAATGAGTTTTTATATTTTTTAAGTTAATTACACAGATAATCCTTGTGGTTTATTGAAAGTATCACCTTTGAGTCCTAACAGAAAATTATATAGCGGTACTATAGTCATTTTACACTGATTTAACAGAAAAATTAATGGCAGTTAGCGTTAACATTCAAAGGTGTTACAAAATCGAAACCATAAAACCTGAACCTGTTGCAAAAACAAAAGTTCGTACTCAAAGGTGTTACTTTCAATAAACCACAAGGACTATCTGTGTAATTACTCTAAGGGGGTGTTTGGGATTCCTTCTCAAAAAGGACTTATTAACTTATATAAGTCATAAGTGAGAAGTTATAAATACTAACTTCTCAAAAACAACTTCTCAACACACAAAACCATCTTAAATAAGCTAACCCAAACACCCCCTAAATATAATGACCCAGAATGACAAATTTCTGAAATGGAAATTTAAAGTCCCTTCAACGTAAGGGGTAAATAAGTAATTTTATAAACTGATAAAGTAAAAAATGAAGAACATCGGAACATGTACTCACACATGTTGCAATGTGGCATGATACATTACGCTTCCGATAGCGAGGGCCATATTTGACAAGTGAAGAACACTGAACCTCTTCTCGAACCGTTGTAGCAATGAACTAACAAGGCCGATGAATGCCAATTGGATGCATGGAATGTTTGAGATGGTATTATAAAACTCAGCAACATAAGAAGAATACACGTAGTTCTTTTCACACCACTCGTGGGACGAAGTCACTGGACCCCAAAAACTTGATGTACTATCTGCCATATAAACAAAGTATATTACGTTGTCACCGCTATTGATGCTACGCTATTGTATCATCACCTCCAAAATGTTATCAAGCTGATGGTAGCTGCAAAAATAGAGAATTTTGGACTTTGAGCAGTCATAGTGGAAACGCCGATACAAATGCGAAAAAAAAAAAAAGATAATGGGACAACCAGAGTGGTACTAAATTTGACAACTACAGTAGACCAAAAAAAGATAATGGGACAACCAGAGTGGTACAAATGCGAAGAAACTGGATAGGGATGAATGTATGTGTGAAAGCTTTTCCGTTTGTTAGTAAAAGAGAGAGTCCAACAACCATAACTATTAAGTACGTAAAAAGAATACTCCTGTTATCATTTTAAGTTTCTATAAGCATATCTCTGCTCAAATGCCTTTCAGTTACATAATGTATTTACAAATAACTAATGTTGCCTTAAGTTAGCCGCAAAAAAACAAGTAATTGCACTAAAGATAAAATGAATACCCTTTTCTAGTACAGGCACACCATAAGAGAAAGAATAAAAAAGAAAATGTGACTAATATTAATATCATTGGATAAGGTAGAATACAGCCTATCAGCAACTTGAAAATAATGAGGTAAAAGGCAAACAAAAGCTCCAATATTTGCATAAAGTATGGACTAACAAACTGAATACACGTAAAACACCATAACATACTTAGATCCAATCCTATCTAGTTGGTAAATCTCCATAGATACACTCTCACACAAACATAACAAACAGACATGTACAGATCCTAGCACCATGGGAAAATTGTCACCGATCATCCCCCCACCCCCGACCAACAAGTGCAATAAGTTCAATCATGATAGGAGCAAGAAGAAAAGAATGACCATATCAGGGTTTCCAATTTTTCTTTAAATCATTTCTCATCACACATTAAACAACTTAATAACCCAAAAATGCCATCGTTTTGTGCTGTAGAATATGGTTAACCAACATGCTAACTAATCATGTTGTTGGCAACGCAAACCTAACAATTATCTTAACCATTTGAAGTTAAAAAGTGAAACAAAAAACCCATGTCAAGTTTAGGTAAAGAGTCAGTTTTCTTAACAAGCAAACCAAAAGGCGGCAAGAACCATGGACTCGAATGTAATGCTCAACACTAAACCCCTTTCATTCTAATTTCTCATATGAGAATCTGTAACAACAATCCACTACCATTAATTTGAGACATAATCTAAATTGAATCTCATATAGTTTATATTTTCACCTTAATTGGCCTGGCTCCTTAACGAACCCTAAAATCAAACTTATCACTAAAAATTGTAATCACCATATGATTACCAAAATGCAATAAATCTTGCTAACTTCTTCACTGAATATTCCAAATTAGGGTTTATAAAGACAATATAATACAATAATATCCAGATTAAATAGCTTAAGCACATCATAACATCCACCCGATTCCAGATCGCAGATCTAATTACACCAGAAGTGCAAGAAAATCACTTAAATTGCAAACAAATTTAGAGTAAATTGAACATAAACAAAGGAGAAAAATGAGAAATGGACCTGCATTCGCATTAGATCGGTCGTTGTGTCTGAAAATGCGTGAATGTGTGCTTAGATCACAGGTTTTTGGGTGTGTGTGTTTTGAATTAGGGATTGGATGGATGACAAAGGCCAGGAGGACCACATTTTATCCTTTTATAGAGAAATCTAAGATGAGTGGGGGGACATAACGAGTTGACGACGTGTGGTGCTTTAAGTTTTTTTTTTTTTTTTTTAGCAATACGACCCACTAGGAATCAGATGACATGATAGATATCGGGAGCAACCTTTGTCATGTGATGTTATTCTATACCGGATTATATAAATCGTACATAAGGTGCCAAAACAAGATTTTGTATAATGTTATACGAGTCATATATCCAAATCGTTTTTTAATCTTTGATTTGATGTAAGATTACTCGATTTATGTGCGACTTATTTAATTCGACTTAATATTCTTCGTTATGCATCAATTATTTGACTAGACGTAATATTCCTCAATTCCTACGTTAATTATTTGATAAGACATAATATTCCGTCAAAAACTTTCTATATAAACGACTAAAATCTTCTTCAGTTGTCATTCAATTTCTATTCATATCTATTAAGGGGCTGTTTGTTAGCCTCTTAATGACCATTCAGATGCTACCTCTTAATGGTTTAAAACCTCTGAATGAATAAGAGGTAACCTCAAGTCTGAATGGTTAAGAGGTAACCTCTGAATGGTAAATCATCACATATCACATTCTTCTACCTTCTCATTGGTAAAATTCTTAATGGTTCATTAAGAGGTAGCCTCTTAATGACCATTCAGAGGCTACCAAACAGCCCCTAAATTCTTTATGTATTCAAGTTATCTTACGCTAACAATGTTGTTTTGAGACGACAATTAAAATTTTGGTGGGTAGTCAATTAACGAGTCGTATCAGGCGATATATGATTTGAAGCAAGATACCAATCCGGGGCCATTTGATTTAAACCAGGTCTCATTCAATTTAAGTCAATGGGTCGTCTGATTTGGCGTATGATAACTATCAGGGTACTTATGTCATTGTATATGCTAACGAGTTTCCGTTGATTGAACCCAAGAAAGAGATGGTGTCCGCTGGTGGACACCCTGACGAGGGGCCTAGTGATGACAAACCTAGTTTCAAACTGACCAGGTATAACATTTATATAGTTACTCGTCATGCGCTTAATAGAATTGTAGACTAACCACAATTTTTTTCCAGAGATTTGACAACTGTGAAGATTTGGTGAGTAGATGTAAAGTTTATAAGGTGGTAACAATTTACGTAAGCGAAAGGTGTGGATTTCTAAGGATATGCGATAGGATTTGATAGGTCATATACATTGAAATGTAGCGGAAATATCTATGTTCGAGATGCCTCACCGAGGACATGGTAGACAACGATATCGACAATCCATGTGAATTGTTAAATATTGTGTATGTATTAAATCTTTATGGTGCAAATGATTTATCTCAAATAAAACTGATATGATCCTATAGCACAAATCTACAAAAAGATTGTCTGTAAATAGTTTACATTTATTTTATTGCTTTCATTTCAAAATCAAAAAGATTTTTAGTGTGTTTTAGCATAAAGTTTGTAAAAGTCAAAAAGATTTTCCATTTCAAGTTATTTTTGATAACCGATGTTAGAGTACTAATCTTTTAAAAAAAACAAATGATGGGATTTTACACAACTGGCTGGGATTTTTCTGAAGAACTGATTTTTGAAGAGGGAATAAAGTGAAAACTTGGATTAGGTGTGACAACCCGAACCTTCCCTTCACGTTCCGTTTTATGTTGCAATTACATGAAGTTAATAAATGTGAGTTATTATATGTAAATGTATTGATCTAAATTGATGGGTTTAATATTGATCCAATAATTATATATTATGAAGAGATGTGTGGCCGCACACCTCATCCTGGTCGCACACTACCCAAATGGTAATCACATATACACCACTGTGAGGATAGCTAGCCGCACACACCTTAATCTTGGACCCATGCAGCCCAAATCAACTTTTAATGGACCCCACACTGACATGTGCGGCCCCCTTTCCATTCGTATAAATAGACAAGCTGCCAACCCTGGGAAATGATTGCCAATCATTGTGTCGGCAGCAAACATTCCTTCCTTTCCCAAACATTCCCCTCTTTTTAGAAACCCTAGAAATATTCTCCTTCCTTTTTGGAAGTTGTTGGCGGCAGCACCTCTCCGAACCAGTCCACAGCAGTCTTCCTCCTCACTCTAGAAGCTCCATCTCTTCTTCTAAATCCTAACACAATCATCTCTAAATCCCTGGTTAGTATCTTTTCCATTGTTTGAGTGATTGTACATGATAAATGTTATGCTGATTGATGATTCATGAAGATTTAAAATATTGATCGGATATAGATGAAGAACATGCTTAATGTTTGTTGTAGATAATAACCTACTTGACAAGGGTTTGTTGGATGTTAGTATGTTGATTGATTCATGTTATAGATTTGATTTCATACTAGAATGGTAATATGTTTAATGATTAAAACAAAGACCTGGGGTTATGCTAGAATCAAGATTGTTCTGATTATGAATATATCTTTTTTTGTTGAAATGAAAGATGTTATGTGCAAAAGGGATTTGATGATTTTTGTTATGATAAAGCTCTAGACCTAATTTTCGATGATTTGATGATATGAGGAAACTTGAAATCTGGTAGTGATTAGCGTCCTGATGATACGGTGTGGTATGTATTCTTAAACCAATGATGATTCTACTTTATTAAACGGATCAGTTGATGATAGGTGTTCATAAGGATCAGTGTTTTGGATTTGTGTTTTTGATGATTTGATTGTACACTGCGAATGAATACTGTTTGATTTATTTTCATACCGCACACTCGTTAAATGTACAACATGATCTTCACGTCATACAACATGGCACAGTGGGCCGCACACTGAAAGTGCCACGTGTACCGCACACTAACAGGGGTACAACCTGTGCTGCACAACGTACAAGAGTATAGTGCATGGTCACACACTTTGGTGACTGCACACTCCTGCTGTACAAGTACCTGATGCACAAGGTACAACCTACCAAAGCATGTCCGCACACCCTAATATATGCCGCACACCCTCAACTGAACCGCACACTCATAATCAGACCACACACTCACATATTGGGCCGTATGAATTAATGAGCCGCACACTCATACATTGGATTATGAATTAATTGGGCCACACACTTAGAATACCGTACTAGATTGACTGTATTACTGTTCACCGAATTGGGCTTGTATTATAAGTTCCTATATGGCCCGCATGACTGTTATTGTGATGTGTGATACTTGTTGCTACTTGTTAGATATGTAACAACCCGACTTTTCGGATCATTACCCAACGCTGTCATTTCTTTCTTAACCGCTTGTACTCTGAGATTCGTTAATAGTTTAACCCATTGCGTTAATATACACATTGTTTTTTTAAACTATATTTTCAACGCATTTTAAACACTTATTACAATGCTCATTCAAAACACAGTTATCACATTTAAACGTTGATTATAACGCTTACTATTTAAACACACTTTATCGCATTTTATATCGCTTGTTTAGACTAAACGCTATCGCAACGCAAACTCAACGCAAACTCGAAACGCGGATTTACTTAATGTATTTATCTTATGTGTGTTATTTGTGTAATTATCTTTTTAAGTGTTATGTCGTTATCAACGCAACGCTTATACGCTCAAACGCTCACTCGCAACTCGATTAAACGCAACGCAACGCTTAACAAACAAAACAAAAGTTGGAAAACTAACAAACACAACTCGGCCGTCCGAATGGACATCCGATCGAATGGGCATCCGATTGGATGACCATCCGCTCGGATGACCATCCGTCCGGATGGCCATCCGACCGAACACCCCTTCGCGCACCGACTTAAACCCTCGCACCTCCACTATAAATACTACCCGTACACTTCATTTCTCTTATTTGACACTTCCATCCGCTCACCTGCTCATGGACGCTTTTAATCGTGAATCAAGGCCATTTTATAAGCTTTTCATCTCAAATCTTGTACAATCTTCATCTCTAATCACTTCTACATCATCTTCTTCACCAAGATCACGCATAAACACTTGCTTTTTCTCTGAAATCACTGATTTGGACCACTTGAAGGTGGTTTCCACCCGTTTTGCTCAGGAAAACTTTTATGGAACACCATTTGATCGAGATTTGGTTCCAGATCTAAAGGATTTTCACACTTTTCAACTAAATTATGAACGATTTCAACACTTTTCAACTGTTTTTGACTTTTCTTCAACTTTTTACACATTTTTCGATGGAATCTGGACTACATCGTACTCCCGACTTGTTCCTTAGTCGAGAGCTGGCTTGAAAATGGATTTCCACCGAAGAAATGGACCGATTAACGGGTCAGACATGAAACTTCATCAAGAACAATGCATCTGACCGAATGGGCTGAGACCATTCGACCGAATGAGCTGGACTTGGTGTGTTTCCGTTGTTTGACACGTCGTCACACCGTCTCCGTTAACTCGAAAACTATTACTTAGAAAATTTTACCGAAAACTTTAACCACAAATCATCTCGTTCGAATGGCCATCTGTTCGGATGACCATCCGATCGGATGACCTGACCTTTATAATGTTCATCATTTAAACGCTTTTACGAAACTTTGAATTTTATCGATATTACAAACAAACACATCTCATTAGAATGGCCATCCATTCGAATGGTCATCCGCTCGGATGGATTATACCCATTCGTTCGGATCACCATTCGAACACTTAACCATCTGACATTCTGTTTACGCACTATTCAACACTCTGCTCAAAGACTTATGCTTCCGTACACAGGCTAACTCAACGCGCTCCCTTCAATCCAATTCCGCTTGTGTTTTCTTGTTAAACACACACTGTGAGTATACTCGAACCCATTTTCGTTTAACGCACTTTTGGATGTTACATACGTTCTATATCAAAACACAACACACAACGCAAACACTTTATAACGCTAACCGCTCTCGCATGCTATACGTGATTTGTTGAATGCTTATACTATGCTTATACAGTGTTACACTATACCGCCTCTAGCAACGATAGTACTATAGTTTGGACTCAGCACCTGTCATGGATAGGGGTTGCTAGGGATCACATTACTTTACTTCACGTCTTCGCTGAACATGTGTCGCGCATACTCTACAACGCAGTCTCGTGGTTAAGTTGTAATCATTGTTTGATAGTTACATCCTTTACGTGATACATGCTGGTTATGCGTAAATGCTTTTACTACTATATGCTATGCAAACTTGTGTACTCACCTTTACATTTTATGTATTGACTTTATTTTAACATATGTGACAGGTTGATTTGGATGCTATGCTGAAACAAGTTAGGAAGTCTAGAAACCCACTAAATAAATCTGAGTTGTTGGAATGGATTTGTTTATGAGACTTAATATCTGTAACGACTGTTTTTGCTTTATCTGTTAGTAGTATGGGATATTAACATTAAAGATATTGTCATTTAATAGTTGTTGTGGATTCTCTTGAATAATTTGTTTCGTTCAATGCCACGCCCCGATGATTCTGCCATCGGTTGGGGTGTAACAGATTGATATCAGAACCATAACTGTAGGGAATTAGGTCGAGTCGTGTAAAATTGACCTAGTCTACAGTCTAAGTACCAACAAACCTGCTTAGTGCGAACCCAGTAGGGGATTCGTACAAACCCACTTTGATACTCTCAATCAAACTTGCAAAAAAAACTACATCTTCGTGCGAACCCGTATACTACAGTTCGTACGAAGTAGCCTTTCCTAAGGCAAAATAGTTTACAAGCCTTTCCTAAGGCTAACACAATACACACGTTTTTGAAAACACTCGCATAACACAAACGAGTGATTGTGTCGAGATTAGGTGTGAAAATCAAGAACTCTCGATAAGATCACTCACTCTACACGTATTTTTACTCTCAGCACGAGAATTTTCGTTGAGTTAGGAGTGACATCCATATCTCGACGAAACTCTCCATCTCTATCTCGTGGTTTTACCACACCTTTAGGAATGAAGTTGTTAAGTTAGGGGTGAAACCCGCATCTTAACAATGCGTTCCACTCACTACTTTGACTTTTACAAAACTCTCACCAAAGTCTCGATTGACCAAAGTCACGTAGTAACTGGAAGGATGAGTGACGTTCGCCGTACTTCGGTGAGAGCACAGTCTATTAGGCCAAAGCGTGTACTCGAGGTCGTTGAGAATGGTTGAATCACTTTGGGTAGTCGATGTCTAACACCCAAGACACTCTGTTTTCGACTTAAGCCTGCAATCGCCGATTTTACGCATTATCGATTTTATATGGTTATATGTTTATATGTTTCGATTTTGGAGATTATATGCTTTTCTGCTCCTCGCTTTACTAAACGCGCACAACTCGCACAGATTTCGTAACCTAAAACGCTAACTAATCGTAAATGAACTAAGGACTCTCATCGCTATGTCACCCGCTTATACTTCGTTGAGTGTGGGATTCCATACGAAATGATACGCTATACTCGACGCTTACGCTACTCGCTATCGCTCGCAACTCTCGAACGTGCTTCGCTAACTTGAAGGGTAGGTGAATACGTGCAAAATATGTGAATCATACGTGCTTATATGCTTATGTGTATACGTGCCTATGTGGTTTATGTGCCTACGTGACTATGTGTTTATGTGTTCCTGAGCTTTACCTAATAATAATAATAATAATAATAATAATAATAATAATAATAATAATAATAATAATAATAACAAGTATGGTGGTTAAACGCTAAACTTTTCAAAACCCGATATAATCGAATCTCGTCTAATTCAATTGACGACGTCTGCTGCAGAATCTGCACCCGACAATGTCGTCATTTGGATCGCATACTCAACGTGCTGCTCGACGAATCCATGCTAACAAGCGCATCGCTTCACTTGTAGCCAAGGAAATGGCTAAGGTCATACCTCAGATCGTCAGTGAGATCAACGAGGTCAATAGCAAATCCTCTGTTGAATCGAAGAGTGACGCACCTCGAGAACCTTTCAGCTTTAAGCAATTCAAAGCTTGTGGTCCTGCAAACTTCACTGGTGAAGATGGACCCAGTGCTATGTTCCAGTGGTTTGACTCTATCGAAGTCACCTTCAGGCAAAGCGGATGCCCAGAAAATGTGCGTACTGTGAATGCTGCTGGAGTCTTCCAGTCCAGGGCTATGGATTGGTGGACCGCTGAGCGCAACAGGCGCGGTAATGAAACATCATGGAGGTTTCCCATGTTTTCAAAACATGTGTTTATTTTCTTTTCAACACCAAAACAATTTTCAACAACAATCATCAACAACATACACTAATTTTTCCATATGAAACATCATGGTGAACTTGATTCTTGTTAAAAATGTGTAGTCTTTTAGATCTACACTTTACATATGATGATCTTTCCAAAAATAAGTGTTCTTGTGTATTTTAAACAAACTTTTGTGAAACTTTATTTTATTAACCAATTCATCCATGAGTTTAATAGTCTTTAAAGTTTGTAAATCATGTTCTAAAACCATTTTTATGTCCATTAAAAAGATCATTATTTTTAACATCATATTTTCACCTTGGATCTTTCAAGATCCATGCTTAATAACTTTGGATCCTTCAAAAATAAGCTTTATGTTAAATTTTTGACAAACTTTCCATGAGTTTTAGTTTCAAAAATTAGTTCTACACACACTTTATTACTTCAAGATTACAAGATTATGCATCAAAATTCATTTTTCATGTTCACATAATGCTTCATATGTTCATCTTCAAGTTTAACCATGGATCCTTCAAGATCCATGCTTAAACTTGTTAGATCTAAGCTTTTAACAAGCTTATCATACATGATCTAAACATAAACTCAAGACATAACATCAACAACTTCATTACATATACTATAAATTCATGTAATCACTTGTTTTCTTCATAAATATATTAGATCTTCTCATTTTTAACATTAGAAGTTAAGTTGTTTAGATGGTGAAACTTGTACATAACATAAACATGACTTATTTTAGTGATCAAGAAGCTTATTACTAGCTCTAACGGCTAGGGAAGTGGCACAAGAATGAAGATGATGATCAAGGAAGAAATCAAGTGGTTAAAAGCTCCAAAGTGAGGTCCTTCCACTTCTAGCACCATACACCTTCTTAGATGGCCTCCATACACCTCTAGATCACCTTGGATTGTGAGGTTGAAGCCTGAAAATGGTGTTGTGTGTGTGGGAGTAGTGAGCCGAGACCAAGAAGGTAGGAGAGGAAGAAGATGAAGTGAATGTGAGGAATGATGGACATGTTATTAATCTTGTGGTTATTTATAAAAAAATATCCAACATAATCTTTCTCATAGATTTATTTGTACACTAGTTAGGGAACATGGTTAAATAAATTAATAGAAGTCATGTGGGGCCCTTAGGGGCTGGTTACAACATGAGGGAGGGGGTAAAGTGTAAAATTTGGGAAGTTAAGGGTTTAAAGTGCAAACGAGGGGGTTTAAGTTAGTTTAAGTGTGTTTAGGTGTTCTTATGATTTTTAAAGTGTTCTAGAATCAATACTAGTTTAATATCATAAAAACATTACTTCTAGTTAAATTTTGATGTCCCGGTTATTGTCCGGTTGTTCGATTCGTTACGGTTCGTTAAAGTGCTGAATTGCGCAATTTCACTAAGTATGAAGCCCCTTTTGTGGTAGTTTCGATTCCCGACACTTTGTAAGTTATTTTGGACAATAAAACACAAATTCTACATGATATTATTGTGTTTAAAAGCTGATTATAGCTGATTTGTTGCTGATTTATGCAAAATTCTGCATTTAAAGTGCGTTTCGGGTGCTTTTTAGTGCATAGTTTAGCTTCCAGAAAGTTTATATGTTAACCCTTGTATCCACACTTGGGTTTTAATGTATTTTAGATGTTGGACCTATTCCTAGGCCCTAATTCTATTATCTGACTATTTCTGCAGAATTGCAGACACAGCGTGTCTTACCGGTGAGTTTACTAGTCTTTCTGATGCAACGCTTAAAGTAATGCATAAAGCAGTATTTGAAGTATAAAACGTGCATGAATTCACATGTATTGCATGTAATTAGACAGTGTTGACATTTAAGCACATAATTGCAGATAATAAATAATATTAAAATAGTACGGAAATTACCGGTTTTGTGCCGGTTGTCACAAGAAATGGGTGGAATCCTGCAAAGGTTAGGAAGTTATGCTTGAAAAACATATCAAAAGCAATGTAAAATTTGGCATAGGTTTCAGGAAGAATGACCAAGTTGAAAACACTGCTGAAAATGAATTCGTTCAAAACACTGTTGAAATCATACCCACTAACAAGGATGGTCAAATGGTTAAAATAACTGATAAAAGTGGAAACAAAATCACTATTGAAAGATCAGTGGGGTCCTCAACTTTTGAGGAGATTAAGAAATACCAATTCAAACCCACATGGTCTGATGAGTGTGACCTCCTTGAAAATTTTAAACCCATGGACTTCACCACAGTGGATGGTGTAAAAGCTCCAAAGGCCAAGGTAATTCCTCTTAATTACATCCCAACAGTGGTTCAAAACTCTGTTGCAAAGGAGTCTGAAAAGAAGAAAAAGAGAGAAAAGATTAAAAACTTGTTTTGTGACTTTTGTGAAAAGAGAAATCATTTGACCAAAGTTTGTTTTCATTTAAAAGCTTATGGCATTAACAAAACAAGTACCATTGTGCCTTCAAAAAGCTGCACCATCTGTGGTAAAACAAACCATCTCACTCAGGAGTGTGTGTACCTCAAAACCTTTGAGGTAAAAAAGGAAGAGTACACTTCAAAAACACTCATGAGTTCATCAAAATCACAAGTCAAGAAACAACCATCATTTGTGCATGTCCAAACAGCTGTTACAAAACAGCTGGACCAAAACTCTGTTAAAAGAGAGGTTCAAGTGACAGACGCACTCCCTGCTAAACAATTCCAAAAAGGAAAAGGTCAACCTCCATACCAAAGGGTCCCACATGTTTATGAGGCTTACAAAAGGCCTTCTAAACCAAGAGTGCACATGCATCCCTTTGGATATCAACAGTTGATTGGAAATGGTCCCTAACAGTGGTTAGAGGCACAGACTTCAAAAGCTGCTCAAACCCCCGAGCTAACTGTCACACCCCCAAAATCCACACGCGGAGTATCACCGTAGGAGGCGTGACATGACCAGGATCCAGCCACCAATCATATTGAACAATGTAATTAAATAAATAAAAGTCCAACCACACAATATAATTGGTGTTCAAAACAAGTTAATCAAGTTCAAGTTATCAGCGGAAGCAAAAAGTTTAAAACCAAGGTATAAGTTTAAAAGTTCAAAAGTTTAATATGGAACTCAACAGTCCATGTCCCACAACGACTCCTGCTCTCATGCAAGCTCCAGCTAAGCATCTAACGACCTGCAAGACATGTAACAACGAGTCAACAACAAAGTTGAGCGAGTTCACAGTTGGTTGTCCATTTTAAAGTTGTTCCAAAAACCATAAGTTCTTTCGAAAACCATGAGTTAATCAGTTCCTTGTTTCCCAAACCATAACCAGTGGGGGCTACCCCATGTTAACCCCTAGACCCAGTACCATATCGACAACTGACTGGAGTCATGTATATGTGCCCTACGTCAATGTCTATCATCATTGACTAAGTGCCCAGATCCATTAGTCCACTCCCGTCCTCTGCGGCACGGTGTGAGGCTTGTCAAACCTAATAGAGCTATTTAACTAATGACACGTTCACCAATGGTCCGGGGATTAAGTCGATATAAACATGAGGGACTTCATGATAGAGTTTTGTCGAGTAAGTTCAATGTTGTCATCCTTCCCAAGGAGGATGGAGGTACGTAACCTACCCAAGGAGATTACACAGGTTCAAATGTTGTCATCCTTCCCAAGGAGGATGGAGATACATATCCTACCCAAGGAGAATATGCAGGTTTCATTCTAGTTTCTTAACCCATTCCCAAACCACTGGGAATCCCATGCCTTGTAGAAAGTGTGAACTCACCTTGGTTTGCTCGGTTTGTTAAGTTACTTGTTCTCAGTTAATCAATCAAAGCCTATGATATTCATGTATATGTAATCAGTTTCACATTCGCAAGGTTCAGGTATAAATACAAATCACAGTGGGTATTAAATCAGCGATCACCAAATAGCACATAGCAGTCAAATAATTCATTCACGTCCTCAGTTCGCAAGTATGTTATGTAACAATGCCTAACAGTTAAGTGAGCTATGCGTAAGAACTAGATCATTATTCCTTGGTCATAATTAATTATTGTTAACAGTGGCTACCATGGTTTTATCATCATAATCATTCACTGTTATACATGCAACATATATAAACTTAAAAACCTACTGTCCATGCAAAAACTTTCCCGGCGAAACTCCCTATATGACGAAACACCATAGATTTCGCCAACTTGACATGTGACGAAACTCTTACATGTTTCATCTAGGATGTGAGTGACGAAAGTCTCCCATGTTTCATCTAAGATGTGAGTGACGAAACTCTCACATGTTTCGTCTAAGTGCTAACAGTTTCATCCAACCCTAATCATGTTACTGTTCCATTCATAACAATACGATCAATTTGAAATCATTACTCAATCATTCCAATCATCAATTATATCACACAATTATCATCAAACCAGTGATTGTACCCTAATAATGTGAAACTCTTTAATCATCAACATACAACAAGATCATCACTAATACTATTAAGTTTCAGAATTCTGTATCAGATTATTTCATGTATGACCAGATCGATGTTTTTAACATGCACCCCAGATGATTACTATATCTATAACATCAACAGGATATTCCAACTACCTCTATAAAACTATGCATAATCATGATCGATATTGTCAATTAAGCAAACGACAGTTTATACACCACCTAGAACAAGCAAAACGTATTAAACAAGTGTTGTCGCACTCACCGGAGAATCGAACAGGAATGACGGTACTTGAATCGGTGAGAAGGGAAAACTTTGGGTGTGAGTGCAAGGTTGCCGTCAGTATCAGAGAGAAGAAGGAGATACTAGGGTTCGCTAAATAAAACTTCGTGTAATATACGTATATATATACGAATCATGATTGGGCCTTGTTTGGGCCATGAGCCCATCTCGGCGACGACGAAACATAAGTGGGGCGACGAAACTTCACAAATTTCGTCGAGTAGAGGTGATAGTGCAACAGTGATGTTTCGTCGAGCAGTATGGATGGCGAAACTACCATGTTTAGTCGATTGTGGGATTATAATCTCAAGCAGTTAATAAATTTTTATCACTCACCAAACAATAACACCATATCTCAAACATATATAACAAACGTGCACAATTACAAAGCAAACAAGTTATGCAGACACAGTTGTGAAACAAATAACGTGTCGAGGAAAGACCTTGAAAACTCGAGTTGTCACATCATCCCCAACATGAAAGAAATTTCGTCCTGAAATTTAGCACGTAGTTACTCAGGAAGCTAGTTAGGTTGCGTGGTTTCCTGGTTTTCCTGGGGTGTCACATCATCCCCCCGTTGGTTCGGAATTTCGTCCCGAAATTCCGCAATAGCTTCAGCCTCAGCAGTGGTTTTGCTTGTCTTGAACAATTGGGGATACTTGTGTTTCATTAGGTCTTCTCATTCCCAGGTAAACTCTGGGCCACACAGGAGTTCCAATGAACTCGAACAAGGGGTATCCTGGTACGCTTGAGAATCTTGACGTCTCGGTCTGTAATCTCTACTGGTTCCTCGACGAATTGTAGCTGATCGTTAATGGTAAGTTCCTTGAGAGGAACTATGAGGGTCTCATCTGACAGACACTTCTTCAGATTCGACACATGGAATACGTTGTGAACTCCGCTGAGTTCTTCAGGTAGGTTCAGTTTGTATGCCACCTTGCTTATTTTCTCGATGACTTCGAAAGGTCCAACATAGCGTGGATTCAACTTGCCTCGCTTGCCAAAGCGAACTACACCTTTCCAAGGTGAGACTTTAAGTAGCACTCGATCCCCAACCTGGAACTCGAGTGGTTTCCTGCGCTTATCAACGTAGCTTTTCTGACGGTCACGAGCTGCCGCCATTCGTTGTCGTATTTGAGCAATCTTCTCTGTTGTGTCTGCTACGAGTTCTGGGCCAGTGATTTGGCTGTCACCAACTTCTGCCCAGCATAAAGGTGATCGACATTTTCGTCCATACAATGCCTCAAACTGAGCAGCCTGGATGCTGGTGTGGTAACTGTTGTTATACGAAAACTCCACCAACGGTAAATGCCTTTCCCAGCCGTTACCAAAGTCGATAACACATGCTCAAAGCATGTCTTCAAGAGTTTGGATGGTGCGTTCCGACTGCCCATCCGTCTGCAGATGATATGCTGTACTCATGTCTAGATGAGAACTAAAGGATTTGTGAATCGCTTGCCACAACTCAGAGGTAAAACGCGCGTCACAATCAGATATGATGGAGGTTGGCACACCGTGCCTCGCAACTACTTCCTTCAAGTAGACATCTGCTAAAGTAGAAAACTTATCCGTTTCCTTGATAGCCAGAAAATGTGCAGACTTGGTCAGTCGATCCACGATCACCCAAATGGTATCATTTCCTCGTTGAGATCTAGGTAAGCCAGTAACGAAGTCCATGGAAATTTGCTCCCATTTCCATGTCGGGATCTTCGGTTGCTGAAGTAGGCCTGATGGCTTCTGGTATTCAACCTTGACCCTCGCATAGGTCAAACATTTACTAACATAGGTCGCTATGTTAGCTTTCATATGGGGCCACCAGTACGTAGTCTTGAGATCGTGGTACATCTTATCCGAACCAGGATGTACTGAGTAACGAGACTTGTGTGCTTCATCCATCACAAGGTCACGTAAATTACCATAAAGCGGAACCCAGATGCGCCCTGCCACGTAGTAAGCGCCGTCTTCCTTTTGTTCTAACCATTTCTTCGATCCTCGCAGGGACTCAGCCCTGATGTTCTCTGCTTTCAATGCTTCAATCTGAGCATCTCGTATCTGAGTAGGAAGACTAGAGTGGATGGTAAGCTGTAATGCACGCACACGCTTAGGTTTAGTCTCCTTTTGACTGAGGGCATCGGCCACAACATTGGCTTTGCCCGGATGGTACTTGATTGCGCACTCATAATCATTCAGAAGTTCGACCCATCGACGCTGTCGCATGTTCAACTCCTTGTGATCGAAGATATGTTGGAGACTCCTGTGATCGGTGTAAATGGTGCACTTGGTACCGTACAGGTAATGCCTTCATATCTTGAGTGTGAAAACAACAGCTCCCAGCTCCAGATCGTGGGTAGTGTAGTTCCTTTCGTGAACCTTAAGTTGGCGTGATGCATAAGCAATGACTTTCTCATGTTGTATCAACACACAACCTAGTCCTTGAATTGACGCATCGCAATAAACCACAAAATTGTCTGTGCCTTCAGGTAACGAGAGAATAGGTGCGCTACAAAGTTTCTTCTTCAGTTGCTGAAACGCGGATTCCTGTGCATCACCCCAACGATAGGTGACACCCTTCTGAGTTAGTGAAATGAGAGGTTGCGCAATTCTTGAGAAATCCTTGATAAACCTTCTGTAGTAACCCGCCAAACCCAAGAATTGGTGGATTTCAGTTGGTGTACTGGGTGCAGGCCAGTTCTTGATTGAGTCAACCTTGGATGGATCCACATGAATCCCATCCTCGTTTACCACGTGGCCTAGGAAATGTACTTCACGAAGCCAAAAGTCGCATTTCGAAAACTTAGCATAAAGCTGCTTTGCTCGAAGAAGTTCCAAAATAAGTCGCAGATTGTAACACCTGTGTCATTTCAACCATCAAACAAATGCCAAACCAATGAAATAATGTATTTCATACTTTGGACTTGTATAAATATGTGTATCTTTTGCACATATCAACTCATGTTCGATTTCAAGCTCTAAATCGCTTTCTGGAAGGTTATACACGCACTGATGCGTAAATATAACCAGTTTAATGCAACGAACACTCCGGAATAGTGAAATAGGCTTAACATACCTTAAATAACCTTTACATAACTTAGATATAAGTTTTGGAAGGTTTGGTGTGGTGAAATCAAAGTTTAATCGCTTACAGGGACTAAATTTGACAAACTGTGAAAGTATGCCAATTTGAACTGTAACAGACCTTCCGGAACATGACCATAAGTTAAACATACCATAAATATCCTTTACATATCCTAGAAATAGGCTTTGAGGGGTTCGGTGTGCTAAAATAAACTTTTGGGACATTCAGGGACTAAAAGTGTCAAAAAGTGCACAAGTTTGCATTTTCGCGCATAACTTACGTTCTGAATACATCTGGACATCCAAAAATTTATGAAAGCATGACTATATTATATTTTAGTGTTCGCCATAAGAAAAATCCATTCGTCGCGTCATTTGGATCGTTTTTCGCGCTTATGCGCATTCCGTCGTAATTAAGCGAACATCGCGATCGTACGGCCAAACGAACTGACATCTGAGATATTTTTGAGCATGTTTTGAGTTCCCTATACTTTAACTTCATTTTAGAGCCTTGAAATGAGGTTAACGGGGTTCAAACGCATCAAAAATCGCTTAAACGGGCTGCAGGGACTAAACCTGTCACTTTTGAAACTTTTCTGAAACAGGGGGGTCAGTGGCGTAGCGCGACTGCCTAGGCCCTTACCGTCGCGCTACGCGACTGCCTATTCTGGGCAGAAAACATGCAGAAACTTCATTTTCGCATTTTCGGGACCAGATTCGATGTATCGACAGCTGTTTACAGCTGTTATCCACTCCTAAAACCCTTGCCACATGTTGATACCCTATGGTGAGTGGCAATTTAGTCACCATAACCTTCCGACAAGTGTACGGGTGAGATTAAGGCACGATTTTCGACAAACGATCTTAACGGTTCGGGTATTACTATAAATACCCCATCACCCCAACCTCATTTCTTACAAGAATTCTGATTTTGAGAGCTCTAAGTTGAAACCATTGTTTCATACCTGAGTTCTTGGATCGGGATTAGCATTCGGGGACCCTTCGTGCCGTTTGATATCCGCGATCTCTAGCATTGTTTAGTTGTTACTCAAGGACTACTGAGCAATCTCAGGTGAGTACATAGACCCCTCTTTTACTGTTTTCCAAACATTTTGGGGTGGAACACATGTGCCTACTTGTTACTTTCATGCTTTCCAGTTTTCACATCATATACCGACTATGTTTGTTAGTACACTATAGTACATGATTTCATTACATTTCATGCTATGTATGTCCATTGTGTGCATACTTAGTACATTGTTTTACGTTACTTTTCTGCTATGTATGTTGACTGATAGCATGCTAGCACATTGATTTACAAGACTTTTCTGCTTTGTATGTTAACTTAGCATACTTAGTACATTGTTTTTCATTGCTTTTCTGTTGCATATGCTTATCCAGCATATGAACACATTATACTACATATTGAACCGTTGTAATCATTCGACTATGTGATCCGTTGATATCTGTGAACCGTTTGTATCTGTGAACCGTTTGTATCTGTGAACCGTTTGTATCTGTGAACCGTTTGTATCTGTGAACCGTTTGTATCTATGAACCGTGTGAACCGTCTTTGACCATACATAAATATTTCTATAACAGTTAAACATTACTTTGGTGTTTTGGTTTGATTAAGTGATTAAGTAACGATGCGTGTGTAATATGATACAAGCATGGTGGATACGCCGCTGGTACTTCCTATATATAAGTGTTTGTATGGTATTACATATTGTAGCGTTATTTGAATCATCTCAGTTTGATACATATAACATTTTATACAAATAACATACTTTTCACAAGACATTGTTTTACAAACAACTTATCTTATACAAATCCATTTTACTATGGTTATTCATTTAACCATACATTATTCATTTATTTATACATATCATCTGAACTCATTGTTTTTCAAATGATTTACAAAACAAAGCAAACTAAAAGGTTCATGACTAAACATTTTCTCAAACATAAGTCATGGAACCTATTTTCACAAAACCTATGTATCTCACAGGCATTTTTATGCTGACGTACCTATTTTCACATGTGTTTTTCAGGAACTGTTGCATAAGATGATCAAGATACATATAGGCAGACTTGGGCTTTAGTGACAATAAAAGATGCAAGACTAGTTAAATTATGTTGTATTTCCTAGTTTGATAAGACATTGTAACACTTTTAATCAATAAAACGAAACTTCAATTGCCATGGATTTGAAACAATTAATTCTGTTACAACACTCCCCGACATTTCCGCCACGTTTTGTATGTTCTACGTGGTCGGGGTGTGACAGAAAAGATGGTATCAGAGCCAATGGTTATAGGGAATTAGGTTATTAGTAATGCTTTGACCTAGTCTATAACTTTCTTAGGACCCTAACGCAAGTTTACTTGCGTTTAGTCCTAAAACAATACCGTCACCTATCCTTAGGCGACTACCACAACAAGAACATAATTTTCGAAACCGCTTTGAAAACTAATCATCTGTTCTAGGATGATTAATTACTAGGTTTTGAACCCTCTGTTATAAGGTTTTGAACCCCTTTGAGTTTTCAAAAATCTCGTCAAGGTTTTGGGTTTTAAATAATGTGAACACGTGCAAACTGGAAGGGTGAATGCCTGTATTCTGAGTTTTCTGTCTAGGCAAGCACCTCGTATACATCTCAACCAGACGCGAGACCAGTTGTGCTTACCTGGGAATTCTTGGGATGAGTGTTCACTTATAGGCGAGCATGTCTTCGCGATACATTATTTTTGACCTATCTACTTTGATTAATCACCGAGGTTGTTTGTTGCTTTGTAGTAACAAACAAATGACCACTATCCATCGCGTTCATCAAATTTGTTTCATCTCATTCTTTTCGTCTAATTCTCTCACTCGTTTCCTTTCATGTTTCCTCTTTTAGAATGCCTCCTCGACGCGAGAACCAGATAGCGACTGCCGAGCTGGCAGAAATCATTGCGCAGCAAATGGCTGCTCAATTCCCAAACCTCTTTGCTCAATGGAATCAAGCCAACAACAACAACAATGGTCCATGCAATTTCAAGAGTTTTAACTCGGCAAAACCACTCAAGTTTAGCGGTTCTGAGGGAGCGACTGGGCTTCTTCAATGGTTCGAGAGCATTGAGAATACTTTCCGCCATGTGCAGTGTCCTGACAATCGCAAGGTCGAGTTTGCTTCGAGTGTGTTCCAGAAGAGAGCCCTTACGTGGTGGAATGGGGTTATGAGAGATCGTGGTGCAGAAGTTGCTCTCGCACAGACATGGGCTGAACTTAGGGCCCTTATGATGAAGGAATTCTGTCCTCGTCACGAGATCAGGGCCTTGGAAAGGGAATTCGACAATCTGGAGCAAGACAGCGGTGAGCATCGAGCCTACACGGACCGTTATGAAGAGTTAAGTCTGTTATGCCCAAACATGGTCACGCCTTTGGATAAGGCAATCGAAAAGTACATTGATGGCCTCCCTGATTCAATACAAGACATTTTGACTGGTAGCAACCCTACTACAGTTAGACAGGCCATTGAGCTATCTGCAACCTTGACTGAATCAAAGATCAGGAAAGGTAAACTTTTCCGAAAAGGTGACAAGAAGCCGGTCGAAGAATCGGAACCAATCGAGGAATCAAAGATCATGGATGAACAGACTGGATCCCCTAAGAGGTCAAAGAAGCGAAAGGCTTCTCAGAACTACGCTGTGGTCGCTCACAATGATCAAGCCGTCCTCAACCAACCAGCTCAACCCCCTGCCAGGAAACCCTACAACGGAACTGCACCCTTGTGCAACCAATGTGGCCTACATCATCATGCTGGGGTGAAGTGCCGCACATGCCAAGTTTGCGGACTTATAGGTCATACAGCTAGGGTTTGCCCAACCGCAGTTGCACCAAATCAAGCTGGCAACAATCCTGCTCAAGCTCGTTTTCCACCGGGATCTTGCTACAACTGTGGCGAGATGGGCCATTTTCGTAGGAATTGCCCAAGGCTTGCTAATGCAAATCCAGCGCAGAGATGAGCATATGATCAACCAGAGGACAACATCGTTTAGAAATAATCACGTCTTATGTATTATTTTCTTTTGTTGTCAAGATCCAAGAGAAACAGTTGTTATCGTTGTTTATAAATAAATCTTTTACATTGAAATGTATTTATGTGATTGTATGTATAAACAACATATCCCCTACAATACCGACAATCAAGGAACCGCATTCCTTGAAGAACAGACTACTTCCAAAATTTCTTTCGTTGTATGATCTCTTGCGTTTTCCACGAAAATCCTAAGTACCCGTTCCTTCCAAGAGAAACGAAGTACGAGGTGCCAAGTTAATTGCAATCAATAACAAGATAATAACAATTAAACAACTATGTGATTATGTGCTTATGAACATTACAAGACAAACTGTGCGGACTATGCAAGGAATTGCGTAATTATGGATGCATACATAATTATGGAATTTAGTGCACAGAAACCACAGCGAGCTTTGTCATGTACCTAGAAGTTAACCCTATTCATTTCCAATTCTGATGAAGTATCCGTTGAGGAAAAATGAACTAGCTATTCATTTTTCACTTCTGAAGAATATCCGTTGAGGAAATGAATATCCGTTTATCCTTCATTTCCAAATCTGAAGAATACCCGTTGAGGAAAATGACTCCGTTTGTGCATTTTCGTTCTGAAGAGTATCCGTCGAGGGAAATGGATATCCGTTGTTAAGTCCTTCATTTCCGAACCTGAGGAAACAACCGTTGAAAATGACTCCGTTAGTTCATTTTCGTTTCTGAAGATTATCCGTTGAGGAAATGAATATCCGTTTGTCTATCATTTTCATTTCCGTTTCTGAGGAAGCAACCGTTGAAAAATGACTCTGTTTGTTCATTTTCGTTTCTGAAGATTATCCGTTGAGGAAATGAATATCCGTTTGTCTATCATTTTCATTTCCGTTTCTGAGGAAGCAACCGTTGAAAATGACTCTGTTTGTTCATTTTCGTTTCTGAAGATTATCCGTTGAGGAAATGAATATCCGTTTGTCTATCATTTTCATTTCCGTTTCTGAGGAAGCAACCGTTGAAAATGACTCTGTTTGTTCATTTTCGTTTCTGAAGATTATCCGTTGAGGAAATGAATATCCGTTTGTCTATCATTTTCATTTCCGTTTCTGAGGAAGCAACCGTTGAAAAATGACTCTGTTTGTTCATTTTCGTTTCTGAAGATTATCCGTTGAGGAAATGAATATCCGTTTGTCTATCATTTTCATTTCCGTTTCTGAGGAAGCAACCGTTGAAAAATGACTCTGTTTGTTCATTTTCGTTTCTGAAGATTATCCGTTGAGGAAATGAATATCCGTTTGTCTATCATTTTCATTTCCGTTTCTGAGGAAGCAACCGTTGAAAATGACTCTGTTTGTTCATTTTCGTTTCTGAAGATTTGTCCGTTGAGGAAATGAATATCCGTTTGTCTATCATTTTCATTTACGTTTCTGAGGAAGCATCTGTTGAAAATGACTCCGTTTGTTCATTTTCGTTTCTCAGAATTGTCCGTTAAGGAAGTGAATCCCCGTTTGTTTATTCCTTCATTTCCGCCTCTGAAGAATACTCGTTGAGGAAAATGACTCCGTTTGTTCATTTTCATTCTGAAGAATGTCCGTTAAGGAAATGACAGGATTATGCTTCACATACCTCTGGTGGTTATCTGACACAACGTCACAAATAGACTCCTACGAATTAATTTCGGGACGAAATTTCCTAAAGTAGGGGAGACTGTAACACCTGTGTCATTTCAACCATCAAACAAATGCCAAACCAATGAAATAATGTATTTCATACTTTGGACTTGTATAAATATGTGTATCTTTTGCACATATCAACTCATGTTCGATTTCAAGCTCTAAATCGCTTTCTGGAAGGTTATACACGCACTGATGCGTAAATATAACCAGTTTAATGCAACGAACACTCCGGAATAGTGAAATAGGCTTAACATACCTTAAATAACCTTTACATAACTTAGATATAAGTTTTGGAAGGTTTGGTGTGGTGAAATCAAAGTTTAATCGCTTACAGGGACTAAATTTGACAAACTGTGAAAGTATGCCAATTTGAACTGTAACAGACCTTCCGGAACATGACCATAAGTTAAACATACCATAAATATCCTTTACATATCCTAGAAATAGGCTTTGAGGGGTTCGGTGTGCTAAAATAAACTTTTGGGACATTCAGGGACTAAAAGTGTCAAAAAGTGCACAAGTTTGCATTTTCGCGCATAACTTACGTTCTGAATACATCTGGACATCCAAAAATTTATGAAAGCATGACTATATTATATTTTAGTGTTCGCCATAAGAAAAATCCATTCGTCGCGTCATTTGGATCGTTTTTCGCGCTTATGCGCATTCCGTCGTAATTAAGCGAACATCGCGATCGTACGGCCAAACGAACTGACATCTGAGATATTTTTGAGCATGTTTTGAGTTCCCTATACTTTAACTTCATTTTAGAGCCTTGAAATGAGGTTAACGGGGTTCAAACGCATCAAAAATCGCTTAAACGGGCTGCAGGGACTAAACCTGTCACTTTTGAAACTTTTCTGAAACAGGGGGGTCAGTGGCGTAGCGCGACTGCCTAGGCCCTTACCGTCGCGCTACGCGACTGCCTATTCTGGGCAGAAAACATGCAGAAACTTCATTTTCGCATTTTCGGGACCAGATTCGATGTATCGACAGCTGTTTACAGCTGTTATCCACTCCTAAAACCCTTGCCACATGTTGATACCCTATGGTGAGTGGCAATTTAGTCACCATAACCTTCCGACAAGTGTACGGGTGAGATTAAGGCACGATTTTCGACAAACGATCTTAACGGTTCGGGTATTACTATAAATACCCCATCACCCCAACCTCATTTCTTACAAGAATTCTGATTTTGAGAGCTCTAAGTTGAAACCATTGTTTCATACCTGAGTTCTTGGATCGGGATTAGCATTCGGGGACCCTTCGTGCCGTTTGATATCCGCGATCTCTAGCATTGTTTAGTTGTTACTCAAGGACTACTGAGCAATCTCAGGTGAGTACATAGACCCCTCTTTTACTGTTTTCCAAACATTTTGGGGTGGAACACATGTGCCTACTTGTTACTTTCATGCTTTCCAGTTTTCACATCATATACCGACTATGTTTGTTAGTACACTATAGTACATGATTTCATTACATTTCATGCTATGTATGTCCATTGTGTGCATACTTAGTACATTGTTTTACGTTACTTTTCTGCTATGTATGTTGACTGATAGCATGCTAGCACATTGATTTACAAGACTTTTCTGCTTTGTATGTTAACTTAGCATACTTAGTACATTGTTTTTCATTGCTTTTCTGTTGCATATGCTTATCCAGCATATGAACACATTATACTACATATTGAACCGTTGTAATCATTCGACTATGTGATCCGTTGATATCTGTGAACCGTTTGTATCTGTGAACCGTTTGTATCTGTGAACCGTTTGTATCTGTGAACCGTTTGTATCTGTGAACCGTTTGTATCTATGAACCGTGTGAACCGTCTTTGACCATACATAAATATTTCTATAACAGTTAAACATTACTTTGGTGTTTTGGTTTGATTAAGTGATTAAGTAACGATGCGTGTGTAATATGATACAAGCATGGTGGATACGCCGCTGGTACTTCCTATATATAAGTGTTTGTATGGTATTACATATTGTAGCGTTATTTGAATCATCTCAGTTTGATACATATAACATTTTATACAAATAACATACTTTTCACAAGACATTGTTTTACAAACAACTTATCTTATACAAATCCATTTTACTATGGTTATTCATTTAACCATACATTATTCATTTATTTATACATATCATCTGAACTCATTGTTTTTCAAATGATTTACAAAACAAAGCAAACTAAAAGGTTCATGACTAAACATTTTCTCAAACATAAGTCATGGAACCTATTTTCACAAAACCTATGTATCTCACAGGCATTTTTATGCTGACGTACCTATTTTCACATGTGTTTTTCAGGAACTGTTGCATAAGATGATCAAGATACATATAGGCAGACTTGGGCTTTAGTGACAATAAAAGATGCAAGACTAGTTAAATTATGTTGTATTTCCTAGTTTGATAAGACATTGTAACACTTTTAATCAATAAAACGAAACTTCAATTGCCATGGATTTGAAACAATTAATTCTGTTACAACACTCCCCGACATTTCCGCCACGTTTTGTATGTTCTACGTGGTCGGGGTGTGACACAGATGATGCTCGTGTTCCTCCCGACTCTTAGAATAGATCAGGATGTCGTCGATGAAAACAATAACGAACTTATCCAGGTAAGGTTTGCACACTCGGTTCATGAGATCCATGAAGACCGCCGGTGCGTTCGTTAACCCGAAAGGCATGACTAAAAACTCGTAGTGCCCGTAACGAGTTCTGAATGCTGTCTTGGAGATGTCCTCATCTCTGACTCTCAGTTGATGATAGCCCGATCTCAGATCAATCTTGGAGTAGAAGCTCGACCCTTGCAGCTGGTCGAATAGGTCATCGATACGCGGAAGTGGATAACGATTCTTCATGGTCACCTTGTTGAGTTCGCGATAGTCAATACACATTCGGAAAGTACCGTCTTTCTTCTTCACAAACAAGACTGGAGCTCCCCAGGGGGAAGAGCTAGGACGAATGAAAACCTTGTCCAAGAGCTCTTGTAGTTATGCGGACAGTTCTTCTAGTTCTGATAGAGCTAAACGATAAGGTACACTAGCTATTGGTGCTGCTCCAGGAGCTAGCTCGATTTGAAACTCGACTTGACGATGAGGCGGAAGACCAGGTAATTCCTCAGGAAATACCTCAGGAAAGTCGCGTACAATCGGAATATCTTCTATCTTCTTCTCTTTCATTGAGGTGTCAGTAACGAGGGCTAGAATAGCTATGTGGCCCTTTCGTAAACACTTCTGGGCCTTAAGGAAAGATATGATGCCTACTACAGCACCACTCTTGTCCCCACGAATCACAAGGGGTTCTTCACCAGAACGAGATAACCAATCCATCCCGATGACAACGTCGAAGCCACCAAGAACAATGGGGATAAGGTCGATAGAGAAGGTCTGACCAGCTAAAACGAGATTACAACCCTTAACTACGTGTGCGGCCTCAAGATTTTTAGCGTTTGCTAGTTCTACAATGTGCTTGGTGTTCAAGAGAATTGGAGTACGCTTAAGCATCTGACTAACTTTTAAGGACACGTAACTAGTATCGGCACCCGAATCAAGTAAAATTGAAACAAAGAAGTCATCCAGTAGGAACTTACCCATCACAATGTTGGGATCATTCCTCGCATCACCTTGACCTGGCACCATTGCCATCATTGTTGCCCCCATTGTTTCCATTTCCCTGGTTGTTGTTGTTGTTCTGATTCTGGTTCAGCCGAGGGCAGTTCCTCTTGAAGTGGCCTTCAGGACCACACTAAAAACACCCTTTATTACCCTGTTGCTACTGCTGTTAGTTCTGTGGTGCCTGTTGCTGCTGCTGGCGATTCTGATTCGCAGGATATGGGCTCCTGTAATCCTTCGCTGCGTGACCAGGCTTGTTGCATCTATGACAGTGACCCTTGCTACACGGCCCGCTGTGGTACAAGTTACAATGGTTGCACTTAGGTTGATTTCTCCTGTACCCTCTGTTGGTGCATATGTCTGGCGACTTTGTCTTGTATCGAGTCTTGTATTGTATTAGATAGATCAGGGCACGAAGTACGAGAAATCATGATTTGTGGGTATTTCGCACGAAATAGCTATTTCGTGTGAAGCTGATTTCGCATGAACACTTTCGTACGAAATAGCCAGCCTTATAAATACCTGATGTGCCTTGTCATTTGTAACTTTCCGGTTTCAGTACCGAACTGCTGCCGAAGTGTCTACTCGCTGTAAAACATTGTTATATCAATCAAAAGACAGTTTAAAGTGAATTGCAAGCTGAATTACCTCGATACGTTTGTTTCCGCCTCTCGTATTGAGCAAAAACTCTTCTGAACGACTCGTTTGGGTCACACAACGATCCTGCAAGTGGTATCAGAGCACAGGAGAAAGAGTTCTTTCTGATTCAGCTAAAAAATATGATTTCTACACCTTCTTTTTCAAAATTAACAACTTTTCACGGTCAAAATGGTCTAATTTTCTCACATTATATGCGAAACTGTGTTTTAACAAAGCCTTGAAAGAATTGGACCAAAATTCGAACTAAAAACTGATCAATTTGACAAAAACATGGCCGAGATGATGACATCAGCAGTATTTAGCACGGAATAGAACCTTCATTTCATACGAAATAACCTATTTCGCTTGAAAGTTCCATTATTTCGTAGGAACCAGTTATTTCGCACGAAACCACTTCTTTTCGCACCAAATTGGTATTTCGTTTGACTATTTCGCACGAAATTAGTCATTTCGTGTGAAAGTCTTTATTTCGTGTAAACTCATTTCGTTTGAAGTTGTCTTCCTTGGTATTTCGCTTGAACCGGGTATTCCGTGTGAAGAGGTTATTTCGCTTGAGATTGGTATTTCGTTTGAAAGTTGTTAATTTGTGAAACTTGTTGCCAAAACATGGAAGAGGAATTTTATAACGCCTTTGCTACCCTGATTACTATTGCCCAGAACACAATGTTAGAAAATGAAACGGGCACCATGCAAAAACCGCCAAAGCTCATGAACATTGAGGAATATAAAGGAGGGAGGAGTGTTTCGAAAACTGGGTTCAAGCAAATTATTTGGATGCTTGGGAATGTGTTGAAACGAAATATATCAGACCATTGAATGATGATGAAGAGGAGATTGCTATTAAAGATCTAAGTGTTGATGATAGAAAGAAATATAAAAATGAAAAGATGATGATTAGTCTATTGCATCAAGCTGTTAAAGAAGATATCTTAGTTTTACTGCAACACAATGGGAGTGCGTATTCAATTTGGAAAGCATTAAAATTAAAGTTTGTAGGGAGCCAAGAGATGATTAAAAACAAAAAATCGCTTTTGAAAAAGGAGTTCGATCTATTTCGTGGTTTAAAAAATGAAAGCACCAAGCAGATCATAGAAAGATATTGCAATTTGATTGTTAACATGAAAAGGTTGAGCATCACAAAGGATAATGAAGAGTTGATTGAAAAATTGGCTGATGCGTTGCCACATGAAGTTTGGGGCACATATCTTATGATGTTAAGGAACAAGAAAGGGTTTAGCAATCTAACACTGAGCAAGTTTATTGAAAAACTTGAAGCTCAAGAGATGGAACAACGGAAGATCTCTAGAATGAAAGATTTTGATGGTAAACAAGACATTGGTCTATATTACAAAGGAGGTATCAGTGATAAAACCAATCTTTCACCAAAGATCGAAACTGCTTTCAATGCAAAAAGTTCATCTGGATAATCATCTAAAGGATCAAACAGCAAAATGAGTTTTTCTTCATATCCGTCATTCGATCCAAATTTTTCAGCAACCAAGTGTGGAAAAGTTCTACAATGCAACATTGCTCTAAATCTTAAAAATGATCAAAATTACTCGGAAGAAACTGCAAAATGTCACATGTCTTTGTTGGTGACTGTGTTAGAGTCGTATGGGAGTTTGGTTGCAGGTCGGATCGGAAATCCAATGCTGACAAAAGAGGATTACGATCAGATTGATGCCGAGGAGATGTAATTGATGGATATAAAGTGGTGTATGGCGAGTGTGTTGAGAAGAGCTGGGAAGTTTAAACAAATTACGGGAAGAGATGATTTCCATGATGCAAATGTTTCTACTTTAGGATTTGATAAATCTAAAGTTACTTGTTTTCGTTGCAGGGAAAAACGACATTTCAAGAGAGAATGTACTAACCGCGAAGCAAGAGCTCAAAATCCATTCAACAACAATGAGTACTATCGAAAAGCGATTTATCATCAAGTTGCTCAACAACCACATCAACAACAGACACAAACTGCACATGCTAGGAAGGTGATTGAAGAGGAATCATCAAAGAAAGCATATTTGATGAGCAAAATGATAAATCAAGATGATGAAAGACTTCCAGAAGGTTTCACTTGGGAAAATTTCAGTTGGGATGATTATGATCCTAACAAGAAGTCAAATCATAAAGCATTTGTTGTTCGAGTTGATGAAGATAGTGATAATGATGATTATTATGCAAAAAGGATGAAAGAGCATTTAAGAATGCTAGAAGAGAGTGACAGTGATGATGAAAAAGTTCGATTGAAAAAGAAGAAAGTTAAAAAACCAGTTAGCAGTGATGATGAAGAAGTTCGTGTGATAAGGAAGAAAATAAAAGACATTCCAGTTTTTAAAGTTGAAGTAGAAGCGGATGCACAAAAGACTCATGTGAAATGTGAAAACTGTGAAGTAGTGAAAAAGCAAAATAGTACTTTGATTCATAACATGAACAGATTGAAAGAATCCTATGATGTTCTGAACAAAGCCATGAATCAATACAATCAATCAAGCAGTGAACAGGCAACAGCCATGAAAACACTTCAAGGAGCTTTCATGACAAAGCAGAAAGTCATCAACAATTATTTTGAGAAGTGTGCTGTACTGGAACAGAAACTGGAAACACAGAGGATTGAAACAGAAAGAGTAAATAGATTGTTAAAGAGTTACTCATGTACTTCTTATGTTATTGACAGGATTTATCCAACTGTTGAAGGCATGAAGGCATTTGAAGAGGAAGTATCTGAAGAACAGAATTATGAAAAGAAGAAGGATACTGAATTAAAGAATTCTGGTAAGAAACATAGTGCCAGTTACAACAAGTGTCCACCCCCGCTTGAAAATGGATATTCTCCACGAAATCCAAATTCAGAAAGAGTCAATAAGGCAACCAACTTACAGTGGGAATCTGAACCTTCAAATAAGTTGCCCGATAACATTGATGTCACTTTCACTTCGTCTGATACTGATCATGAGTCCGAGTTAATAAAGAAAGTGGTCGATCAGGTGTTGGATAAAGATGAAATCGAGGAGTCAAAGTTGGAGTCAAACTCAGAGTCAAAGTCTGAAACTTCAAGTCAAACCGTCAAAAAGGACAAACGGGTTTACAATAAAGAATTTCTATTATCAAAATCTAATTTGAATGATGAAATGTTCAAAGTTGCATATACTTTGAATGATTCTGACAAATTATATTCTGATAAAGAATTTCCAATAAGAGGTGTTAAAACTAAAATGATTAAAAATGTTTTCAAACTAACAGAAATTAATATTTCTGAAATAAAAGATGTAAATCTTTCTGTAAAAACTAAAAAGCACACCTCAAGAGTACAAAAAGAGAAAACAAGAAAAAAGGTTATAGTTCTGGTTCTGGTTTTCAAAAGAAACCAAACCATAATGGTAATTTCAAAAGAAAAGGTCTTGGATTTATTCCACCGAAAAATTATAAAAATGAGAAAACTTATAAAACAAAAACTGTGTTTGTTTCAGGAACATCATCTGAAGAAGTAAAAGAGCAATTATTTAGAAAGCAGACAAACAAAGAATTCCTTGCGAAGAAGCAAGAATAAATGAAGAAGGAAGTTGATCAGAAAAAGGAAACGAGAACCTATTTTCAATGCAAAATAATTGGTCATATTGCCAGGAATTGTCCAAAGGCAATCTAACCAAAACAGGGAGTTTCTCTTAAACAGAAAGAAAAGATGGTTGAAAATGAATCACCAATTAAATCTTTTACAGTTTTCAAAAACTCGAAATTTGATATTAGTGAATGTTCAAAAGGTTTTTACAAAAGAAAAGCAAATCTTGACAACCAAAAGTGGGTCGTTAAGAAATCCGATGATAGTTCTAGCAATGATTCTGATTCGTCAAAATCAGATGAGCTATTTTCTGGCAATGAATCTGATTCCACAAAGTCAGAAGAGCCACAGGTTGAGTTAAAAGATGGAAAGTCAGTTCCGCCAATGGATGATGCAAATTTTCCACCATTGCGAGCTGAAAATTTTAAACAAAAAATTGGAAAAGTTGAGATTTCAAATCAATTTTTTCTGAAAAGAAAGAATTTGATGTAGAAAAAGTCTTTAGCTCCAAAGTTCAAAATATTTTTGGAAAAATGGTTGACGGGAAGGTCAAAGGAGTAAAGGAATTTTATGAGAAGAAAACAAAGAAACCAGGTAAAGATGGGTCATCCCAGGTTGGTAACTGGGATATAACCTATGATGATTAAACTCTGAACTTGCCGGAGCTCCCAGGTTGGTAATCGTGGAGCAGGAATCGGCATCTTTCTTAATTTTGTGTGTTTATAAAATTTACAAGTGGTGAATCGGGGACATTAAGTTTTGATTTTCTACAAGTGATATTTGTTGAATGAACTTAAAACTGTTATATTTTTTCAAAAAGGTTGAAGATGAAAGAACAAGGTGATGAATTGATCCCCTAATTTACAAGTGGTTTTATGAAATCAACAAAACTTATTTTCCAGAAAAACCATTTTGATTAAAACAAACTTAAGTGTTTTGAAATCTTAATGGGAAAATAGTTTGTTGTAAGGGGGAGTTCTGATTGTTTATGCCAAGTGGATGGCGAATTGAAGCGATTTGATATCAGTTTGTCATTTTATTTGTACAGTTTGTTTTCAAATTTCTTTTAAATGCTTTTGCATTTTAGGGGGAGTAAGAAATTTCAGAAAATCCAAAAACATTTGAAAATTTGAAAAAGCCAAAAACATGATAAAAATTCAAAATGAGTTTTGTTGTGAATTAGAGGAAATGATAGTACATCAGTGGACGATCACAGCATGCTAAAGAATTGGAAAGTCAAAAGTGTGATAAACGATCTCACTGTCGATGTGCCAGTAGGTTTTTGTACATTTAGTAGATTGTGTTCGAGATATAAACTAAATTTCAAACTTGCTTATCTCGTGGGTAACATCTCTCGGATATATGAGTAACCCCCGAAATCTTGTTTGAAAGGTCCCTCTTTCTGAGATACTAGCTCTTTATGCTTAGTGATATCTGGGGTATTATCCCGGGAATTCTGATTTTGCGGAAGCAATGGCCTAGTCCCCGTATAATACTTTTCGCTTGCTTGAAATAATAGCACCACCCTCAGCATAAAAAATGATGAAACATTGCAAAATGATAATCATGTGCTGTTGAAGAAAAGATTCTCTAACGGGAACACACCTAAAGTCGAAGCCATCATCTCTCTGATTTTGCGGAAGCAATAGCCTGAGCTCTCATGGCCCTCGCATTTAACCCTTTACAGATATCATCTAGGTATACTCACCTGTAAGACTGAATATTGGGATCTGGATACGGGAGTATATTCTGAGATGGGACACCCGTATAATTTTATGTCTCTAAAATACTTATCTCGTATCTCGAAACAGTTGAACTTTGTGTGAAAATTTAAGTGGATCAGAATACTGACAATCTAAGTGAATCGTTTAGAACTTAAAGTGTTTAAAGCTCAACGGTGCTAGTGATTGTTCTCATAAACTGATATGATCCTCTTACACAAACTCACAAAAATATTGTTTTGTAAATATTTCTTTACTGCATTTCATTAAAAACAAAAATCCAAAAGGATTTTCAGTGTGTTTTAGCATAAAATTTTGAGAAATTCAAAAAACATTTCGACAACTGATGTTAAAGAGCTGATTTTCAAAATTCTAAGTGCTAAACATGATGAACAAAAGGTTTGGGAGAGTTTGTTTGAAATGAAAAATTGTTTGAAAAGAAAAATGATATTTCTACAAGTGGTTCATCAGAGATTAACATTGTAAAATCATTTATTGATTGATTAATACCTGCATGAGATTTCTGAATATGTAAAATTTATAAATTTGTGAGATTTATTGTGAGGTAGAGAATGTGCAGAAATGAAATTTGGGAAGAGATAGGTTACAAACATAGAGGTTGTGAAAGTGATAAGAGCCAGGTCTTCTATTCAAAGCCTGTGAAAGGATTATTCCAGACTGCGATCTAAGCTTATCGAAAGGGGGAGTCTGAAGACAGCCAAGAAAGAGTTTGATTGGTAAAAGCCATATTCGAGTCTTGAGATTCATGCAATTTGCTGATGCTGATGAACTTAAGGAATCAAGAGATCTGATCAAGAGAATATAGAATCAGGTTGAGATCCTAGAAGATAGAGAGAGAGAGAGAGAATTGAGGATGCTTTACATTGTTAGATACTTCGAGAGAGTCCAAGAAGACTGATAAAGACTGAAGATTGAAGACTCGACACTGAAGACTTCGTCAACATCCGAGGGGGAGTCTGTTGGTGCATACGTCTGTCGACTTTGTCTTGTATCGAGTCTTGTATTGTATTAGATAGATCAGGGCACGAAGTACGAGAAATCAAGATTTGTGGGTATTTCGCATGAAATAGCTATTTCGTGTGAAGCTGATTTCGCATGAACACTTTCGTACGAAATAGCCAGCCCTATAAATACCTGATGTGCCTTGTCATTTGTAACTTTCCGGTTTCAGTACCGAACTGCTGCCGAAGTGTCTACTCGCTGTAAAACATTGTTATATCAATCAAAAGACAGTTTAAAGTGAATTGAAAGCTGAATTACCTCGATATGTTTGTTTCCGCCTCTCGTATTGAGCAAAAACTCTTCTGAACGACTAGTTTGGGTCACACAACGATCCTGCACCCTCCTTGACTCTGATTACCTGAAGATTGCTGACCAAGGCTCTTGTAGTCGTCAGTCCTTCGCTACTGAGACTGAGACTGAATAGAAGTTGAACCTTTGCTTGAATTCCCATCCCATTTGCGCTTATTGTCGCTAGTAGCATCAGAAGTAGTGGCGCTAATACGCTTAGGCAGCTTGTTCTGCTCAACTGCCTGATCAGTGAGATGATGAGATAGTCGTATGACTTGCTGGATTGTAGGGAGGTTAGCTGCAGTCACATGGCTCTGAATCTCTGGCACAAAACCCTTGAGGTACAGCTTGATACGTTTGATAGGAGGATCTACCATAGTAGGACACAATGCAGCCAATTCGTTCGATCTCTTCGTATACGCCTCGATTTTAGACCCCGTCATCTTCAAGTTGTAAAACTCCACCTCTAGCTTGTGAATGTCGTCGTGATGACAATACTCCTCTTTGATCAGATCTTTGAAGTCGTTCCATGGGGTGGCATTAGCAGCTGCCAACCCTAGCATTTGAACCTGTGCGTTCCACCAAGTTAACACACCACCTTCAAGTGTTCCAGTAGCAAATTTCACCCTACGAGCTTCAGGGCATTCACACATCTCAAAAACGGATTCGATCTTCTCGAACCAGTGTAGAAGACCTACAGCTCCTTCTGTACCACTGAAGGTACTAGGTCGACAGTCCATAAAGGTCTTGAACGTACATACGGGAGGCTGAGCATGTTGACCTGTTGTGCGAGAAAGAGAAGACAAGGTTAAGCACAAGAGTTGGTTCACGAGAGTAGGATCTAAACATCCTAGGATAGGTCGAAATGGCAGGTTTTACCTCCTGCTTGAGCTGCTGCGAGTGCCTCAACAACTCGTTCATTGATTAAAGTCATCAGCTGGGCTTGAGTCAAGTTGAGACGTCCACTCATGATCTTCACATTGAAGTAAACATAAGTGAGAAAGGTGTCGTGAAAATGCATAGGTATGGGATGACAGAAGAGAGTAAGCACACAGGGTTTCAAACAATAGCCGTTACGTTGACTAAGCATACCATGAACAATGCACAAAGCAAACTAATAGACAGGCAATATAAATATAAACCATATCACCTATAGTGTTGAGTCTTGCACGTGGAGCGAAGCGTCGTTGTGGATTATTGAGCACTGTACATGTTATAGTCTGGTTTTGTCAAAAAGCTTTTCCCTTTTTAAAACCGAGTTCACTATAACCAATGGCTCTGATACCAATCTGTCACACCCCCAAAATCTCCACGCAGAGTATCACCACAGGAGGCGTGGCATGACCAGGATCCAGCCGCCAATCATATTAAACAATGTAATTAAATAAATAAAAGTCCAACCACACAATATAATTGGTTTTCAAAACAAGTTAATCAAGTTCAAGTTATCAGCGGAAGCATAAAGTTTAAAACCAAAGTATAAGTTTAAAAGTTCAAATGTTTAACATGGAACCCAACAGTCCATGTCCCACAATGACTCCTGCTCTCATGCAAGCTCCAGCTAAGCATCTAACGACCTGCAAGACATGTAACAACGAGTCAACAACAAAGTTGAGCGAGTTCACAGTTGGTTGTCCATTTTAAAGTTGTTCCAAAAACCATAAGTTCTTTCGAAAACCATGAGTTAATCAGTTCCTTGTTTCCCAAACCATAACCAGTGGGGGCTACCCCATGTTAACCACTAGACCCAATACCATATCTACAATTGACTGGAGTCATGTATATGTGCCCTACGTCAATGTCTTTCATCATTGACTAAGTGCCCAGATCCATTAGTCCACTCCTGTCCTCTGCAGCACGGTGTGAGGCTTGTCAAACCTAATAGCGCTATTTAACTAATGACCCGTTCGCCAATGGCCCGAGGATTAAGTAGATATAAAAATGCGGGACTTCATGATAGAGTTTTGTCTAGTATGTTCAACGTTGTCATCCTTCCCAAGGAGGATGGAGGTACGTAACCTACCCAAGGAGATTACGCAGGTTCAAATGTTGTCATCCTTCCCAAGGAGGATGGAGGTATATATCCTACCCGAGGAGAATATGCAGGTTTCATTCTAGTTTCTTAACCCATTCCCAAACCACCGGGAATCCCATGCCTTGTAGAAAGTGTGAACTCACCTTGGTTTGCTCGGTTTGTTAAGTTACTTGTTCTCAGTTAATCAATCAAAGCCTATGATATTCATGCATGTGTAATCAGTTTCACATTCGCAAGGTTCACGTATAAATACAAATCACAGTGGGTATTAAATCAGTGATCACCAAATAGCACATAGCAGTCAAATAATTCATTCACATCCTCAGTTCGCAAGTATGTTACGTAACAATGCCTAACAGTTAAGTGAGCTATGCGTAAGAACTAGATCATGATTCCTTGGTCATAATTAATTATTGTTAACAGTGTCTACCATGGTTTTATCATCATAATCATTTACTGTTATACATGCAACATATATAAACTTCAAAACCTATTGTCCATGCAAAAACTTTCCCGGTGAAACTCCCTATATGACGAAACACCATAGGTTTCGTCAAGTTGACATGTGACGAAACTCTCACAAGTTTCGTCTAGGATGTGAGTGATGAAACTCTCCCATGTTTCGTCTAAGATGTGAGTGACGAAACTCTCACATGTTTCGTCTATGTGCTAACAGTTTCATCCAACCCTAATCATGTTACTGTTCCATTCATAACAATACGATCAATTTGAAATCATTACTCAATCATTCCAATCATCAATTATATCACACAATTATCATCAAACCAGTGATCGTACCCTAATAATGTGAAACTCTTTGATCATCAACATACAACAAGATCATCACTAATACTATTAAGTTTCAGAATTCTGTATCAGATTATTTCATGTATGACCAGATCGATGTTTTTAACATGCACCCTAGATGATTACTATATCTATAACATCAACAGGATATTCCAACTACCTTTATAAAACTATGCATAATCATGATCGATATTGACAATTAAGCAAACGGTAGTTTATACACAACCTAGAACAAGCAAAACATATTAAACAAGTGTTGTCGCACTCACCGGAGAATCGAACAGGAATGACGGTACTTGAATCGGTGAGAAGGGAAAACTTTGGGTGTGAGTGCAATGTTGCCATCAGTATCAGAGAAAAGAAGGAGATACTAGGGTTCACTAAATAAAACTCTGTGTAATATATGTAAATATATATACGAATCATGATTGGGCCTTGTTTGGGCCATGAGCCCATCTCGGCGACGATGAAACATAAGTGGGGCGATGAAACTTCACAAGTTTCGTCGAGTAGAGGTGATAGTGCAACAGTGGTGTTTCGTCGAGCAGTATGGATGGCGAAACTACCATGTTTCGTCGATTGTGGGATTATAATCTCAAACAGTTAATAAATTTTTATCACTCACCAAACAATTACACCATATCTCAAACATATATAACAAATGTGCACAATTACAAAGCAAACAAGTTATGCAGACACAGTTGTGAAACAAATAACGTGTCGAGGAAAGACCTTGAAAACTCGAGTTGTCACACTAACCACTGTCCATGTTCCAGAACTTAACTCAGACACTGTTGAGACCCCATCCAAAGCCTTATTGGCTTTGGAGACCCTCCTTAACTAATTATTTACTTGATGTGCAGGGAGCTTCTGCATGCTTAGATAGTCTTTGGTATGTAGATAGTGGAGGCTCCAGGCACATGACTGGATGTAGAGCCCTACTCAAAGAATTCAAAACTCATGGAGGGGTGATATATCTTTTGGTAATAATAGTAAAGGGAAGGTGTTGGGGTCTGGAACTGTTCAGTCTGGAAAAGTTAAGTTTGAAAGTGTCAATCTAATTGACAATCTAAAATTCAACCTCCTTAGTGTCTCATAAATGAGTAACAAAGGTTATGGGTCATTCTTTACTAAGGAGTGTTGTAGGATTGTTGGACCAGAAATGGTTAAAAAGATTGAAGAAATAATAAAAAATGGAAAAACTCAACTTGTTGCTCAAAGGAGTGGCAATGTTTATGTAGTTGATTTATCAAAAGAGAGCCCCATGACTGATGCCTTTCTATTCTCAGCTGCCTCTAACAAAGAGACAGAACTATGGTACAAAAGATTGGGGCACACAAATCTCAAGACAATCGCTGCTTTGTCAAAACAGGGCCTTGTAAGAGGTCTTCCACAAAAATTGTTCACCTGTCCAGAGCATTGTGTTTCCTCTTTAAAAGGAAAACAACATAAAAGCTCATTTAAGTCCATTGAAGAGTCCAAAACAACCACGTGTTTGCAAATGCTACACATGGATCTGTTTGGCCCAGTAAAAGTCATGAGTCTTAAAAAGAAAAGATATTGTTTGGTAATTGTAGATGACTTTTCTAGGTTTACACGGACTTATTTCTTACATTCTAAAGATGAGACTGCAGGTATTTTGCAAGACTTTGCCAAACAGGTTGAAAAGCAATTTGACTTGCCAGTAAAAGTCTTTAGGAGTGACAATGGCACAGAATTCAGAAATAGGGAGTTGGATGAATTTTGTGTGTCAAAAGGAATTGTAAGGCAGTACAGCATTCCAAGGACACCAAAACAAAATGGGGTTGTTGAAAGAAAGAACAGAACACTGATTGAGGCTGCCAGAACCATGCTTGCTGATTCAGGTTTGCCATTAACTTTCTGGGCAGAGGCTGTAAACATTGCCTGCTATGTCCAGAACAGAGTTTTGATAAACCCCAGGCATCAAAAGACTGCCTATGAAATTCTGTATAAAATCAAACCACTAATCTCATACTTTAAAGTATTTGGATGCCCATGTTTTATTTTAAATTTGAAAGACTAAATTTCAAAATTTGCAGCCAAAGTAGACAGTGGATACCATTTGGGACACTCAACCACTGCTAAGGCCTACAAAGTGTTTAACACCAGGACTAAGTGTGTGGAAGAGACTTTGAATGTAAAGTTCAATGAACTTTCTTCAATGAAAATCCCTGCAAACCCTGCTGAGTTATTTGAACTTGATAAATTCACCTTTGAAAATGTTTCTGTCAAGACTAACAGTGTAGGTCCATCTCAACCACCTCCATCACACAATGGATATGAAGTGATCATTCCACAACAAAAATTCACATCCATTGCCAGAGCAGCAGGTGTTCAAAACAGCTGTCAGAGCTCATCCACTGCTACATCAACAGTTGTTGACCAAAGTAGTCCTCAAACCCCTGCTTCCACATCCTCAAACACTGTTGATAAAAATCTACAAACAGTGGATAAAAGTCAACATGTTACCACCCCAATTCATCCTATTCCTCCACCTCCATTTCAAGACACTGTTGGATCATCAAAGTCACCAACAGTTGTTAGCTCAGATGATTCACATCTGCAGCCTTCACCCTTAAATGCCATTTTTCCATACAAAGGAGATTTAATCTTCTTGAAGTCTCATCCACCAGACCAAATCATTGGCAACATCAGTGAATGGTTGCTCACAAGAAGTCAATCCCAAAGCATCTGTCTTTTTGCTGGTTTTCTATCACTTTATCAACCTGTCAAGTACCAAGAGGCACTGAAAGACAACAGTTGGGTGGAAGCCATGCAAGAGAAGCTCCAACAGTTTAAGAGACAACAAGTATGGGAGCTTGTACCACCGCCAGAAGGTGTGAGCCCTATTGGCACAAAGTGGGTCTTCAAAAATAAAAATGATGAAAGGGCCATTGTGGTCAAGAATAAAGCAAGGCTTGTGGTTCAAGGTTTCAGACAAGAAGAGGGAATTGACTATGATGAAACTTTTGCCCCTGTAGCAAGATTGGAAGCTATTAGATTATTCCTGGCCTTTGCTGTCAACCACAACATAAAGGTGTTTCAAATGGATATCAAATGTGCATTCCTCTATGGTAAGATTCAAGAAGAGGTATATGTTTGTCAACCTCCTGGTTTTGAGGATCCATTTAATCCAAATCATGTCTATAAGCTAAATAAAGCTTTGTATGGCCTAAAACAAGCACCTAGAGCCTGGTATGAAACTCTTTCCAACTTTCTTCTCTCTATTGGTTTCATGAGAGGTAAAATTGACAAAACACTGTTTTTAAAATGGAGAGGGAAAGATCTGATGATTGTCCAGATTTATGTGTATGACATCATTTTTGGAAGCACATGTTCTAAAATGTGTGAAGAGTTTAGAAAACTCATGACAGCTGAGTTTGAGATGAGTGCAATGGGTGAACTACAGTGCTTTCTTGGTCTTCAAGTAAAGCAACTGCAAAATGGCACTTTCATTTATCAAAGCAAATATGCTAAAGAACTTTTAAACAAATTTGAGATGAATGATTGTAAACCATGTAGTACACCCATGGCAACCACCAAGCTAGTCATGACTGATGAAAAGGATGATTTGGTTGATTAAACCTTATATAGAAGCATGATTGGGTCTTTATTGTACCTAACTGCATCTAGGCCAGACATCATGTTTGCAACATGTGTTTGTGCAAGATCCCAATCAGCCCTTAGAAAGTCTAACCTAATAGATGTGAAAAGGATACTCAGATACATAAAAAGTGCTCTGACACTTGGTATCTGGTACCCTGCTAATGGAAATATTAAGCTTTCAGGTTTCACAGACAGTGACTTTGCTGGATGCAATGCAACAAGGAAGTCCACATCAGGAGGGTGCCAATTTCTAGGTGATTGCTTAGTATCTTGGCAAAGCAAAAAGCAAGCAGCTGTTTCAACATCCACTGCTGAGGCAGAGTATATTGCTGCTGCAAGCTGCACAGCCCAACTGTTATGGCTTCAAAACTGGTATCACTGCCTTAAAGACACCTCTCATGTTGGACAGTCAGGCAGCATAAAATATCATCAAAAATCCAGTTTCACATTCAACCACCAAACATATTGACATTAGACATCACTTTGTGAGGGATTGCTATGAAAAAGGTTTCATTTCTCTGCATCATGTTCATACTAAGGATCAGCTGGCAGATGTGCTAACAAATGCATTAGACACATCCACCTTTGAAAGCTTGATCTCTAGAATTGACATGCTTAACAATGGAATAACAGGCAAAATCCTGTTTTTCTATGAATAAAAAGCATTAAAATGTTTTCAGAAAATCAAAAATCCATCCTTAAAAATAGTTAAAAATGAAAATTTTCATTAATCTTTAAAAGTCTGTCATAAACACTATTCTGATTCAAACATCTGTTTTGGTTAAAAACTATCCACTGCTGAAAGTCAGCCTGTGTTCTCTCATTTTCATTGTTACTCACTGTTGCCAAACATCAGTGTTTTAATCACTGATGGCTATCCACTAATAGTTAAAAGTCAGCCACTGTTTTCATTTTCACCACTGTAAACCACTGATATTGATCATTAGTGGTTTCCCAAACAACTTTCATCCATTATTCATCAAAGGTTGTAACGTGGACAATTATTAGCTGTCAGATCTTTGTAACCGCTGCCACGTCAGCATTCACTTTTTCACTTTATAAAATCCTGATTAAAACCCCAATCAGAGGTTTCACTGCCGTATCGAATTCAAAAGTTCTTTCAAAAGCAGTTTCCATCAAAATCCTTCAAATCATTCATCTTCTTCTTCCTCCTCTCGCAACTTTCTTCGAATCACCATGGCTCTTTCACTCAAAAATCCTCATAACTATCTGTGCACACTTGAGAAAACAAATCAAAACACAGATTTCCACTCCGTCATTGATGCTCTTTCATTATCAAAGTACAAAACTGTGTTGACCTGCAATGCACCTATCTATCAAGAAACCATACGTGAATTCTGGAAAAATTCCAAAACCAAAGTCCAGGACAAAAAGCCTTGGGCTATCACATCAACAGTAGGAGAAATTCTTGTTTCCATCACTCCACAAACCATATCTGAGGTTTTTGAGATGAATGATCTCACAGGTAAAAATTCTTTCTCTAAAGATGAGTATCAGACATATCTGATCGAAAGAGGGTATGTGGGACAAATGACTAAAGCAACTTTGCAAACAGCGAATTTCCCACCTCCCATGAAATGTTTATTCCATACCCTGCTCATGTGTGTTTCAAATAAAACTACTGCTTGTAAGACCCATCTCATTTTAATACAATTATAATATTAGATACGCATTTTATGTAAAAATGCGACCTTTCAAAAACATTGACAAGTTAACGTTCATACAAAATTAGAGTATTCAAAATATAGTATCAAGTGTTTACAACTTTCATTTTTAAACTAAACAAAAGAAAGATATCGCGGAAGCTTCATTAAGTATGTGTTCGGTTCACTTCGTTGCTTGATCGGCATCCGGATGGTAACGACATTCACCTAATGTCAAAACCAACTTAAAAGTTAGTTTTGATAATCATAGAAACAAGAATAAACAAGTTCCAATATCAAATAAACGAAATCAAAAATAAAAATTCAGAGCTAAGTCTCTCGCGCCACGCGAGAAATTTCTTTAATTCGTTCGCGGGCCACGACAGGCCCCGCGTGTCGCGCCACCATTCACACATCCCCTCGCATGCCGCGGGGAAGTCTCTTTTCCAGCGGGTCCATTCTCTGGACCTGCATATTTGCCCAGCTCCATTTTTACAAAAATAACAAACTTCAAATTGCCATAACTTTTTATCTACAAGTCCGTTTTGCGTGATTCTTTTTCCCACGCGTCCGTAATTAAATTACGGATCCATTTATCACCTCGGTTTGCATAAAAATCTGAATTATAAGCTATTGGATTATAAATCCTTTATATGATTATTCGACCCGTTTGACTATAACATCACACACTTGTTCTAGTTAATCATAAATCATACACCAAAGTATTTAACTGAAAATCTTTATTTCAGATTTTTAACTTTTGTGAATTACGCAACCAATACCCAAGTTATGCGCGTAATTCGTTTTGACTCGTTTAGAGAATTTAAACTTTTAAGTTTAAATTTCGCTCATTCTTTTTACCCATCATTTTCCCAAATTTGATTTATCTACTTACATTTCACCACAACTATACTCGTGGTGGATTTAGTATATTTGACCGATTTTCCCGGATTCTACACTTCGGTTGGTTGTTTTACGGAAAAGACCCGTTTATAGGCATTTGACCCAAAAAGGCTTATGTCTAAAATGTATACAACTTACCAAACATTATTTATGTTGTTAAACAACTTCTGGCCAAATATCATGTCAAAACTCGATAGTTAAGACATCGAAATAATTTCTGCAAGTAACAGAACTGTTGCTGTCAACAACTAATTTATTGACAAAACATCCGCGAAAATCTCGTCGAACAACTTTAAAAAAATCTATAAAAATTACTAAACATCCTTTATGTTGTAAACCAACTTCTGGTCAAATATCGTGTCAAAACTCGATGGTTAAGACCTCGAAATAATTTCTGAAAGTAGAGGAACTGTTGCTGTCAACAACTAATTTATTGACAAAACATCCGCGAAAACCCGTCAAACAACTTTATAAAAATCTATAAAAATTAATAAACATCCTTTATGTTGTAAACCAACTTCTGGTCAAATATCGTGTCAAAACTCGTGACTAATTTACTATTTTACCCTTTTTTTTACAACCATCATGGTTTTCATCACTTTCACTTTTTCCGACCCATATTATTTACGTCGGAACATCAAAATTCAATTACGGATTTTCTCTATTCATTTTCAATACACACAACTGATGTATACTATAAAAGAGTGTAAGCTTTTACTTACTATGCATCCAGTTATGTCCTTTTTCCGCGTACTCGATCCGTTTGACCGGCTTCTTTCCCAAGTCTTCATCTAGCTTGTCTAGAGTCAAACTATCATCATCACAATTCGTAAGACGGTTAGATTAGTCATAATCGTTTACGACTATTCCATCCTACAGGTTTTATGTCGAATTTATCGTTTGACCATATCAAAATTATCATTCGATCTAATCATTGGTCGGTTTAACTTTTTAAAAGTCAATTGACCTATCAACATATTCAAATGCACATTTGGTTCATTGAACTCACTTAGGCATATTTCATCCGAACTCTTAATGAAATCAAATTTTACACACAACCAAGCAGACCGCGATTTCATTTAGGCATTTCATATCACTGAAAATGGCCTGTTTTTGGTGACTTGTTTAACCTGTTTACAAGTCTTCAAAAATTATGATTTTTTTATGTGGCGTACCTATCGGAGGGTTAGGCCTTGTGTTAAAATTTCAAGATCTAACTCTTTACCAAAATTTCGTAAAAATTCATTTACTAAGCTGCAATCAGATTCGTCACTTCTGACTGCAGCTTAAGGAAAAATTCATTTAAAATTCCTCGTTTATCCGATTGACGAAATTCCAATTGGAGATTCTTTTAATCACTTAAAAATATCTACAGTAAAAATTTGAGATCATAACTAAATTCCTAAATTGAGTTATGACATTCGTAATGGGCTGCAAATTCTGCCAGAAAACGCAGCTTGAACCTTCGATACGGAAAAATTCATAAAACGCTCAATTTTCGTCGAAAAAATGCGATTCCAGTGGGGTTTTAAAGATATTTCCTGGAATTACATTTTAGACTCAAGAAACACATGCTTTTGTCACGCTTTGTATATGTTACAGCCAATACAAGTCGGCTGTAAATTCTGATCAGAAGCTGTTTGGATTCAGCTTTCATTTAAAGCATGTTAATGACATCATAACAATAGTTTTAGCAATCAAAACCCTAAAAACATCATATACATGAATTTAGCATCAACAAATCTGAATTTACTTCATATTTCTACTTAGGGTTTGTTCCTAAGCAATCACACTTCATTAATTCCGCTGTAGCCTCTACGATTCATACATAGATCGTCTCATGCAAAGTTAACAAATTTTCACAACTTCACGAATGTTATAAATTCGACATACCTTACGATCCCCTTGACTTGCTGATCGTTTATATGTATTTAATTTTGAATTTGGCCTTCGATTGATCCTCCAATTTGAAGATTGTGTTGAGTTTTAGGGTTTGAGCCCCTTTGGTCGCCCCCTGATGATCGATCCACACACACTTGTGTGTGTGTGGTGTGTTTTTCTTTTAATTATATAAAACTTGTTTCCTTTTTAACGGTTTTGGTCCCTCAGGTTTAATTTTAATTATTAGAGACTAGAACTCTATGTTTTATTACTTATTTACGCCTCATTAACTAGGTTAATTATTCCTAGTTAACTTAATGGATTCGGGAAGCTATAACTCGTTATATTTTAAGTTCCGTTAACTCGGGCATTTTTATATACTTTGTTTTCTCAAAGTATTTATCCTCTTTCCAATTAATATTAAGTTTATTTATTTAAATTCCTGATATTTACCGGGTTAATTTTTACCACAAACGGTATTTTGCCCGTCATTACTATTAAAGCGGTTTGATTACCAAACCCGTTTTTGGGGTGTTACAAGTCTACCCCCCTTAAAGAGGTTTCGTCCCCGAAACCTTATTTACGTAATTCTTTTAATTTAGACTAAACGAACTTAGTTTCATTTTCAAGACATTCATTCGTTCCTTTCGTTCTAACGTTTTCATTTATATTGACGCGTACGTCTTTCATGTGTAAGGCCTCGCGGGCCGTTACCTTCAGCTTATATCCTTTATCTCTATTGACCGAGTTGTCATTTGACTACTTAGTCTCATCAGTCTGTTAACAGGTTTATCCGCTTCTGCTGTCATTTCGGTAATGACTTCGCCCTTTTTGTGGCGTACCACAATTTAAATAATTGTGGATTCTTTTGTTGATTTTGCCCATTTAAATGTTTTAGTGAAATTCTTCACTTTAACCCCTTCGATTAACTTAGCGAAACTCATCGCTTTTATACTACCTTTACCTCCCATTATTATTTTGCGCGGGGAGTTACAACCAGTTTTCCACGTTTTATCCAAGTGACCCGCAAGTTCTTTTACTTAGCCTCATAAGCTTTTCTTTAGATTTTCACCTTTTTAAGGTGAGAACCCCAACCATTCGTTTCTTTCTATTTGTGACTCGAAGGTCTTTTTGGTCCCGTATACTTTAACACTATTTATAATCCCGTAGGTTATGATGATCCCATAGATCGTCTTTTATCCATGTCTATATTCAAATGTATATATACATATATAGCTTCAAAGCATCTCTTATTACGTTTGGAATTGTTTATTTTCGCTTTTGAACTTTAGTTGGCCTTGATCGTAGTCTAAAGCTTTGTTCGTTTACTCTTGGACTAATCTTCCGACTTTATAACTCTTTACGTCATTTACACGTCGGTTTGTTCTACGCTCACCGTTTCCCCGGTTCATAATTATACTTCTTTACGACCCGTTACCCGGGTTCTTTATTATTTCGAGCTTCCATTATTCGGTTTGCGCTTACTTGCACTACCAAGCTTTTATACTTTATTTATCTTGTTTGACTTATTCGTGTGAGATTTCATTACTCATGAACGTCAAACTTCATTCTTTATTCGACCGGTTCAACTTTAGAATAGTTGAACATAGTTATCAAAATTTTTGTTTGCAAATTCTCATCGTCTTTTAGTAATGACTCTTAATCCGAGTCCTTTGACTTTCTATTTCGCGTAGCCGTCTCTTGGTTTACGCATGCTTTCAAAATCCTACCCATCTATCGGGTATCTTTACCGAAGTTATCATCAAGTAACCATTCTTATATGGTTTTAGACATCATCTTAATTTATTTTATCATCTTAGCGAAATCCATTGCTTTTATTTAGTCAAGTCTTTTATTCTTTTATTCTACCCCTTTGACTTATCTATGTGAATTTCATAACTTATGACAGTCAAACATTATCTTTATGCCTTAGCATTCTCATTAGTTGGTCTGTATTTTCATTTACTTTAATCTTTGTCCCTTCTCTTGGGCTCGTTATTCTAACGTAATATGCTCCCTGTCATCCGACTTGCGTTTACGTTTAATATCAAACATCTTACTTGTTTGATTCATTTGGGTACCTTTTTAAGTTTGTCCCATTCACCCCGTCCTTACTACATCGGATGTAAGTATGCCCACTACAAAAAGCTCATGGTATCATATGCCACTACTTACTTGGCCAGAGTAAGCGTTTAACGCATGACACACATGACCTTTTTATAGTTTTCACATCACGCCCTATGTAAGTAACGCCTCTATTTATTTCATATCTCTGATTTCATTTAGTAAAACTTTATTTAATTGCAAAACAACAATCATTAGTTTTTACTAGTTTTACTTTTGTACATACAAAATGTTTTCTTTTCTATTGAACTATTATATAATCACATTCGTTAATGTGATCGCTACTTTTCTCAATAGCATTATATTGAGAGTTTTCCACTTGGATAATTACCCCTCGTCCAAGTTTCCATATGAACTAATCGTATTATTTCTTTGTTATTCATCATCGTGAATAACACATGTTTCTATTAAACTTCTCTTGGAAACATCATCCTGAATAAATATCCTATTCAGGTTTTGTCAGATATATGCAGCCGTTATCCCCTACGTGTTTGTTGCATATTACTACTTGTGCGATTAAATTTATGAGCGTGCACCTGGTAATGCTTGCCCTTATGGGCTTCTCTTGCCATTATCTTTGTTCGCGATCGTCACGCGATTTAGGTCCTTAATGAGTATGCTCTGCTCTTCATGCCTCGGACCGTTCCTCCGTCATATCCGAGATTTGTTACACTCCCACTATCTTCAGATGCGAGTATCATTCAACTAAACATTTACAAAAGTTAGTAATTTCGACATTAATAAATGCACGTATTGTAATACAAAGCTTTTTACTGCACGTGATTTCGTTAACTATACTAATCATTTTCGTTGGTGTAACGTGTATTACACGATACCCTATGTGTTGTTCACAACACTTTAATCATACTAGACCATTAACATACTTGTACTTACCGAATTTGCGATCAAGCCTCGAACCGAACACACTTTATTTTTGGGGTGTTACACTGCTTTCAATGAAATACCATTGAAAATCCAATACTTGGGATATGCTATCATGGCAGAGGTTGATTTCAACTACTCCCAAGAGATTTTCAATGATATGGTTAAAAATATTAATAATATAAAAGAAAAGAAGAAACCATTTTTGCTGTTTCCTAGATTTTTAAGCTATTACTTACAAAATAAAATCCCAAAGGATAGTGCACAAGTGCTTATCCAGGGTGCTCCTTGTCAAATAAACAGCCTTTCTTCTGAAACTTTTACAACGCTGTCAGAGTCAAAAGATTTGAAAACACAAACAGAGGAACCTGAGCAAACTTTGGGTGAGTCCACATCTGCTCCTCAGGTTTCTTCTGTTGAGCCCACTGCTCATGGTGACCACAGCAGCACAACCACTGCTGTGCAACCTGCAGCAAAAACCACCAAAAACCACCAAAAAGACCAAAAAGAAAATTACCAAAAAGCCCACCAACCCTCCTAAAAAGGATCTTCTGGAAGATGAGATCCCAGAAGTAACTCCTGTGACAACACAAAAGTCACCAATAACCACTGCTGCTACTTCCTCACAGCAGATGGTAGAAAGATCTCAACTTGAGCTTGAAACTCCTCCTGCATCCTCACAAAAAGGATCATGTTGTAACCACAGGGACACCAAATTATGAAGCTCTGGATCCACTTGAATCCATCTTCCACAACCCTTCTCCCGGGGCAAATTCTCTTTCAACTCCCATTCCCACATCTCTATTTTTACCATCAATACAACCTCTGTTTGATGCCATTGAGCTCCAGACTCAAAACAACCCCTCACACCAACACATCACTGAGAGTACAACCACCACATTGGATGTGTCTGAAATTCCTCAATTGGTTATCCCACAAACAGTTGAGGAGGTTACACTGCAGGAGTTACATGTAATTCCTGTCAGTAGTTCAAGTGGAGCAGCTACTACAGGTGTTGAATCCACTGATTTACACCTGGACAGTAGTTTCATCAGTAAGACTCCCTTGAAGGCAACCACTGCTGATACTATCAAATTATCCATGGGTGTGTTTCATCTACCCACTGGTGTTAAATAAAATAGCTAATGTAGAGGGAAGTCCTCAGTACCAAGAAAAAGGGGCATCAGTGGTTGAACCATTGGAAACTTCTTCTGGTCCAACTGCTGATACAACCACTACTAGTGGGAAATCAGATGATCCCATTAATTTGGGTGATGGTTTAAAATAAAGAGAATTGACGGAGAGAGTTGAAAAGATTGAAACATCTGTGGCAGATATCAAAAATATGCTGCAACATTTGTTACAATCCTCAAAGGTCCCATCCACTGCTTCATCATCTGCTCCAACCACCAATGAGTTATGGTAGCTTTTCCAACCTATGCTTCATCAACAAAGGAAATATGCTGATCAACAACATGAACTTCAGCTATAAATGATCAGAAATGTGATGGAAGCAAGGTATAAGGATACTCAAGCTGGCATTAAAGCAATCAAAGGTCATCTGCTCCAAACCACTGGCATTTCTCCTCCTACCATTGTCTATGTTGAAAACCCTGATGATGCCAAAAAAGGGGAGCAAGGAAAGGATGGTTTACACTTAGAGCCTGATCCAAAAGCTAAACCAGTTGTGGAGATTCCCAAGCCAGATGGTTCAAAGAAGGTTGATGTGACTCTCAACCTGTTTGCTAAAGAAAAAGGAAAGAGAAAAGAGAGAATGGAAATAAAGGGTGATAAAAGATTTGCAGAGGATAAGAAAGTTTTTACGGCAAAGGAAGTGCAGGTTACTTCAAACAGAAGAAAGACTACCAGAAAGGTCAGTCAACCCAAAATCACACCTTCCAAAACCACTAAACATATCCCTGAAACCCCCAAAAGTTCCTCACCTCAAACCACAAAACCAACAGATGTTGAGACACCTGTTATATCAACAGCTGTTGATACATTAGTGGTTTCAGCAGATGTTGTTTCAACAACTGCCCTTATCACCTTACCAATCACCACTCAACCCATCAACACACCTTCAAACTCAACACCTCCAACCACTCCAAAAATAAAAAGAAGAAGGATAACAAATGTCATACTTAAAGATGACACTGTACCTTCTCCACTTCCAATTTCTTCACAACCTCTGATCCTATCTACTGTCCAAAAACCTACTTCATCTGCTTCAATTCTAACCCCTGACCCAAACACTGCCTTGGTCCCTTTGGCAATAAAGTATCCTTTGGATCTTCCAGCAGTTAGAGAAGAGATAAAATCCTTCTATTCTGAAGATGATCCTGAAAAGAGGAACCTCCCATCTCTCCATGGTGATCCTTTGCCAAGAAACATAGAAGAGTATCTTCAGTTGAAGGCCAAACAAGCAGAGGATATATCAACAAGAGACACAAAGGGAAAGTCTGATAAAGAAATTCAGAGGAATCTGCAATATCTGCTCACCCAAGTCAGAACATTAGAGCAGTTTTCCAAAGATCTTTGCCAGAAGCTATTAGAGAAGGATGATGAAAGCTTGAAATAAGACTACATTGAGCACATCATGATGGGTAAGAAATACAAGGCAGAAAGGTATCAATTCAAAGACTGGACCATTACTGAGCTCAAGAAAGAGATTGCAAGAATATAGAAAATGCTTGAAGACAAAACAAAACAAACCCCTCCAGTTTGGTCTCAATACAAAAAGAATGTACCTAAAAGGGCTTTGAAGTTGAAAAGAATGAAGGAAGAGCTCATAACTGCAAATTATGGCTCAAGGAATCAAGTCACTAGGTGGACAGAGATGAAAGTGTTAGAAACCTACAAAAGGTTGGAAGAAAGAAGAAAGAAAGACCCCACTGCTCCTAAAAAGCCAAATTATCCAGCAGCAGTGGTTCCAGTCAAACAGACCCTACCAATTAAAAGATCAGCTACAACCACTGCTCCATCTGCTATTGCTGTCTATCAAAGGAAAAAGCAAAAACAGATGAGTAAAGAAGAAGAGGCACAAGAAGAATCAGAAATTTTTAAATGGGTTGTCAAGCAGATGTTGGTAGAAAATCCTGAATCAACAAAGCTACAAGAAATAGCTAAAGGATTCATGAGCAGGCCTTCATCACCAAACTCCTCAAAAATAAAACCTCTCCCAAGAAACCCACCAGACTCAAGAATACTAAAGTGGAAGTCTGATCAAAAGACCCACGTATTGACACTGCTCAAGTCTAGTGGTGAAGTTAAGCATATATCAAGGGAAGATGCACTTGGTTTGGGTGTAGCTGATTTACAAGATCTCCTTGAGCTTGAACTGTGCAGGGATGAGGATGATGAAGATTCTCTGAACTTTGAATTACAATTCAAAGGGCAACTCAGGGAAAGATTAATGAGGCAATAAAGATATTGAATAATGAAGTGTTTTGGCATCATCTGTTCCAGGGGGAGATTGTTGGGATTAAGCCCTAGAAAGGAACAGATGATATAAAACCAAAACTGGTTCTAAACAGTGGATCATCATAAGCAGTGCATGTACAAAGACTTTCCCCTTGACAGTGGCCCTAACAACTGATAGACTCAAGTACTGCCCATTACAACTGCTGACAAGCAAAGCACTGATGAATAATAAAGACTAAAGCTCAATCTACTGATGTGACTTAAGTACTGCTAAAGACTAAAGCACTGCCCATTCAAGGACTGATCATCTATTGAAGAAAGCACTGATGCTCAACATCAGTGCTTAGGCTACAACAGTGGAATGAAGAATCAATGGTTTATTTATGTATTGTCTTTGTAATAAGTAGTTTGGCAATCAGTGGTTGTATAGATCAGTGTTTGTAGTTTGTTAGGAAGTTAGATGTCACTTTCATGGTGACGTCAGCCGAAGATGCTCAGTGGTTGTGTTGTACTATAAATAGAACAGTACCCTGTATTGTTCTGTTAGCTCTTTTCTTCTAAGTCATTCTGTACGAATAATTAGTGAGCTCAGGCTGAGGGGGAGACTTGTGCATGCATTCAATTGTAATTGATTATTGTAATAAATACAATCATTCGATTCGATGTTAAACATGTTTACTTAAACTTTTCTTCCATTGATTGTGTTATTAAAAGTTTATTTCATAATTCCGCTGCAATTCATCTCTGTTTCATCTTCACTTTACTTTACTTAAACAAACACAATTTAAGAAACTCAGATCCTAACATGACAAAATCCTTCTATCATTTGAGGTACGGTTTCACCTTTCATGCATGTAAACAAATCAAACCCCTTTTTCAATAAAGACTGTTTGTTTTTGACAATTTCATCACCACCCGTATATTTTTCTCTAATGCTTCCCATAAACCTTTTGAAGTGTTGTCATAATCGAGTAGTGAAATAATATCGTCTCGGGCAGATTGATATAACAATGCAATCATCTTTTGTTCAGCAGAAATGTGGTTTACTTTGTTATCAGTAAATTCTTCAAGTGTTAATAAAATTCCACCTTGTTTTGTTGGTTTTTATATCCTAACTTCATCATTACTCAACTATCATACGCAAACGCTTTTGTCCAACCCTCAAATTTGTTTTTCCACTAGTTATAGTCCTCTATATTCATAAGTTTCAGTGGTTTATATTGGTTTCTGTACATGTTATCTTAATTCAGACTATCCGAAATCGTTTTCCAAATGCTTCTTGTCTCCGACGTTGTTTCGGATGTGTAAGCGTTATAAAACGTGTTATAAAATTTGTCTGCCATGATCTCGAATCTTCGAATACCCTCGAATATCACACCTTGATTATCTTAAATCACCTGCAATTAAACAAACAATCGATCAATTTTAATAAGCTGAATACTTGTAAGCCCTTGAAATGTACGAATACATATAATCTTGAATTTGTGCGGACAGAGATTGGTCTTAGACTCTCGCAAATGACTGAGTGAATATGCTTATTTTAGCGGATATACTTGAACCTATGGATGGACCTTAATCAGTGAATGGATCCTTTTAACTAATGAATTATCAATTGATGATCTTAGTTCAAATTTAGCGAATGAACCCTTTCAAATGAATGGTCCTTTTTCACAATTGAACCTATTCACAAATGAACCGTTCAAATCAGCAAACACATCAGCCAAACAAATTACCAAACTGACTTTCAGGGAACAAATCAGAGAATGTATAAGCACGAATGAACAATTATTCAATTGAGCGAATGCAGTTCAGCACAAATTATTGACATATAAACCAGCTTTAACTGTTTCAATAAATAAACCGTAGCGAATAAGCTACAGATCTGCAGTGAATAAGCTATAGATCTATGTTTCAACTGATGTACTTGTCAGTGGATGAACGATTGCGGCTGTTTTGGGCGAACAACAATTCTACAGTGAATACGGACTCGAACAGATTTTACTGATGAATTATATCAGTGGCCAAACACAGCAGCAAATATGATTTGTTTTTCAGCGAACATAACAGATTTGTGTGCAGATGTGCAGATCAGCAAACACTCTTGAATAAAATTATTCGGACGAATTATAACAACTCTCCCGAAACCCTTAAACATGTCCCTATACGCCCTAAAATACACCCAGTATACGAAAAGTGGGCCCCAAATACTTTAATTTTATAAAAATTAAATAAAATTTTTTTCAAAGTCTCTGGCGGGGCGTGACAGACCCCTTAGGATCTGTCGCGGGGCGCGAGCGAGTAGCAAAGTGGCGGAGCCCGGTGCCTCCACGTTTCACGTGCATGTCGAAGGTATGTTGATTATTGGAAAAGGTACCCTGCCTAGCTCGCGGGCCGTGACGGCCCTGTCCTCGTCTTTCGCGGGGTGCGATTAAGGGTTCAGTCCCAAATCGTTCAAAACTTTCTCAATCTCTCTCAAATCTGAATAGCAATTATAATTTCCGGGTATGATACCCCCTTATTAGCGAAGCTCTGCCTCGATATAAGTATTTTAACCCCCGGTTACGTATTAGATATGCTGCCCGATTGATCTGGTGCTCCGTAACGCATGTCGAGGCTCTGCCTGACTCAGTCGTTCGAGTTCTGTCTCGGGGAGGGTATAGCTAATGTAAATTTTGGGTTATTATACTAACGCATGTGCATTGTTTAATTTATTAGATTATAACCAGGAAGTTATATGGAAATACCTAAGATAGCAATGTGAGTTAATCCTTCTTTTTGCAAACTGTTTTTACAAAACCTCAATTGTTTAAATTATAATTAACAGTGATTGAGTATTTGTTATTCTACAATTATCGTCGGTATATTGGGGTTTTGTATACAAAATTTGTTATTACACTATGAGTAGTAACATTACCACCAGTCAGGATTGACAGTACCGTGGGTGGTAATTAAAGTAGATGTAAACAAATGTAATTGCGGGTTGCCCTCAATGCTGTAAAATATAAAACCTATTTTGATTATACTGGGATTCACTCGCCAGTATTTCTTGCTGATAAAATGTTTTTAAACGCGTTTCAGGTAACAAAATGTAAAAGCCAATTAGAAGTCAGCTGGACAGCACTGAAGGCTTGGAAAAGTGGCTATAAAAGTTACCTAAATAAAGATGAAGTTTTATTTCAATAAATTAGGGTTTATCCCTATAAACATGTTTGTAATGGAAAATTGGATTTTATCCAAATGTATTTATTATTATAAAAATGTGGTGTTTTACTCTGATAAAATATTTCCTAACTACGGTCCTAATGTAAATTCCACCCTCTTCTGATGCATAGTTAGTATTGTATTTTGAATTTCAGTTATAGCATGTAATATATATATATATGAAATAGAGTAAATGTCGCAATGTACGACGATTTTTATCAATGTGTTTGTTTGTGTGATTGTTCGCATTAAATATTGTTTTGCAATATTAATATTTGGCAAATGTTTATAATCCAGATAGACAACAAAGTGAATCAAGAAAACCCGAATAACGATAATAACGGCAACCAATTAGATAACAGTGTCATCCAACACATAGTGGCACAAGGGATTATAGACGCTATGCCATATATTATCAAAACGGTTAAGGAAGCAGAAGATAATAAAAGTAATAGTGGAAGTAAACAACCACCTACTGAACCCAGTCACAACATAAACAATGGACCATTACTTCAATTGCCAATTCCAAAAAGAAGAAGAACCATGTCTTATGGTTGTTCTTACAAAGAATTCTGGTCTTGTAAACCAATGGAATTCTCTGGCAATGAAGGAGCCATTTCAGCTCTACGATGGATAGAAAAGACTGAAGCAGTCTTAAAAATAAGCAAGTGTGCAGAAGAAGATAAAATCATGTTTGCCTCCAATCTTTTTAAGAATGCAGCTCTAGAATGGTGGAACACTATTCTCCAGTCTAGGGGAAGTGACAGAGGCTATAATATGGAATGGACTGAGTTTAAAAACATGGTCGAAAGAAAATTCTGTCCTCCCAATGAAAAAGAACAAATAGCTAATAAGTTCTTAAACCATAGAAAGACTGGAGTAGACTGTAAGGGTTACACTACCGTATTCTTCGAATATGCTAGAATAGTGCCAACCCTAGCATCACCAGAACCGGTATTAATCTCCCGTTACATCTGGGGATTAATTAGTGAGATTAGACATGTAGTCAAGGCAGCTAGACCACAAACCATAGAAGAAGCTATAGAACTAGCCAATACCTTGACCGATGAACTAGTACGTACGCAAGAAGAAAACCAAAGGAAGAACCTTGCTCAAAGGCTTACGCAGGAATTTCGCTACGGTAACTCCAACCGTGGGAAAAACATAGTTCTACCTCTACACCTTAATGTAAGGCCTTCAAGAAGAAACATTCAGGGAGATGTTCTACGTACTGCAATTTCTGCAAGATACCAGGACACAAGGAAGAAGACTGCAGAAAGAAACCCAGCAATGGAGTATGCTTCAATTGTGGAGAAAAGGGGCATATCAAGCCGAACTGTCCGAAACTAGCTCCAGCCATGAACAACAAGACTACTAAGAATGCTAGAGCATTTGTTCTGACTGCCGAAGAAGCCAAGATGATTCCAGACGTGATTGCCGGTACGTTTTTAGTTGTTTTTGCTAAAGTATTATTAGACTCTAGTGTGAACCAAAGTTTTATTAATACTTCATTTTGCAAACTTCTCAATCAACCATTAACTAAACTTTAGCAAGAATGTCTAGTAGAAACAACAAATGGAGAATCCATTAAGATTACTGAAATCTTGCAGGGAGCAAGAATAGAAATTTTAAACCATAATTTTGTTGCAAATCTTTACCCAATGAATCTGGTAGGATTTGATATTGTGTTAGGAATGGATTGGTTAATAGCTAATAAAGCCAGTATTCTATGTGATCAAAAGTCAATACAAGTAAATTCACCAAAGGGTGAAAAGATCACAATTAAAGGAGATAAGCCATCTCGATCCACAAAATTCATTTATGTGATGAAAACAACAAGTCATGCAAGAAAAGGGTCACTAGTGTATATGATTTCTATAATTATTAACACTAAAGGAAAAGAATTGAAAGATATTCCCATAGTATCTCAATTCTCCGATGTGTTTCCAGAAGAATTACCTGGACTACCGCCAGATAGAGAAGTCGAATTCAGAATTCACCTGCTACCAGGAACAGCACCGATTGCCAAGGCACCCTACCGTTTGGCACCTGCAGAGATGCAAGAACTGAAGAAATAGTTAGATGAACTTCTGGAAAAAGGATTCATACAACCTAGTTCATCACCGTGGGGAGCACCAATTTTGTTTGTCAAGAAGAAGGACGGGTCAATGCGTATGTGCATTGATTACCGAGAACTCAATAAAGTCACGATTAAAAATCGGTATCCATTACTGAGAATCGATGATTTGTTTGATCAATTTCAAGGAGCTCGATTCTTTTCTAAAATCAATTTACGCTCAGGACATCATCAACTGAAAGTACAGGAAGAAGACATTCCTAAAACTGCCTTTAGAACAAGGTATGGCCATTATGAATTTACAGTCATGCCATTTGGTCTAACCAATGCCCCAGCCGCATTTATGGACATGAAGAACAAAATATGTAAACCATATCTGGATAAATTCATAATTGTCTTTATAGATGATATTCTCATTTACTCTAAGAGTAAAGAGGAACATGCAGCGCATCTGCATGCACTCCTTACACTATTGAGAAAAGAAAAGGTTTACGCTAAATTCTCAAAATGTGAGTTTTGGTTAGAGGAAGTACAATTTCTTGGACATTTAGTTAATCACGAAGGAATTCATGTAGATCCCACAGAGATCGAGGCAATTACTAAATGGAAAGTCCCTGAATCACCAACGGAGGTGAGAAGTTTTCTAGGACTAGCTGGTTATTATAGACGGTTTATTCGAGATTTTTCTAGAATAGCCATTCCTTTAACAAAACTGACCTGTAAATCAGTTAATTTGAATGGGGACCAAAACAGGAAGAAGCCTTTAGAATTCTTAAGCAAAGATTAACCAACGCACCCATACTAGCGTTACCAGAAGGAACTGAAGACTTTGTAGTCTATTGTGACGTGTCTAAACTAGGTTATGGATGTGTGTTGATGCAACGCCAAAAGGTTATAGCCTATGCCTCTAGACAACTCAAGAATCATGAAGAGAATTATACAACCCAGGATTTAGAGTTAGGAGCCATAATTTTTGCCCTTAAAATTTGGAGACATTACCTTTACGGTAGTAAATTTACCATTTTCACTGATCATAAGAGTTTAAGATATGTTTTTGGGCAAAAAGAGTTAAATATGAGACAAAGACGCTGGATGGAAATACTTAGTGATTATGACTGTAATATCCAGTATCATGCAGTAAAGGCTAATGTAGTAGCTGATACTTTAAGTCGAAAGTATCATGAAAAGCCAAAAAGAGTACGTTCTCTTAAATTAAATCTGCAGATAGATTTAAATGAACAAATTAGAGAAGTACAAGAATCAGTAATCAAGGATGATACTGAAAAATTGAAAGGAATGATTAAGGAATTAGAACATGGAACAGATGGAATTTGGAGATTCCATAAGAAAAGAATTTGGATACCTAAACGAGGAAACCTACGCCACCGAGTATTAGAGGAAGCTCATAAGTCTAAGTATACAATACATCCTGGAAGCGATAAGATGTACCAAGACTTAAGAAAGAATTTCTGGTGGATAGGAATGAAAAAGGATGTAGCAGCTTATGTTGCCAAGTGTTTAACCTGTTCACAAGTTAAAGCTGAACATCAGAAACCCTCAGGTTTATTGCAGCAATTACAAATGCCAATATGGAAATGGGAATTGATAACAATGGATTTTGTTACCAAATTACTCAAGACAAGAAAGGGTAATGATACAATCTGGGTTATTGTAGATAGATTAACCAAGTCTGCTCATTTCTTACCAATGAAGGAAACTTTCAGTATGGAACAATTAGCTAAGTTATATGTAAATGAAGTAGTTTCATTACATGGAATTCCTTTATCTATTGTTTCTGATAGAGACAGCCGCTTTACTTCTCATTTTTGTACTAGTTTCCAAAAAGCAATGGGAACCAAGTTAAATCTAAACACATCTTATCATCCTCAAACGGACGGACAAAGCGAAAGGACAATCCAGACAATGGAAGACATGCTTAGAGCTTGTGTAATTGATTTCGGAGGAAATTGGGACGATCATCTACATTAATAGAATTTTCCTACAACAACAACTATCATACCAGTATCAATGCTGCACCATTTGAAGCACTTTATGGATGAAAGTGCCGAACTCCAGTCTGTTGGGCAGAAATTGGAGAAAAGCAACTGTCTGGACCCGAAATAGTACAAGAAACAACAGACAAGATTATTCAAGTCAAGGAAAGACTAAAAGCAGCACGTGATCATCAAAAGAGTTATGCTGATAACAGGCGAAAGTCATTGGAGTTCCAAGTAGGAGATAAGGTATTATTAAAAGTTTTTCCATGGAAAGGAGTAGTCAGATTCATCAAAAAGGGAAAGCTAAGCCCCAGGTATGTTGGACCTTTTGAGATTATTAGAAGAATAGGACCAGTAGCTTACTAGCTACAACTGCTAGAGGAAATGGCAGGAATACATGATGTATTTCATGTATGTAATCTCAAAAAGTGCTTAGCAGACGAATCATTAATAGTACCTCTTAAGGACATAGAGGTGAATGAGAAGCTTAAGTTTGTAGAGAAGCCTTTACAGATTGAAGACAGGAAGATCAAGAACCTTAAACACAAGAGACTGGTTCTAGTTAAAGTGAAATGGGATTCTAAGAGAGGACCAGAGTACACTTGGAAGCTTGAATCAGAGATGCAGAGGAAATATCCACACCTGTTCCAATAGACCTCGAGGACGAGTTCTAAAATAAGGCGGGGAGGATATAACAACTCTCCCAAAACCCTTAAACATGTCCCTATACACCCTAAAATACACCCCGTATACGAAAAGTGGGCCCCAAATACTTTAATTTTATAAAAATTAAATAAAAACAAAATTTCAAAGTCTCTGGCGGAGCACGACAGACCCCTTAGGATATGTCGCGGGGCGCGAGCGAGTAGCAAAGTGGCGGAGCCCTGTGCCGCCACGTGTCACGTGCGTGTCGAAGCTATGCTGAAGATTGGACAAGGCTAGGGCCTACCCTGCCTAGCTCGCGAGCCGCGACGGCCCTGTCCTCGTCTTTCGCGGGGTGCGAGAAAGGGTCGATCAGACCCTATAAATAGATGGGATCGGCTTCAGTCCCAAATCGTTCAAAACTTTCTCAATCTCTCTCAAATCTGAATAGCAATTATAATTTCCGGGTATGATACCCCCTAATTCGAGAAGCTCTGCCTCGTTGTAAGTATTTTAACCCCCGGTTACGTATTAGATACGCTGCCCGATTGATCTAGTGCTCTGTAACGCATGTCGAGGCTCTGCCTGACTCAGTTGTTGGAGTTCTGTCTCAGGGAGGGTATAGCTAATATAAATTTTGGGTTATTATACTAACGCGTGTGCATTGTTTAATTTATTAGATTATAACCAGGAAGTTATACGGAAATACCTAAGATAGCAATGTGAGTTAATCCTTCTTTTTGCAAACTGTTTTTACAAAACCTCAATTGTTTAAACTATAATTAACAGTGATAGAGTATTTGTGATTCTACAAATATCGTCGGTTTGTTGTGGTTTTGTATACAAATTTTTTTACTACACCGTGAGTAATAATATTACCACCAGTCAGGATTGAAAGTTCGTGGGTGGTAATTAAAGTAGATGTAAACAAATGTAATTGCGGGTTGCCCTCAATGCTGTAAAATGATAAAACCTGTTTTGATTAAACTAGGATTCACTCGCCAGTATTTGTTGCTGATAAAATGTTTTTAAACGCGTTTCAGGTAACAAAATTTGAAAGCCAATTAGAAGCCAGTTGGACAACACTGAAGGCTTGGAAAAGTGGCTATAAAATTTACCTAAATAAAGATGAAGTTTTATTTCAATAAATTAGGGTTTATCCCTATAAACATGTTTGTAATGGAAACTTGGATTTTATCCCAATGTATTTATTATTATAAAAATTTGGTGTTTTACTCTGATAAAATATTTCCTAACTACGGTCCTGATGTAAATTCCACTGCCAAATTAATGATAAACACCGATACCACCATCTCTGAGTAGGCCGCGGCCACCCGCCTCTCGGGGCAGGGGTCGGGGGTTGCGACACGAGATTCGATTCAGCGAAAACTAACAATGAATGTATAATGTTCCAGATCTGGGTTCATTATTCTGTGGGTTCATTATTTTGTGGGTTCGTTATTTTGTGAGTTCAACAAAATCCTTTTGTACATTTACAAGACTAATCAGTATCACCAGAAATCACCACAGTATGAGCAAATCCTAAAGAAGAATGAACAGATGTATGCTTTGCTAACAATCTGCCTCTCACTTTGTCCTCAAGTGAAACTTGTTGATGAAAGTGTCAACTCTCAACTAAGGGAGAAATATGGGAAAAATATCAAGAATGCAACGATACGATGATGAATCATTTGCCCTCTATGATGAGCTTTTCTCATATGCGTGTCCCAAGTTTATAACACCCTTTACACTAAGCTATGAAGAGCCACTTGTAAACTACAGGATGCATACAGGCTTCAGTTAAAGCTATTTTTTTGTGAAGTAAAGCAGCAGCAAATATATCAGTGAGAATGGATGAACGTGTTTCCGGATTAAGGATATTAGCGAATCCCGGATGAACTATGACGACCAGATACTCTGCCGGATGAAGACGACAGATGGAGGTTTTACAGATGGGAAATCGTCCAGATGAAGGCTCCGGATGGAGAATCTTCCGGATGGAGAATTTCTTCCGGATGAAGATCAGCGGATGGAACTCACTATGGTTCGGATGAACTTAACATAAGTTCATCCGAGCGGATGGACAGTAAGCTTGGATGGGGTTTCCCGGATGGACAATCTCAGCGGATGAAGATTCTGTTCAGTTGAACACTTTTTAAGAATGGAGAATTATCTGCCACTCGTCTGGATGTAGAAACAAATGACTCTGTGGTTCTCAGTCGCCTTGAATGGAGATAAAGATGTTAACTTTTCAAAATGGGCCTTAAAATAACATTGTTGATTGGACCATAATGAAAATATTCTTATTGGACCAAACGTTCAAATTTTCTTATTGGATCGATTTGTGCACTAGTCACCGAATGTATTTTAAATCAAAGTTATATAAATTTATTGGACTGAATGTTATATCAAATTTTGATTGGACCTTTTATATTACCCAATGGCTAATTAACACATCCGGATGGACTTTCAAGAATGACGAATTTACGGATGGACTTTTTTTATGTCCGGATGGACTCCTTAATTCTCCATCCGGGCGGATGGCCACTTTTTTGTCCGGGTGTACTCTAGAACAGCTCGAAAAAATGCCTTTTAGTCACTTTTTTTTTAATCAAATTAACCCCTAAAAACTTTGAATTAAAATGTGAAATTTTGTAGGGTTATATATCCATGATTTCGCACCACTCCTTAATTCTCCATCCGGGCGGATAGCCACTTTTTTGTCCGGGTGTACTCTAGAACAGCTCGAAAAAATGCCTTTTAGTCACTTTTTTTTTTTTTTTATCAAATTAACCCCTAAAAACTTTGAATTAAAATGTGAAATTTTGTAGGGTTATATATCCATGATTTCGCACCTTATGTCTAAGTTTTAGCCAATTTTATCCACAAAATCACTGTTAATTCTGAGATTTTCTTTCAAAAAGTTAAGAAAATGTGTAGAAGAAGAAATATAACAAATCTGATCCAAATTAGCTCTGAATCTGATGAAAATCACTCTGATTCTTCTATATCTAATTCATGCAATCGATCTCCCGCTCTGATACCAATTGAGATTCCAGGATCCGGTGAGTTTGACGGAGCTTTGGTCCCGAGACGATCGGTTCGATGATAAGAAACGAGTAGAAGATAGAGAACGACTCCGAACAATCACTTATAATCTAGTTTCTATTGATATATGAAAGTTACATACCCGTGAAACCAGTTGGACAACATGTCCCCTCAGGGAATAAAAAGCTTGTCCAAATGGGAACCCCAACTCCCTATTTATAGGCAACAACCTATTGTCCGAATGAACCTATGTCCATCCGTCTGGATGGACTTTACAATATCATTACCTATTTAGATGGGGTTTGGACATTTCTGTTGTCCATCCGTCCGGATGGACATTGACAATACTAAACCTTGTCCAAGTTTTACTATTCTATACAATATTCAACACACGCTTTATCTAGCTATTTACACATTGGCGAACATACACAATATGCACCAACAGTTGGTCAGGTATTTTATACTAAGCGAGGAACGATTGAAGATCGAGTCGTGGATAGTACGGAGGCATGGTCACCTTGGCAAATTAAGTTTTGTTTTATTGAATGTAATAAGAAATAATGAATGATGTAAGACTTGAATAATATTTATAGAATGGTTTCTAAACATCTTAACTAGTTTTATACAAAAAAAAAATTCTAGTTCGCATTTCCGCTACATGTTTTATTTTAAAACAGTTTCAGGTGTTACACTCGGATCTAAATTTTTGTTGTTTTGGGGTTTTTGTCTAAAACTTAGGGTCCTCCATAAAGATCGGATTTTAATGTGTATGAGGGATCGGAAACCTAAGATATTGCTTCATGGGAGTTAGACAAACATTTTAGACATAAAAAGCTGAGATTTTGGGTTGAAAATAGTTTATGACACTGAACCCTCATCCATGATGTCACAGCCCGACTGCGTAAAACAACAAAACAGAATTATTGTTTCACAACCATGGCATTTAAAGTTTAGTTTTTATTTATTAAAGATATTACATTGTCTTGGAAAACAAAGAAAAACACACATAATTAAACTATTCTTGCTCATTTTGTGTCACTAAGGCCCGAGTCCGCCTAAGTGTATCACGATCCCTATCTTGCATTAACTCCTGAAAACACATGTGAAAATAGGTACGTTACCATATAATGCCTGTGAGATACATAGGTTTTGTTGATGCATGATTCATGACTTGTAAGTTAAAAGAAATGTTTAACAAAAAGTAGTCATGAACCTTATAAAAATGTTTTCTTTTATAAATTATACAAAAATCGATAAGAAAATCAGATGATATAAAAGAATAATGCATGGTTAAATAAATAACCAAGTAAAAATGAGTTTATAAAAAATATGTCGTTTGTAAAACAATGTCTTGTGAAAATATGTCATTTGTGTAAAAAGTATCATGTGTTTGTCGAAATGATTTAGATAACGCTACGATATGTAATATCATAAGAGCACTTATATATAGGAAGTACCAGCGGCGTATCCACCATGCTTTTATCATATTACACACGTCTCGTTATATAAACCACTTACCTGTGACAATTTGTCAAATTTCCATGTATCCGTACAATTATTAAACATTAGTTATGACTTAATGATTGTGCTGATTTATAATTAATGACATGAATTACTTTCTGATTATTTCCATATACATACATGTGTATCACATGTTGCAAAATGTCATATCATTATTGCATGCAACACTTTATTGATTCAAATGATGGACGAAACAGAGTAAGCACAGTTATCAGACAAATCAGAAAAATGCTGATGGAGTTCAGTACATAGACAGACATGGTATTGAGACGCAGAATGTGAAAGAAACCAAGAGTTACACTAGTATAGTGTGTAGCAAAGTAAGGATCATAAAACTGCCTTCCTAGAGATAGTTTAAGTGCCGGAACGTGCCTAAAACTCACATAAACTGCAGAATTCAGCATTTAAACAACTTAATATCATGCAGAAATATGGTTAAATGGTCCTGAATGCTTTCCTAAGTGTCGGGAATCAAAACTGTCACAAAAGGTAACATAAAGCACACTAAACTGCATAGTTTAGCACCTTAACGAACCGGTAACCAACCGAACAACCAGACACTACCCGAAACACCAAATTTTCACTAGAAGCATTGTTATATCATTTCCGAGCTAGTTATGGTCCCCGAACATCATAACACACTATATAACATCCTAATAACTAAACACCTAACTATAACACTTAGATTTCAAATAAATAAACCTAACTATCATTTACAAACTAACCAAGACCCCCCCTCATGAACACGGTTACTGTCACACCCCGACCGCGTAAAACAACAAACCGCGGCGGAAACGTTGGGGAGTGTCGTAACAGAATCATTGTTTCATAACACATGGTGATTAAATATTTGTTTTATTCCATTAATGAACTCATTGTCTTAATACAGACCGGATAAATACAAATAATTGTCTTTCAAGTTTTAAAGTCACTAAGGCACGGGTCCAACCTTTGTGTAGCATGCATCAACAATCATCACATAGTAGTACCTGAAACATATGTGAAAATAAAACGTCAGCATAAAAATGCCTGTGAGTAACATAGGTTTTGTTGATTTAGATTCATGGCTTTGGATAAGATAAGGAAAAGATTTTATGTTTACAAAAGTAGCCATGAACCCTTGTAAAAGTTTTGTTTCTAAAATGCAATGTTTTGATAAAAAGGTTTGTAGTATATACAAAAATATACTTTGGTTTTGAAATAGTTAAACATGTAGTATATCGAAATATACTTTGGTTACTGAAATAATAGATTTGGTAGTATATCACAAATATACTTTGGTTTAAGAATGAAAGCATCGGTAGTATATCAAATTATACTTTGGTTTTGTAAATAGCATTTCAAACTATGCTATGGTTTAAAAATAGCATATCAACTATGCTTTGATAATATATCAAATTACACTTTAGTTTATGAAATAACAAAATCGGTAGTATATCGAACTATACTTTAGTAAAACAGTATCATGTTGGTAGTATATCGAAATATACCTAAATCATGATTTGGTAGTATATCAAACTATACCTTAGTAAACAATAGCATATCAAACTATGCTTTAGCAAAACAGTATCACGTTGGTAGTATATCGAAATATACCATATATCACGATTTGGCAATACATTCAAACCTTAGTGTATCAAACTACACTTTGGAGACTATAGAAATACCACAAAGGCAATTCTATTTGGTTAAAAATATTGGTATCCGACATTCCATACAACAGGAATGGGGTGTCTAGTCCTATAGCACTGTATCGTACTACCAATCGGCTTGATCATTGTTAATGAATGTATAAGTAACAGTATAAATGAACAAATAGTTCTAACAAGCTTTGGAAATCAATGTTTAAACCATGGATAATAGTCCAATTTGTCAAAAGATAGTACTATGCACGTATAATTATATAGTTGAAATCATGAAAATAGCGTATCAGCACATATGTATCACCCCAAAACATTTGAAAACGTAAAAGAGGGGACTATGTACTCACTTGACATTGTAAGTATCCTCGATTAAGTGTCCTAAGAAAGCTCGGAAATCAAGGAATCAAGTGGTACCTAGTAATCGGATCGCTAGTTAAACAATCGGCACCTAAATCGAAGATTGGGTAGAATGAGGTCTTGTAAACCAAATGAGTATTGGAACTCATGTGTTATGGTTTAACAAAACCTACATTCTAAATCGGAACCTATCCTAAGTGCTTACGACCCGTTACGACCCATTAAGGTAGCTTACGCTACTTTAACGCGTCGTTCGCGCGAATGCGCGTTCGAGACGCCTAACTAGTCCTATGACAAGTATTATATGCCCTAACATGTTTAAATATGTTGCATAATCAGATTAAGTGGCAAAATTAAGTTACATATGCTTAAATACCAATTATGCATAAAAGGGCATTTTGGTCATTTACCTAAGGCATATAAACTACCTAGCATACAACTAATTAAACTAAGGGACCATAAGGTATAACCTCGGAAGGTTATTCCCTATACAACTATGGTCACATAATATGCTTGGTCGGATCCTAATGATCAACCAAATGGGCCGGGTTCGAAAGTCTAAGCGGTGGTTTAGACCGCTTGACTTTACGACCCTAAACAAGCACTAGACTAAAAGTGACGAGTTAAACATGTTAAAACATGTTTAACTAAGTTAGAAAACAGGTTTTGATATCAAAACAAAGTGTTTTGATATCCGAAGATAGTTTCGTCTCAAAATGCGCACACACGGCATTTTGACCGAAACTTTGACTCGTCACTTCGACTAATCAACGTGCTAATCAGTAGGTATAGTCACAAGGGACTATAACCATCGTGATTACGCTCATGTTGAAAAGTTCAAACGAACTTTGTGTTGACCAACTCATGGTCAAAGCAGAAAGTCAAACACTGTTTGACTTTCATGTTGAAAGCAATAAAAGCATGAAAGAAGCTTACAAAAGGTCCAAGCAATGAAGAATTTGATCTAAAATACTCAGGTATGAAGCTAAGGCTTCAACTTAGAGCAAATTCAGATCAAATGTGAGGAATGGTGCTTAAACAAGGTGGGTATTTATAGATTTTCAAGAACCGTTAGGATCGTTTCTCGTAATTTTGGCTTTGATCTGGACCATACAAATGTTGCCCATGGTTTACAATACAAGGGGACCTTAAAAACTAGCTCAAGGTATGAGAAAACCATGGTAAAATCGCCTGAAATCAGCTGTTGTGACCAGATTCAGTTTTTTTGGTCTAACACTCAGTCGCGGCCCGCCAAGGAAGTTTCACAGTTTGTCACTTTTGGTCACTGCATGTCCAAAACTCAGTTTTTGACACGTTTAAGCCCTGTTAACCTCATTTCAAGGCTCCACAATGAAGTTAAAGCATAGGGAACATGAAATATGCTTGAAAACATCTCGGATGTCAGTTCGTTTGGTCGTACGGTTGCGTTATTCGGTTAATTACGACGGAAGTCGTAACGAACGCGAAATCGATCCAAATTACGCGATGAATGGTATTTTTGCATTCCAATCACTAAAATAAAATATTTTAATGATTACAAAAATTTTTGGATGTCCGGGTATGTTCAGAACGTAAGATATGCACGTAAATGCAAACTTATGCACTTTTTGACGCTTTTAGTCCCTGTTGATCAAATAAGTTTATTTTCGCATACCGAACCCCTCAAAGCCTATTTCTAAGCTATGTAAAGGATATTTAGGGTATGTTTAACTTATGATCAAGTTCCGGAATGTTGGTTACTATACTGTTAGGAAACTTTATTGTATTTGTTGTTAAAAATAGTTTAAGGTAATTAGAATTAATTCCATCAACACGAACCGACCGACAAACCGTCCCAGAAGCACTAAATATTGAAGCTTCTAATTCTTTGATGAAAGATCACGAAAATGTTTCAAGACTTCAAAATGTCAGCAGGACATTATGGAGTAAACAAGATATATATTCAAAGAATTATGTTAATAAGATAATATATCTTATTAACATATTTAAATACCTTTTCTATGGAAAGTGCTTTCATAAGAAAAAGAGAAAGGAATCCTTTTCCTTTTGAAAAAGAAATCAACAGAAAAAGGAATCTTTTCTTTAGGAAAGAATTCACCAGAAAAGATGTAAGGAATCTTTTTTCCTAAAAAGGAATCTCTAGCTTTTTTCATCAGAAAATGTATAATATCTCAAATGGAAGGTTTCAACAGAATTGAAGAAGAAGCAAGTTGGTGAAGAATGAAGATAAGTCACATTAAAATAATGGATGGGCACACAAATCAACTTCTCATTAACCAATCACATTTGAGATAGGATCATGAATTTCTCTATAAATACATAATTCCTATGAAGGAATTATGTGTGTCTTGTATTGTAATATTTCATATAGAGTTTTTCATGAGAGTTTACCCCCTGGTTTGGCCCAGGGGGTGACATTTAGATTCGAGTTTATTCTTGGATCGACCCCTTCTTCTTTGATTAATAAGAATTAACCATTGAAGATATATCACTCTCATTGTCTATATTTTTTCTCTTTGAATGTTTATATACTTCACAAACACCCGTCTCAACGAGCGCAGAAAGTTGCATCGTTCTAACAGGGGCGCCAAAGGGGACCAACAAGTGGTATCAGAGCAGAATGGATAAATTATTTCCAAGATCCCTTGCTCCTGTAAGAGAGACGTATATTCATGATCTGTTAAAGGTAAAAAGAATTTTTTTTTGCAGATCCAAAAAAAAAATAAAGTTTGTAGTACAATTATTATTTTTTTTTCTGTTATTTTCATTACTATTGCTTTTATTACTATTATTATCATTATTATCTTTATTAGTATTTTTTTTTGTATAAAAAGAGGTGTAGAAAAAAGATATAAAAACACAAAAAAAGGAGTTAAACAAAGATAAATGAACTTTAGTTTATCAGAAAGAAACATTTTGACATCTAAAATGAGAGTTTCTGATAAAAGAAAGTTTGTTCGTATCTTATTTAATGAAATAACTCCAAATTCTGGTTAGTTAATCTTCAAAAAAAAAAAAAAGAATGATAAAAAGAGATTTAAAAAAAAGAAAACAAGAAATGTGTATAACTTTAGAAAACATACTCATGACTATTATCTTTTTTAAAGTTTTCACAAAAATATTCCTTGAAGAAAAGAACAAGTACTTAGACTTACACCAGAAAAATATGTATAATTAATATCTTTTTTCTCTACTTATTCCCTCTCATCTCATAAAAACAAAAAAAAAATCAGATTTTCTGATGCATTCGTAAGATATTTTGGTAAAAATCTCAGATTTCTGATGAGGTCATCAGAATTTCTGATGATGTCATCAGATTTCTGATGATTTCATCAGATTTCTGATGATGTCATCAGAAGGTTCTGATGATGTCATCATTTTTTTTTTCTTTCTTAAAAAAAAATTAAGATTTTTTGATTTTTTATCAGATTTCATTAGAAAATTCTGTTAAAAAAATTATCAGATTTTCTGACTATTTTATCAGAAATGTGATCAGATTGATCAGAAAATATCAGAATTTCTGTTAAAAAATGATTTTTTTCGGTTTTATCAGAAATTTCATCAGATTTATCAGAAATTCCGATCCGAAAAAAAAAATATTCGACGGTTCAAGATCATTTTTATAGCTTGCATGATTCGTTATTTTTTGAAGCCTCATCAATCGACAGCCTAAACACTTATCCTATATTGGATAGAAGACACTTATATCCTATGGCTTAGGGATACAAGATATAATGCTTACATTTAGGTGGAATTATAAATCGAGGTGAAGAATTGTAATGACAAATGAAATATAATCAGATGATCATCCATAAAAAGTCGGACGTTTGCCAAATAAACTTTCATGCCAATGAAGATACAGTCAACGAATATCACTAAAAAATGCCTACATGATAACGTGCCAAGAAGAAAAGAAAGATACATCTTCAGCAAGTTTATTTGTTATTTCTATGTATAAATGCATTGATTGTATTTTTAACAACAAATAGGGGGTAACTGTTAGGAAACTTTATTGTATTTATTGTTAAAAATAGTTTAAGGTACTTAGAATTAATTCCATCAATACGAACCGACCGACGAACCGTCCCAGAAGCACTAAATATTGAAGCTTCTAATTCTTTGATGAAAGATCACGACAAGGTTTCAAGACTTCAAAATGTCAGCAGGACATAATGGAGTAAACAAGATATATATTCAAAGAATTATGCTAATAAGATAATATATCTTATTAACATATTTAAATACCTTTTCTATGGAAAGTGCTTTCATAAGAAAAAGAGAAAGGAATCCTTTTTCTTTTGAAAAAGAAATCAACAGAAAAAGGAATATTTCCTTTAGGAAAGAATTCACCAGAAAAGATGTAAGGAATCCTTTTTCCTAAAAAGGAATCTCTAGCTTTTTTCATAAGAAAATGTATAATATCTCAAATGGAAGGTTTCAACAAAATTGAAGAAGAAGCAAGTTGGTGAAGAATGAAGATAAGCCACATTGAAATAATGGATGGGCACACAAATCAACTTCTCATTAACCAATCACATTTGAGATTGGATCATGAATTTCTCTATAAATACATAATTCCTACGAAGGAATTATGTGTGTCTTGTATTGTAATATTTCATATAGAGTTTTTCATGAGAGTTTACCCCCTGGTTTGGCCCAGGGGGTGATATTTAGATTCGAGTTTATTCTCGGATCGACCCCTTCTTCTTTGATTAATAAGAATTAACCATTGAAGATATATCACACTCATTGTCTATATTTTTTCTCTTTGAATGTTTATATACTTCACAAACACCCGTCTCAACGAGCGAAGAAAGTTGCATCGTTCTAACAGGGGCGCCAAAGGGGACCAACATATACGAATCAACATACTTTCGTAGTTTGACGCAAATAGTCCCTGCGATCGAATAAACTTGTTTTCGACACACCAAACCCTCCAAACGTATTTCTATGTTATGTAAAGGTTATTTAAGGTATGTTAAGTCTATGTCACTATTCCGGAGTGTTTGTCGCGTTAAACTGATTATATTTATGCATCAGTTCGCGTATAACCTTCTAGAAAGTGATTTAAAGCTCGAAATCGAACAAGAATTGATATGTGCAAATGATACACATATTTATACAAATCCCAAGTATGAAACACAATATTTCATTGGTTTTGTATTCGTATGATGGTCGTGGAGGCACAGGTGTCACAGTTACAAGGTGGCCCCACACCTTGATTTTATTTTGTTATTTTAATAGATCATGTCTCCATCTTTAGTGAACATATTAACCCATAGACTAATTTATGTTGGAGGATAATATAAGTGACCATAAGTGCCATAACCATTCATTCTCAAACAAACCAACACTTGAACTCTTCTTCTTCCTCTCCCTTCACCTACGGCCGATAACACCAAGCCACACCACCCTCACCTTCATTCAACTTTCATCCATTCTTTGATATCCAAAGGTGTAAGAAGCATTACAAGGAAGCTAGGAACTCTTGGAAGTGGAAGGACCTCTTGCAAGTGCTATTAACCACCTCATTTATCTTCATCTTCTTCTTGTGTTCATCCCTAGCCTTGAGCTAGTAGTAAGATCATCTAAACTCCATTTTACATCTTATTTAGTTGGTTAAAGAATAATACAAGAAGCTAATCATGAAGAACACTAATGATCAAGAACATAAATCTTAAACATAAGCTTAAAAATCATAAGAATACATGTTGTTTAATGTATGTGTGAATATTGATTGATGATTATTTGTGTTTATGATGTTAAACATCATATGATCTTGCTAGATGGTGATTAAAGACATAATCTAGCAAGATGATAGGATGATTATGTTGTAGATCAAAGTGATCATCCTTATGTAAAGCATGAACTTGAAGTATAAATTGTCTTCTTGAAAAATGATGATCAAAGTGTGATGTAAATCATATAAATGGATGATTTCAAAGAATAATTTTTCAAGAAACTAAGTTAAAATACAAGATTTATATAAAGTTGGTTCTTAAAGAAATTAACCACATTTTTAGTGGTTAATCAAGTATAGAAACATGTATTTAATAAAAAAAATTCAAGAAGAAATATTTTTAGAAAATCACTTTAAAAGTTGTGAAGATCTAAATTCTTCAATAATGATGTTTTTAAATAACAATCACACTTTAAAGGGTAACTAAGCCTAATAAACACACTAGAAAGTCACTACAAATTTTTATAAAATTTCAAGTTCATGAAGTAGTGATTAATGCTTGATTTATGGCACTTGGTAAGTATTGTTTGGTTTGTTGTTGATTGTGATGATTTATAAAAGAAAATGATATGCTTTGAAAGCATGGAAACCTCCATTTTTAAGGGGAAACTATGGCAAAATTTTTATAGAAATTAAACACTTAGAAAAATATTTTTAAACAAATTTTTACAAGTATATTTTAAGCCATGATTTTTCATATAAAGTTTGCCATAAATTTTATTACAAAAATTACAAAATATTGGAGGTTGATTTTTGATAATAAAAGTGACTAAATATGTATTTAGGAAAATATATATTTAGATGTCACCATGTGTGTGATTATTTGTATACTATGTGTATTAGTTATATTATTTTAGGACTTGAAATAATGTAACTCACCAAAATTCTAAGAATATGAATATATAATTTATACCTAAAATATTGGAGAAACCGAACAAGGAATATAACTCACAAAAATATTCCGGAATTTAATTCATAAGTATATTTTGGTAAATGGTATTTTGGACACCAAGTGAACAAAAATATGATTTTCATAATTTTTACAAAGATATATCATATTTTTTACAAGAAAAAAATATATTACTTTTGGGTAAATAAAAATATGTATGTTTTCTTGAAATTATTAGAAGATATATTATTTTTGGGAGAAAATATATATTTTTTCTTAAATAACCTGAGAATATATTATTTTTGGGTGAGAAATTGATTTATAATTATTTTCTAAAGATAATCTTGAAAATATATTATTTTTGAGATTTATATGAAAATAAAAAAAATTTTGCCAAGGGAAAAAAAATTATAAATATTTTTTCTATGAAAGTTTTCTTAAAATATATATTTCGAGAATGTATATATTGGAGAATTTTTATTAGAAATAATATTCCGGAAAAATTAATACGAAAATTAAGTACAAGAATACTTAATAAACACAATAAAAATACGTATTCTCGTACGTATAAATACACCAGAATACGCCACCAATACTTGGCAAAAATATACGAGTTTAAGAATACGAGTATGAATACATCCATCCTTGGGAAATTATACATGTACAAATACATAAATGTGTCAAGTTAAAATATAATATTTTAACTAATATTCCAGAATTTAATAAATATAATTAAAATTAAAATATTTAGTATTTTAACAAATAATTATATAACTTGGAATAATGTTGAAGACACAAAGAAACGTAACTCAAAGACACTAATTAAGACTAAGTTCAAGGCACGACCCACCCGTCTAATAAACCGTAGTACGTTGTAGGTAGTCGTGCATACTAGGAGAAGCTTTGAGTTACATCGGATTGAAGAACGCAAGTCTGTGAGTTCATGTCCCCCTTTTCTTTTAACTGTTTTTAGTTTTATAACTTCGGGGGTGAAGTACATGTTATAAATTGTTTACAAACGTTTACATATGGTATGGTTAGCTAAGGAATGCACTGTTAGATCATGTGAGTGGTGGGTACAACGCTTAAGACCATTAATCCTCGTAGTAGGACCGAGGGACATGAGTGATAGATCTATTTGGGTGTTGCGAGCCCCACCCATGAGGATAGGGATTTGGCCCATGAGGTGACTATGTCTTCCAGCCGGAAGCCCGGTACAAAATCCGCTAGGATTGAGCCTTCCTGCATCACGTCACACATATTAATGGCCTTGCAAACCATTAATTGATCTGTTTCCTTGTTTGCTTTCATACCGGTTTACAAAACATACATACTTACAATGATTACAAGGTTTATTCGTGCACACATATGAAACACATGAACTCGCTAAACTTTTGTTGATGTTTTCAAACTAAATGTATTTCAGGAAACTAAGTATGGATCTGGCGGGCGCTGAAGTTTTCAAGTCATGTCTCTAATAAAATATGTCATCCGAAGTCGAAGGGTTTGGGTTATGTATTTTATCTTGGATAAGATACATGGCTCAAAGCCTAGTTTGTTAGTGTCTTTTGTCAAGTCCTTATGGAACTTAAAACTTTGTTGGTGTTGTATTTTGAACATGAAATCTGTGTTTGGGATTTGAAACAATTTTTTTTGTAATGTTTTAAATCAATATATGGATGAACATCTTGGGTTTTATCATATAGTTGTTTGCTATGGTTGAATGCAATGATATTAAGCAAGTCACACATAATCACACTTCCGCAAAAGTCAGGGTGTGACAGTTTGGTATCAGAGCTTCGATTGTAGCGAACTAGGATTCTTTCTTGAGTCTAGACTACAATCACTGGTTGTCATCGCTCGATCACTTCCTTTTCCACTAAGTGATTGCTTAGGGACCTTAGCGTACGATCTGGGCTGTTTCCCATTAGGGCTCCCACGAAAATATTTTTACAACATATTTTTCATTGCATACATAAGACGCCCGGATCCATGGAACAAATGTTTTACAAAAAGAAAGATAAGAAACACAATGCAAGGTAACATTGGTGTTTTAGTTTGGGGCAGACTAGGAAAGATAGAGAAAGGTTTCAGGAAGGATAATGTGAATACATGATTGAGTGATAACTGTCTTGATTGCATACTAATTGTTAGTGGTTAATATGTGTGCACATGTTATGATTGTTATGTTACAGGCATCATGTCTTCTTCAGAGAGCGGTTTGTCAGACGTTGATGACCCTATGGCTATCGTCTCAGATGATGAGATTGCACCTGAGCTAGAGATACTCACGTCAGACACTGAGAGTGATCCTGACTTGCTATCAGATGACGAGGACGACTTCCAGCCATTCACGTTGCCCGACTTTGGCGATGATTTACCCCTTGCTGATGGTTTCCCTGACGAGGATCCTTTTATCATTCATGTTCCAGTCCATGATCATCTCATCATTGGTCATCCCGATGGTGAGCACATCATGGCTCCGATCCTCGATCATGTCCCTCTCGTGGTCATTCCTCCCGAGGATTGGCCCTTCGATGATTTGTTTGATGACGATATCGATTTGTTTGTAGACGGTCCCCCTGTTGACGCCCAGGGTGATGGAGAGATAGATGAGGATGTTGTAGATGTCCCACCTCCTGAGATTCATGTCATTGAGATATCTTCTGATTCCAGTTTGCACTCCGTACTCCTTTGAGTGTGTGACGTCTTCAGCTTTACAGGCGGTCGGATTACAGCGTTACGCTACTGACTCTGACGATGACACTGCTATGTCAGCTGCACCATCCCCTCCACACGACCCCGAGCCTGGTCCTGAGCCAGATCTTGATCCTCTAGGTCAGCCAGATGTTGCACCTTCTGATCCTGAGCCGATACCTCTCCCTGACCATGATCCTTTTGGTTTACCAGACATTGCACCTCTTATTCTTGACCCAGTTCCTACACCTGTTGATCTTCCAATTGCTGAGCCATTTATTCCTCCACCCGCACCCGTTGATGTTGCTCCTCTCCCTCCTGTAGAGTCTGATGTCCATCGCACTGACTTACCTATCATTTTCTTACAGGACATCCCTGCACCCCGTCCAGGGGAAGGTATTCGGGTCAGCACCCGCGTGACGATCCTTTTGCTTCAGCAGCTTTTCCTCAGATCCCTCAGGCTGCACCTTTTGCTCCTTTCACTTCTTCGCCGCTTGATGAGCCATTCCGATGGTTCCCACCATACTTTATGCCGATCTCAGATCCCTATCATCCCTCCCATTTTTTTGGCTACACACGGGATGAGTTACTTTTATCACTTCAGCTTCAGTTTGAGATTATGAGTCGCAGAGTCTTAGATCTTGAGCTGACTCCACGTCCCCCACCGTGTCCTTGTCAGTCTACTTTTGTTCCCCCACATTCATCACCGTCTCCTTTTGCACATCCACCTGATCCTCTTACTCCTTTTCTAGGTTTTGATGCTCGTTTCCTTACTATCGAGCAACAGATCAGTTACTTACTCCGTCGTGTATACGAGCTCGAGGAGGAGCTTGCGCATGTTTGCAGCTTGCTCTTCTTCCCCCCTCCTCCACCTCCACCATCAGCATAGTTGGTTTTTGGTTTTATGCAGATTGCATTACTTTTGGTGAGAGCACCACTATTGAGCCGAGATTGTGAAGATTATTGAAGACCACTTTTTGACTATGTGACTTTTGTATATATTTTTTTTGGACGTCCAACATAAGAATCGCTGGGTACTCCGTACGCAGCACCCATTGGCCGAAAGGTAGCCCGTGGTAGCCCAACCTGCACGCACGGAGCCCCTAGCCCACCATGCCATCAGTTCCGGGGAAAACCCGACCCTGCACCCGCCCGAGGGCACGACAATGCAGAGCCGGTAAAACTCGGGTGGATCGGGAATCGAACTCGAGACCTTTCGATCAGGAGTCTTCCTTCATTTCCATAACCACTGAGACAAAGCCCAGGGTTATGTGACTTTTGTATATTGATAGACTTATTAGACAAGGGTAGTGTGACCCTGTGTCCCTTTTGATGTAGTACACTTTGTAAACAATGTAACTATTGTCGATGATTAATGAAAGCTCAATCGTGTTGATACATGATTTCTTGCTATGATGAATGCTACTATATATATGTACTATATATTTATTTAACGAATAAGACCTGACCCATCCGATCTTCTTCCTAGAAGGAAGATGCCGCCGTGAAGGAACACCGATACCAACAATCCTATGCCGACGACCGAGGCGGAATTGCAGGAAAGTATCTCACAGGATATCGCACGCCACGAGGCCCTTCGCTCCGAACACAACGGGGGTACCTCAGGGAATAACCCACCTAACGGTAATGTTTAAGTCATCTAAGAGACATTACAATACCTTTGGACATTTCCTAGTGTGCTTTGCTAATGCTTTCAATGAATAATGTTGCTTGCGTAAAGGCTGTACCTACAAGCAGTTTTTGGACTGCAAGCGCTTTTGTGAGATGGGTTGAGAAGACAAATTCTGTGTTGCGGATGAGTAAATGTGCTCCAGAGCATCAGGTCACGTACATTTCTGGAGTGTTTCTAGATGGGGCTCTGTCATGGTGGAACCTTCAGGTTCAAACTTTGGGTGAGGCTGCGGCGTATGCTCTGACGTGGGATGACTTGAAAGAGCTGATGCGTAAGAAGTATTGTTCGAGGGCAGAAATTTAGAAGTTGGAAATTGAATTTTGGAATTTGAAAATAGATGGTCCTAAGATAGAAGAATATGTTAAGAGATTTCATGATGTGTCTCATGTTATCCCATACTTGGTGGAGCCAGAATTTAAAAGGGTTGAACGTTTCATCTGGGGATTGGCACCCCAGATTCTCAGCATGGTAACTGCTTCTAAGCCTCCAACAATTACTGAAGCCATCGACTTGAGTGTGGCACTGACTGAAGAAGCGATTTGTCTGGGAAAGTTCTCGATTTCTAAGACAAAGAAGAAAGAGACTCATGTAGAGTCGTCTGGAGAAAACAAAAGGAAGTTTTTGAATTTCAAGAAGGGTACCCAAGGGAATAACAACAGTGCTAGAAAGCGGAGAGATGCTAACCCACCAGCCGAGGTCAGGACTGGTGCTGCAAATGTTGAGAACAAAGCGAAGGGGTACATGGGCACTCTGCCCAAGTGTGATGTATGTCAGTTTCATCATACCGGTCAGTGCAGGTTTAGGAAGTGTGGTAACTGTGGAAGGAATAGTCATTCCAAGGAAACGTTTTGGGTTGTAACTGGTCATGGAAACGATGGTCAAGGAGGAAATGGAAATGGAAATGGTAATGGTAATGGCAACCGTGGTAGAAACGGTTATGGGAACCGGAATCAAAGAGGAAACAACAATCAAGGAGGTAATGGAAATCCGGCGGGAAATGGAAACCGCTGGGGAAATAATAACAACAACCAAGGCAGAAATAGGAATGGACGCGGCCAAGGTTGTTATGGTTGCAGTGATGTAGGACATTTTAAGCGGGATTGCCCAAAGAATAACCAAGCTCGTGGAAGAGTGTTCAACATTGGAGCTAGGGAAGCTCGCAAGGATCCGAACGTAGTCACTGGTACGTTCCCTATTAATCAACATTTTGCATCTGTGCTATTTGACACCGGTGCCAACTATAGCTTCGTATCTCTAGAGTTTAAGAATATGCTTGGTTTAGTAGCAAGTAAGTTAGATATCCCGTACCCGATAGAACTAGCTAATGGGAAGCTAGTGGAACCCAAGGAAGTGATTAGAGGCTGTGTGATAGAGCTTGGAGAGCGTGAGTTTTCGATAGATCTTCTGCCAGTTGAATTGGAAGCTTCGACGTCGTAGTTGGGATGGATTGGTTGTCGAGTAATGGTGCAGAGATTGTATGCCATGAGAAGATTGTCCGCATCCCGATGGCGAATGAAGAGATGATCGTGATTCATGGGGAGAAGCAGGATACGCCTCTATGGATTATTAGTTGTTTGAAGGCATGAAAGTTTTTGCGTAAAGGATATGTTGCTTTCTTAGCTCATGTCGTTGACAAAGAGGCCAAAGAACCGAAGCTCGAAGATATCCCTGTGGTGAGGGAATATCCTGAAGTTTTCCCCGAAGACTTGCCAGGACTACCTCCTCAACGACAAGTCGAATTCCACATTGACTTGGTTCCAGGCGCCGCGCCTGTAGCCAAGGCACCTTATCGACTTGCACCTTCAGAGATGCAAGAGTTATCAACGCAGCTTCAGGAGCTGCTAGATAAGGGATTCATAAGGCCAAGCTTCTCGCCATGGGGAGCTCCAGTACTGTTCGTCAAGAAGAAGGACGGTAGTTTTTGAATGTGTATTGACTACCGGGAGCTAAATAAGTTATCCATCAAGAATCAGTATCCCTTGCCGAGGATTGATGATCTATTCGATCAACTTCAAGGATCAAGTTACTATTCCAAGATTGATCTTCGATCGGGTTATCACCAGCTGCGGATTCAAGAAGAAAGTATACCGAAGACTGCCTTCAGAACTCGTTATGGACATTACGAGTTTCTAGTGATGCCGTTTGGGTTGACTAATGCGCCGACAGTATTTATGGATTTGATGAATCGGGTTTGCAAGCCATATCTCGATAAATTCGTGATTGTATTTATCGATGATATTTTGATCTATTCGCGGACAAAGGAAGACCATGAGCAGCACCTCAGAGCCATCTTAGAGCTGCTAAAGAAGGAGAAGCTCTACGCTAAATTCTCGAAGTGCGAGTTTTGGATACGTGAGGTACAGTTCCTCGGTCACGTGGTAAACAAGAATGGAATTCATGTGGATCCTACCAAGATCGAGGCGATTAAGAATTGGGAAACTCCGAAGACGCCAACCGAGATACAGTTTCTGGGTTTAGCAGGCTATTATCGCAGGTTCATTGAGGATTTCTCCAAGATCGCTCAACCGCTGACCTCCCCCACTTAAAAGGATAAGAAGTATGAATGGGGAGACAAACAAGAAGAATCTTTTCAGCTGCTTAAGAATAAGCTTTGCGATGCACCAATATTATCTCTACCCGAAGGCACCGACGACTTCGTGGTCTATTGTGACGCCTCGCGTCAGGGATTGGGTTGTGTGCTCATGCAACGCCAAAAGGTTACCACTTATGCTTCGTGCCAATTAAAGGTCCATGAGAAGAACTACACCACACATGATTTGGAATTAGGCGCAGTGGTGTTTGCTTTGAAGATTTGGCGACATTATATGTATGGTACTTGATGTACTATCTTTACGGATCACAAGAGCCTTCAACACATATTTGACCAGAAAGAGCTTAACATGAGACAGCGACGATGGGTTGAGTTGTTAAATGATTATGATTGCGAAATCAAGTATCATCCAGGAAAGGCAAATGTGGTGGCAGACGCCTTAAGCCGAAAGGAAAGGATCAAGCCCATAAGGGTTAGGGCTTTAGAGATGATTATTCAGACAGATCTCTCATTGCGTATTCGTGCTGCACAAAAAGAAGCCCTTAAGAAGGAGAACATTAAGGATGAATATCTCAGAGGAATGGAGAAAAGGTTGGTACACAACGAGGAAGGAACCTTGTATTTCATGGGACGTATTTGGGTTCCGCTTTTTGGTGGTCTTAGAGAGGTTATTTTTTATGAAGCTCATAAATCGAGGTACTCGATCCATCCAGGATCGGACAAGATGTACCAAGATTTGAAGGATTATTATTGGTGGCCAAGACTTAAAGGTGATGATGCTACTTACGTTGGAAAGTGCTTAACTTGTGCCAAAGTGAAGGCCGAGTATCAGAAGCCTTCAGGTCTTCTACAACAGCCAGAAATACCCATGTGGAAGTGGGAGCATATTTCTATGGACTTCATAACCAAGTTACCCAGAACTCCCAGAGGTCATGATACGATTTGGGTAATCGTGGACCGATTGACAAAGTCTGCACACTTTTTGCCCATTAGAGAGAAGGATAACACTGGTAAGCTAGCTGAGCTTTACCTAAGGGAGATAGTTGCACGTCATGGAGTGCCTATCTCGATAATATCGGACAGAGATGGACAGTTTGTGTCAAGGATTTGGCAATCCTTTCAGGAAGCTTTTGGTTCTCAGTTGAATCTGAGTACAACTTTCTACCCGCAGAGGGACGGACAGAGCGAGAGAACTATTCAGACGCTAGAAGATATGCTACGTGCTTGTGTAATGGATTTAGTGGTAGTTGGGATACTCATCTGCCTTTGGTTGAGTTTTTCTATAACAACAGCTACCATACAAGCATCCAAGCTGCACCGTTCGAGGCTCTCTACGGACGTAGTACCGATCACCGTTATGTTGGGCAGATGCAGGTGATAGACAGATGGTTGGTCCCGAACTGGTCCAAGAAACAACTGATAAGATCATGCAGATCCGAGAGCGCATTAAGGCAGCTCGTGATCGACAGAAGAGTTATGCGGACCAAAGATGAAAACCCTTGGAATTTAAAGTGGGTGATATGGTGTTGTTAAAAGTTTCACCTTGGAAAGGTGTGGCACGCTTTGGGAAGCGTAGTAAGTTAAACCCACCATTTATTGGGCCATTCAGAATACTGGAAAGGGTTGGTACAGTAGCGTAAAAGTTGGAGCTACCAGGGGAACTTAATGGTGTTCACGATACATTTCATGTAACTAATCTGAAGAAAAGTCCAACTCAAGAGACAGTGGTCATACCTGCGGATGAAGTACACATTGACGACACACTCCACTTTACCGAAGAACCCGTCGAGGTTACAGATTGGAAGGTTAACAAGACTCAGAGGAGTAGTATTAAGCTTGTCAAGGTTCGATGGAACGCACGTCACGGCCCAGAGTTTACTTTGGAGCGTGAAGACCGTATGAAAGCAAAATACCCACATTTGTTCCCCAACTCCCCTGCAGCTAATAGTGAAGCTTAAAATTTCGGGACGAAATTTTCTTAACAGGGGGAGAATGTGACAATTGTCAAATTTCCATGTATCCGTACAATTATTAAACAGTAGTTATGACTTAATGACAGTGCTGATTTACAATTAATGACATGAACTATTTTCTGATTATTGCCATATACATACATGTGCATCACATGTTGCAAAATGTCATATCATTATTGCATGCAACACTTTATTGATTCAAATGATGCACGAAACAGAGCACAGTTATCAGACAAATCAGAAAAATGCTGACGGAGTTCAGTACATAGACAGACATGGTATTGAGACGCAGAATGTGCCAGAAACCAAGAGTTACACTAGTATAGTGTGTAGGAAAGTAAGGATCATAAAACTGCCTTCCTATAGATAGTTTAAGTGCCGGAAAGTGCCTAAAACTCACATAAACTGTAGAATTCTGCAGAATGCAGCAAAATTCAGCATTTAAACAACTTAATATCAGGCAGAAATATGGTTAAATGATCCAGAATGCTTTCCTAAGTGTCGGGAATCAAAACTGTCACAAAAGGTAACATAAAGCACACTAAACTGCATAGTTTAGCACCTTAAGGAGCCGGTAACCAACCGAACAACCGGACACAACCCGAAACACCAAATTTTCACTAGAAGCATTGTTTTATCATTTCCGAGCTAGATATGGTCCCCGAACATCATAACACACTATATAACATCCTAATAACTAAACACCTAACTATAACACTTAGATTTCAACTAAACAAACCTAACTATCATTTAAAAACTAACCAAGACCCCCCCCCCCCTCATGAACACGGTTACAAGGTGGCCCCACACCTTGATTTTATTTTGTTATTTTAATAGATCATGTCTCCATATTTAGTGAACATATTAACCCATAGACTAATTTTTGTTGGAGGATAATATAAGTGACCATAAGTGCCATAACCATTCATTCTCAAACAAACCAACATTTGAACTCTTCTTCTTCCTCTCCCTTCACCTACGGCCGAGAACACCAAGCCACACCACCCTCACCTTCATTCAACTTTCATCCATTCTTTTGATATCCAAAGGTGTAAGAAGCATTACAAGGAAGCTAGGAACTCTTGGAAGTGGAATGACCTCTTGCAAGTGCTATTAACCACCTCATTCATCTTCATCTTCTTCTTGTGTTCATCCCTAGCCTTGAGCTAGTAGTAAGATCATCTAAACTCCATTTTACATCTTATTTAGTTGGTTAAAGAATGATACAAGAAGCTAATCATGAAGAACACTAATGATCAAGAACATAAATCTTAAACATAAGCTTAAAAATCATAAGAATACATGTTGTTTAATGTATGTGTGAATATTGATTGATGATTATTTGTGTTTATGATGTTAAACATTATATGATCTTGCTAGATGGTGATTAAAGACATAATCTAGCAAGATGAGAGGATGATTATGTTGTAGATCAAAGTGATCATCCTTATGTAAAGCATGAACTTGAAGTATAAATTGTTTTCTTGAAAAATGATGATCAAAGTGTGATGTAAATCATATAAATGGATGATTTCAAAGAATATTTTTTCAAGAAACTAAGTTAAAATACAAGATTTATATAAACTTGATTCTTAAAGAAATTAACCACATTTTTAGTGGTTAATCAAGTATAGAAACATGTATTTAACAAGAAAAATTCAAGAAGAAATATTTTTTAGAAAATCACTTTATAAGTTGTGAAGATCTAAATTCTTCAATAATGATGTTTTTAAATAAACAATCACACTTTAAAGGGTAACTAAGCCTACTAAACACACTAGTATGTTACTACAAATTTTTATAAAATTTCAAGTTCATGAAGTAGTGATTAATGCTTGATTTATGGCACTTGATAAGTATTGTTTGGTTTGTTGTTGATTGTGATGATTTATGAAAGAAAATGATATGCTTTGAAAGCATGGAAACCTCCATTTTTAAGGCGAAACTATGGCAAAATATTTCTAGAAATTAAACACTTAGAAAAATATTTTTAAACAAATATTTACACGTATATTTTAAACCATGAATTTTCATATAAATTTTGCCATAAATTTTATTACAAAAATTACAAAATATTGGAGGTTGGTTTTTATAATAAAAGTGACTAAATATGTATTTAGGAAAATATATATTTAGATGTCACTATGTGTGTGATTATTTGTATACTATGTGTATTAGTTATATTATTTTAGGACTTGAAATAATGTAACTCACCGAAATTCCAGGAATATAAATATATAATTTATACCAAAAATATTGGAGAAACCAAACAAGGAATATATCTCACAAAAATATTCCGGAATTTAATTCATAAGTATATTTTGGTAAATGGTATTTTGGACACCAAGAGAACAAAAATATGATTTTCATAATTATTACAAAGATATATCATATTTTTTACAAGAAGAAAATATATTATTTTTGGGTAAATAAAAATATATATGTTTTCTTGAAATTATTAGAAGATATATTATTTTTTGGAGAAAATATATATATTTTTTTAAATAAACAGAGAATATATTATTTTTGGGTGAGAAATGGATTTATAAATATTTTCTAAAGATAATCTTGAAAATATATTTTTTTTGAGATTTATATGAAAATATAAATATTTTTGCCAAGGGAAAAAAATATAAATAATTTTTCTATGAACGTTTTCTTAAAATATATATTTCGAGAATATATATATTGGTGAATCTTTATTAGAAATAATATTCCGGAAAAATTAATACGAAAATTAAGTATAAGAATACTTAATAAAAACAATAAAAATACGTATTCTCGTACGTATAAATACACCGGAATACGCCACCGATACTTGGCAAAAATATACGAGTTTAAGAATACGAGTATGAATACACCCATCCTTGGGAAATTATACATGTACAAATACCTAAATGTGTCAAGTTAAAATATAATATTTTAACTAATATTCCAGAATTTAATAAATATAATTGAAGTTAAAATATTTAGTATTTTAACAAATAATTATATAACTTGGAATAATGTTGAAGACACAAAGAAAAGTAACTCAAAGACACTAATTAAGACTAAGGTCAAGGCACGACCCACCCGTCTAATAAACCGTATGACGTTGTAGGTAGTCATGCACACTAGGAGAAGCTTTGAGTTACATCGGATTAAAGAATGCAAGACTATGAGTTCATGTCCCCCTTTTCTTTTATCTGTTTTCAGTTTTATAACTTCGGGGGTGAAGTACATGTTACAAATTGTTTACAAACGTTTACATATGGTATGGTTAGCTAAGGAATGTACTGTTAGATCATGTGAGTGGTGGGTACAACGCTTAAGACCATTAATCCTTGTAGTAGGACCGAGGGACATGAGTGCTAGATCTATTTGGGTGTTGTGAGCCCCACTCATGAGGACCGGGATTTGGCCCATGAGGTGACTATGTCTTCCAGCCGGAAGCCCGGTACAAAATCCGCTAGGATTGAGCCTTCCTGCATCACGTCACACATATTAATGGCCTTGCAAACCATTAATTGATCTGTTTCCTTGTTTGCTTTCATACCGGTTTACAAAACATACATACTTACAATGATTACAAGGTTTATTCGTGCACACATACGAAACACGTGAACTCACTCAACTTTTGTTGATGTTTTCAAACTACGTAGATTTCAGGAAACTAAGTATGGATCTGGCGGGCGCTGAAGTTTTCAAGTCATGTCTCTAACAAAAGATGTCATCCGAAGTCGAAGGGTTTGGGTTATGTATTTTATCTTGGATATGATACATGGCTCAAAGCCTAGTTTGTTAGTGTCTTTTGTCAAGTCCTTATGGAACTTAAAACTTTGTTGGTGTTGTATTTTAAACATGAAATATGTGTTTGGGATTTGAAAACAATGTTGGTTGTAATGTTTTAAATCAATCTATAGATGAACATCTTGGGTTTTATCATATAGTTGTTTGTTATGGTTGAATGCAATGATATTAAGCAAGTCACACATAATCACGCTTCCACAAAAGTTAGGGTGTGACAGTTTGGTATCAGAGCTTCGATTGTAGCGAACTAGGATTCTTTCTCGAGTCTAGACTACAATCATTAGGTCTCCCACGAAAATCTTTTTACAACATATTTTTCATTGCATACACAAGACCCCAGATCCATGGAACAAACGTTTTACAAAAAGAAAGACAAGAAATACAATGCAAGGTCACATTGGTGGTTTAGTCTGGGGTAGACTAGGAAAGATAGAGAAAGGTTTCAGGAAGGATAATGTGAATACACGATTAAGTGATAACTGTCTTGATTGTATACTAAGTGTTAGTGGTTAATATGTGTGCATATGTCATTTGTATAAAAAGTATCATGTCTTTGTCAAAATGATTTAGATAACGCTACGATATGTAATATCATAAGAGCACCTATATATAGGAAGTACCAGCGGCGTATCCACCATGCTTTTATCATATTACACACATCTCGTTATATAAACCACTTACCAATAACCAACCAAAATGTCTTGTTTAACTAATATCAAATGTTCATGTATAACAATGTTTAATGTCTCAATGTCTTGTGTAAATCATGTCTTGTATAGCAAATGTCAAGTAACAACAACGACTTGTATGGTGAATAAAAAGTATTTACTCAAACCACATGTATATGTCAAGGTATAATCAAATGTTATGTAAAACCAAATTTCTTGTACAAAACAATGTTTTTGAATAAACCATAGTTTAGATCAAAAGTTATGTTTTGCAGAATCAACGCTTTATTGTTACGAACATTTATGCAGTAATGTTTATCGCATACATTCAAGCCTTGTGACTGTCAGACAAACCCTTAACAAGTTAAAGGTTTATCAATTTTGTATATCAGATTCTGTCATTCCTTACTTCCAAACAAACCTAGGAAGCCAGGAACGGGATTTGTCAAGTCCTATGGTACCACTACATACTACCGAGCGGTGTGATCAGTGTTAATGAACGTATTTTTGTCCTGTTAAACATACCAAGTGTCATACCAAATGTAAGCATGTTATGTAAAAACCATGTACTAAGTGTGCTAAGTAAACATACAAAGTAGAAATGTCCATGTAAATAAATGTGCTTGCATGCTCAGTAAACATACTTAGCAGAAATGTAATGCAAAATCAATATGTCCATATGCTGAGTAAACATATGTAACAAAAGTGTTTATGAAATCAATGTGCTAGCATGCTCAGTAAACATACATAGCAGAAATGTAATGTAAATCAATGTGTGCGTATGCTGAGTAAACATATGCAACAGAAGTGTTTATGAAATCAATTTGCTAGAATGCTCAGTCAACATACATAGCAAAGCATAAATGAAATTGTAGGATCGGGGAATCGATCAAATGAGTCGATCAGAAGAGTTCTCGATCAATACGAAAGGCGGAATCAGACGTATTGATGTTGTAGCAGCTTGATATGCACGTAGAATCACTTTAAATGTCTATTGTATTGATTTGACAAAGATACACGAGTTGGTGACACTTCAGCAGAGCTTCGCTACTGGAATCTAAAAGTTACAAATGAAGACACAAGACCCCTTATTTATAGGAAATGTCAGGTCGCATGAACCAAACTTGCCAGGTCCCACGAACTGGCCAGGTCGCATGAACCTGATGGTTCGGGACTGTTTCCCGTTTCTCTCGTACAACGTGTCTTGGTCTATCTATTCTATTACAATACTCGATACAAGACGAAGTCAACAGACATATGCACTAACAAACTCCCCCTTGGATGATGACGAGTCTTCAATGTATTGAGTCTTCAGTCTTGATCGGTCTTCTCGCTCTTTCCAAAGTATCTTTCTCTGTAAGCATCCTTCAATCTTTCTCTTACTCTTCCTTCTTTCTCGAATGCTATTCCAAGATCTAAATCTGGCTCTAACGTCTTCAGACTCCCCCTTTCGATAAGCTGGGATCGCAATCTGGAATTCACTATCTGCAAGCTTTGGATCAGAATCCTGGCTTTAATCTGCATACGCTTATGCGGAAAATCTTCAGGAGTCAAAACCTAGCTCTTTCAAAGCTTTTTACCTGCACATACTCTACCCAAAACATAAGGTTTTTTATTTATAACAATTTTAGAAATTACTTGAAACATTCTCAAATTAATATGATCTCTCATTTATGATCTCTGCTTAACCACTTGTATTCGTAACACTCAAATTTGGTTTCAAATTAATGAACCATTTAATCATTTCAAAATCATTTCTTATTTCAAACAAACTCTCCCAACCCTGTTGTTCATCATGTTCTGCACTTGGAATTTTGAAAATCAGCTTTCCAACATCAGTTGTCGAAAATAAGATGAAATAAAATCTTTTTGAATTTTCAAAATTTTATGCTAAAACACACTGAAAATCTTTTTGGATTTTGGGAAATAAACTATATACAGACATCTTTTTGTGAGTTTGTGTAAGAGGATCATATCAGTTTATGACAAATCACTAATACCGTTGAGCTTTAAACACTTTAGGATCTAAACGATTCACTTAGAATGTCAGTATACTGATCCACTTAAATTTTCACACAAAGTTCAATTTATTCGAGATACGGATTAATGTTTTAATAGACTTAAACTTATTCGCGTGTCCCACCTCAGAATATACTCCCATATCCAGACTCCTATATTCAGTCTTACAGGTGAATGTACACTAATGATATCTGTAAACGGGTAATGCGAGACCATGAGAGCTCATGTTAGAACTTTCGTTCAGACAAAGAGATGATGGCTCGACTTTAGGTGTGTCCCGTTTGGGGATCTTTTCTTCAACAGCACATGATTAGTATTTTTCAATGTTTCATCATTTTTTATGCTGAGGGTGGGCTTTATGATTAAAGCAGTGCAGAGTATTATACGAGGACTATGCTATTGCTCCCGCAAAATCAGAAGTCCCGGTATAATACCCCAGATATCATCACGCACAAAGACCTAGTATGTCAGAAATAGAAAGCCCTTCAAACAAGATTTCAGGGGTTACCTATATATCCGAGAGATGTTCCCCAAGAGATAAGTAAGTATTTGATATTTAGGTTTATATCTCGAAAACAATCTACTAAGCGTGTAAAAATCTACTGGCATATCATCAGTGAGACCGTTTATCACATTTTAACTTTCCAATTCTTTAGCGTACTGTGATTGTCTACTGATGTACTATCATTTCCTCTTTTTCACAACCAAACTCATTTTGATTTTTCGATGTTTTTGGTTTTTAGATTTTATCATGTTTTTGGATTTCTCAAAAATTTCTAAATTTTTTACTCCCCTTAAAATCAAAAAATATGTTTCAATTTTTGATTTTCTGGGAAAATTTGAAAGTAAAAGCAATAAACTATACAAATAAAATGACAAACTGATGTGAATTGCTTCAATTCTCCATTCACTTGGCATAAAAAAACAGAACTCCCCCTGACAACAAACTATTTTCCCATTATGATTTCAAAACACTTAAGTTTGTTTTAATCAAAATGGTTTTTCCGGAAAATTAGTTTTGTTGATTTCACACATCATGGGGATTCATTCATCACTTTATTTTCAAATTACCACTTTTAAGTTCACTTGTAGGTTTTTCACAAAAACATTTTTCAAGAATGATGCCGATTCATGCTCCACAATTACCAACTTGGGAGCTCCGGCAAGTCAGGATTTTTTAATCAAAGAATACAGACACCCAAGCCTGACCAGCTTTAGGTGCATCTAAGTTATTTTCACTCGGTGTGTAAGTTCTCCTCTTTGATTCATAAAATTCGTTTACCCCTTTTGCCCTACCATCGACCATTTTTCCAAAAATATGTTTTACTTTCCCATTGAAAGCCTTTTCGACATCGAATTCTTTCTTTTCAGAATAGAATTGATTCGAAATTTCTACTTTTCCAACTTTTTGTTTTAAATTTTCAGTCCGCAATGGTGGAAAGTTTGCGTCATCCATTGGCGGAACTGAATTTTCTCGTTTTAGCTCAACTTGTGGCTCCTCTGACTTTGACGAGTCAGATTCATCGCTAGAAAGTGGCTCCTTTGCTTCCGAAGAAACAAACTCATCGCCAGAAAGTGCCTCTGATTTCTTAACAACCCACTTGTGGTTATTCAAATTCACTCTTCTTTTGTAGAAACGTGTTGAAACCAACCTCAAATTTTGAATTTTTGAACACTTTAAATTGTTTGGTTGGTGGTTCATTATCAACCAACTTTTCTTTCAAGTTTTCAGAGATTCCCTGTTTTGTTTGGGTTGCCTTTGGACAGTTCCATGCAATGTGCCCAACTTTTTTACATTGATAACAAGTTCTCATTTCCTTCTTCTGAGTAACATCATTCTTCATTCCCTCTTGCTTCTTAGCAAGGAATTCTTTGTTCTTCTGCTTTCTGAACAAATTCTCTTTTTCTTCTTCAGAAGATGTTCCTGATACAAAAACAACTTTCAATTTAAAATCTTTAACATATTTTTCATTTTCTTTTGGAACAAAACCTAAACCTTTCTTTTTGAAATTATTTTTGTGATTTGGTTTCTTATGGTGATTTGGACCAAAACCTTTTTTCTTGTTTAACCTTTGTTGAACTCTTGAAGTGTATTTTTTAGGTTTTTCAGAAAGATTTTTATCTTTTATTTCAGAAATATTAATTTCTGTTAATTTGAAAACCTTTTTAATCTGTTCAGTTTGTACACTTCTTATTGGAAATTTTTCATCAGAATATAATTTGTCGGAGTCATTCAAAGTATATGCTACTTTGAATGTTTCGTCATTCAAAATATTTTTTGACATCAGAAAATCATTATTGTAAACCCTTTTGCCCTTTTCAACTGTTGGACTTGAAGTGTCAGACTTTGACTTTGACTTTGACTCCTCGGTTTCATCTTTATCTAACACATGATCCACCACTTTCTTAATCAGCTCAGATTGTTGATCAGTGTCAGATGCAGTGAATGTGATGCCAATATTATCTGGCAATCCATCTGAAGGTTCAGATTCCCACTTTAAATTGGTTGCCTTTTTGACTCTTTCTGAATTAGGATTTCGTGGAGAATATCCTTCTTCAAGCGGAGGTGGACACTTTGTATAATTGGTACTATGTTTCTTAGCAGTATTCTTTACTTCAGATTTCTTCTCTTCAAACGCTTCCATGCCTTCTTCCTAGGGTAAATCCTGTCAATTACGTAAGAAGCACATGAATAACTTTTCAATAACCTGTTTACCCTCTCAGTTTCTATCCTCTGAGTTTCAAACTTTTGTTCAAGTTCAGCACATTTCTCAATGTACTGATTGATGATTTTCTGCTTCGTCATGAATGCTCCATTGAGTGTCTTCATAGCTATCTCTTGTTCATTGCTTGACTTGCTATATTGATTCATAGCTTTGTTTAAAACATCATAAGATTCTTTCAGTCTGTTCATGTTATGAATCAATTTGTTGTTGTGCCTTTTCACAGTATCACAATTTTCACACTTCTCAGGTATCTTTTCAGTATCTGCTTCCTTCTCAACCTTGATAGCTGGAATTTCTTTAACCTGCTTCTTTACTACTTGAACATTTTCCTCAGGTTTGACCTTTTCTTCAACAGTTGCTGCCTTATGATTCTTCTTTTTCGCAGCTTGTCTTTCTTTGATCTCTTCCATTTTACCTGCAAAATACAAATTATACCTAAAAGGTGAAAGTTCTCTTTTATAATATTCAAGTTTTCGAATTTCTTCACTGTCATCATCACTCTCTTCATCTCTTCATCTGATGAGTGATCAAAGATTGGTGCTTTTTCTGAAGCCTCTACCGTTGAAACTGGTTCTTCTTCTTTCTTTTTAGGACTGAATTGCTGAGATTCGTAATAAGCATACACTAATTCATCTTCAGCAGTTGAATCTTCAAAAATTTGAGCAACAAATGCTTTAGAATCTGAAGTTCTGTTAGGATCATAATAATCCCAATTAAAACCTTCTGGAATTCTTTCATCTTCTTGATGAACTAGATAAGCTTTCTTTGATGGTTCTTCGATCAGATCCTTCCTAGCATGTGAAATTTGTGACGGTTGTTGTTGATGCGGCTGTTGAGCAATTTGATGATAAATCGCTTTTCGATGATAATCATTGTTGCCGAATGGATTTTGAGCTCCACTTGTTTCGCGATTTGTGCATTCTCGCTTAAAATGCCCCTTCTCCCTGCAACGATAACAAGTAACTTTAGATTTATCAAAACCTAAAGGTGAAGTTCCAGCATCACGGAAATCATCTATTCCAGTGATCTGTTTAAACTTCTCAGCTCTTCTCAACACACTAGCCATACTCCACTTTATATCCATTAGTTCCATCTCTTTAGCATCAATCTGATCATAATCCTCTTTGGTCAACATTGGATTACCAATCCTTCCTACTACCAAACTTTCATAAGACTCTAGTACGGTCACCAATAAAGACATATGACCTTTGGTAACCTCTTCCGAGAAATTCTAACCATTCTGAAGATGTAATGCAATGTTGCATTGTAGTACCTGGCCATTATTGTTGTATGAGCTTTGCGGTTTCGAATTGGTTGCTGAAAAGTTTGGATCAAATGATGGATATGAAGAGAATCCACTATTGTTGTTTGATCCTTGAGATGACCCTCCAGAAGAACTGTTTGCGTTAAATGCAGTTTCGATCTTTGGTGCAATGTTGGTCTTATCAGTCGTACTTCCTTTGTAGTACAGACCAATGTCCTGTTCACCATTAGAATTCTACATTTTGCCATCTTCCGTTGTTCCATCTCTTGAACTTAGAGTTTTTCAATAAACTTGCTCAGTGATAGATTCGCAAATTCACCATTATTCCTCAAAATCATAAGATACATGCCCCAAACATCTTGTGGCAACGCATCGGCCAACTTTTCCACCCATTCTTCTCTATCTTTCTTGATATCCAATCGCTTCATGTTAACCACCAAATTGCAATATCTTTCTATAATCATTTTAGTATTTTCAGTTTTCAATCCATGAAACAGATCAAATTCTTTCTTCAAAAGCGATTTTTTGTTCTTGATCATGTCTAAACTTCCAAGAAACTAAGTTTTTATTGCTTTCCACATTGAGTGTGCACTTCCGTTGTGTTGCAATAAGATCAAGATGTCTTCCTTAATGGCTTGTTGCAATATACTGATCATCATCTTTTCACTTTTGTATTTCTTTTTCTCTTTGTCATCTAAATCTTTAATAGCAACAATCTCTCTGTATTCATCAATCGGTCTAACATATCATTGTTCAATACATTCCCACGCCTCTAAGTGATTCGTTTGAACCCAATTTTCGAAATGTTCCTCCCATCCATTATACTCCTCGATATTCATGAGCTTAGGCGGTTTTTGCATGGTACCCATTTCATTTTCTAAGTTCACGTTCTGAGCCATAGTGATCGGGGTAGCAAATGCGTTGTAAAATGCAGAATCCATGTTTCGATATAAAAGATATACCCAAACACAAAGTTCTAACGAGCTGACGATTTGAAATGATCTGGAAGCCATAAACGATCTGAGTTAAATCCGTGTGAACTGGTAATACAACCAAACGACCTGATGTTCTGAAACGAGCTGGAAATCTCTAATCCGTACGGGGTGAGTAAACCTTGGATTCACACGAGTTGGATTTCACACATTCTGAAGTAATTCATTGGACCTCTTAGAATTAATGAGATGACAATTCTTTTTATTCTCTCATGCAAAGAGTTATCATATAGCCGACAAACTTGATTCACCACACAATGTAATTGGACCACCAAAATATAGAATAAATGCCCAAATGGATGATCACATGGGCCGATGTGTGTATCACATGTATATGAACCGAGTTCTGGTAGTAGTCTGACACATGCAATCCACTCTATAAGTTTCACATGCAAATTATTTAATGGCCGACAACTCTATTGAATGAATTAATCAAGACATATACAAGAAATATAATTGGGCCAATTAAATCACTAAACTATTATATGATTGGGTCGATAAAAGAATTCACTTTAAATGAACCCGTGCGATCTGATCAAACTTTCCACGCGACCTTGTGAGATTTCACTCAACCCGTGCGAGTTGAGTATAATTCCTACAATCTGGAGTTTTTCAAGCGACCTGGTTCAGAATTTCACACGACCTGGACCAAACCGTGCGACCTGAACCAAACTTCAAACGACCTGGACTCAACTCGTACGATCTGAGATGATTTCCAAACGACCTGAATGTTTTTCGAAGGATCTGAATGATTTTCACGTGATATGGTTCAATAGTTCATCATTTTGTCAATTTTGATCAAGTTTTAGGTTGAATTTGGTTCTGATTGGTTCACGGATTGATTAAAACTTAGTTTTACGTGTTATATCACAAAATTAGATCATTTTAACCGTAAATTCGTTGAAATTTTGAAGAAAAAGTGTAGAAAATGAGTAGAAAGAAGTTGTTTTTGAAGAAATCAAGCTAAAATGGTAAGAACTCTTCCTCCTGAGCTCTGATACCACTTGTAGGATCGGGGAATCGATCAAATGAGTCGATCAGAAGAGCTGTCGATCAATACGAAAGGCGAAATTAGACGTATTGATGTTGTAGCAGCTTGATATGCACGTAGAATCACTTTAAATGTCTATTGTATTGATTTGACAAAGATACACGAGCTGGTGACACTTCAGCAGAGCTTCGCTACTGGAATCTAAAAGTTACAAATGAAGACACAAGACTCCCTATTTATAGGAAATGCCAGGTCACATGAACCAGACCTGCCAGGTCGCACGAACTGGCCAGGTCGCACGAACTGGCCAGGTCGCACGAACTGGCCAGGTCGCACGAACTGGCCAGGTCGCATGAACCTGCCAGGTCGTATGAACCTGCTGGTTCAGGCCTGTTTCCCGTTTCTCTCGTACAACATGTCCTGGTCTATCTATTCTATTACAAGACTCGATACAAGACGAAGTCAACAGATATGTGCACTAACAGAAATCATGTACTATATGCGTACTTATGAACATAGCAAGTATATGTCATGAAAGCATGAAAGTAACAAGTAGGCACATGTGTATCACCCAAAACATTTGCGAAGAGTAAAAGAGGGGTCTATGTACTCACTTGATATTGCTTAATAGTCTTGGAATAACAACCAAGTAACGCTTGAAGGATCACGGAATCAAACGGCACCTAATATAGGTAACTATGTTAATAAACCGGACCTAACTTGGAAGATCAGATAGAATAAGGTTTCGTAAACCAAATGAGTATTGGAACTCATATAATTTGGTTTAACAAAGCGTATATTCTAAATCGGAACCTATCCTAAGTGCTTACAACCCGTTACGACTCGTTAAGGTAGTTTACGCTACTTTAACGTGTCGTTCCCGCAAAAGCGCGTTCGGACCGCCTAACTAGTCCTATGACAAGTATTATATGCCTTAACATGTCTAATAACATTGCATAATCAGTTTAGATGTCAAAATTTAGGTTACATATGCTTAAAATGAAATTTTGCGTAAAAAGGGCATTTTGGTCATTTTCCTAAGGCATATAAACTACCTATCATACAACTAATTAAACGAAGTGAACATAAGGTATAACCTCGGAAGGTTATTCCCTATACAACTATGGTCACAAAATATGTTTGGTCGGATCCTAATGATCGACCAAACGGGTCGGGTTCGAAAGTCTAAGCGGTTGTTTAGACCGCTTAACTTATGACCCTATATAAGCAATAGACTAAAAGTGACGAGTTAAACATGTTAAAACATGTTTAACTAAGTTAGAAAACATGTTTGATATCAAAACAAAGTGTTTTGATACCCAAAAATAGTTTCGTCGCAAAATGGGCATAAATACGCATTTTGACCGAAACTTTGACTTGTCACTACGCCTAATCAACGTGGTGATCAGTAGGTATAGTCGCAATGTGTAACACCTGTGCCTCCACGGCCATCAAACAAATACCGAACCAATGAAATATTATATTTCATACTTGGGATTTGTAAAAATATGTGTATCATTTGCACATATCAATTCTTGTTCAATTTCAAACTCTAAATCGCTTTCTGGAAGGTTATACGCGCACCGATGCGTAAATATAACCAGTTTAATGCAACAAACACTCCGGAATAGTGACATAGGCTTAACATACCTTAAATAACCTTTACATAACTTAGAAATAAGTTTTGAAGGCTTTGGTATGGCAAAAATCAAGTTAAATCGCTTACAGGGACTAAAGTTGACAAACTGCGAAAGTATGCCAATTTGAACTGTAACAGACATTCCGGAACATGACCATAAGTTAAACATACCATAAATATCCTTTACATAGCTTAGAAATAAGCTTTGAGGTGTTCGGTGTGCTAAAATAAACTTTTGGGTCATTCAGGGACTAAAAGTGTCAAAAAGTGCACAAGTTTGCACTTTCGCGCATAACTTACGTTCTGAATACATCCGGACATCCAAAAATTTATGTAAGCATGAATATATTATATTTTAGTGTTCGCCATAAGAAAAATCCATTCGTTGCGTCATTTGGATCGTTTTTCGCGCTTGTGCGCATTTCGTCGTAATTAAGCGAACATCGCGTTCGTACGGCCAAACGAACCAACATCAGACATATTTTTGAACATGTTTCATGTCCACAATGTTTAGGCAACATTTTAGGGCCTTAAAGTTGGCTTTACGGGCCTTAGAAGTGCCGGAAATGGGCTGAATACACAACAGGGACCAAAACTGTAATTTTCTGATCTGTCATGGCCAGGCGGCCCGCCTCAGTTTCTCTTAACTCTCACGCGGGCCGCGTCCGCCTGTCTGATCAGATAATATCGAACAGTCAGCAACTTCCAGCTGTTTGATCCATACCCACACATTTCCCACTTGCCTAATCTGTTGATAAACATCATTTTTAGCCACCATGAGTTTCCGACACTTGTACGGCTTGGATTAAGGCACGATATTCAACAAACGATCTTAACGGTTACCCGAAAACTATAAATACCCCACCCCCACAACTTCTAAACCCACAAGAATCTGATCTATTTGACTCTAAGTTGAAACCTTTGTTTCATACCTGAGTTATTGTGATCACGATTAGCATTCGGGGACCCTTCCTAAGTATTCTTTCGTTCTTTTCCTTATTTTACTGCTTTTCGAGTCAGAAAGTCAAACTTTGTTTGACTTTCAGCGTTGACCAGTAATGGTCAATGCGAAGTTCGTTTGAACTTCGCAACGTGAGTGTAATCACGTTGGTTATAGTCCCTTGGGACTATGCCTACTGATTACCACGTTGTCTAGGGTCGTAGGGTAAGCGATCTAATGAATCGCTTATACCTTCGAACCCGACCCAGTTTGGTCGATCATTAGGATCCGACCAAACACATTAGGTGACCGTAGTGTAGGGAATAACCTTCCGAGGTTATACCCTATGGTCACATCGTTTAAGTAGTTGTATGATAGGTAGTTTATATGCCTTAGGTAAATTACCAGAATACCCTTTTCATGTATAATTGGTAATTAAGCATATGTAACCTAAACCTTTGTCACATAACTGATTATGTAACATGTTTAGGCATATAACACTTGTCATAGGGCTAGTTAGGCGGTCCGAACGCGTTTCACGCGAACGACGCGTTAAAGTAGCATAAGCTACCTAAACGGGTCGTAATGGGTCGTAAACACTTAGGTTAAGTTTCATTTAGTATGTAGGCTTTGTTAAACCAAATGACACGAGTCTCTACACTCGTTTGGTTTACAAACCCTAATGCTACCCAATCTTCCGATCTAGGTCCGGTTAATTAACATAGTTACCTATATTAGGTGCAGTTTGATATCCGCGATCTCTAGCATTGTTTGGTTGTTACTCAAGGACTTCTGAGCAATCTCAAGTGAGTACATAGACCCCTCTTTTACTGTTTTCCAAACTGTTTTGGGGTGAAACACATGTGCCTACTTGTTACTTTCGTGCTTTCCTGTTTTCACATCATATACTTGCTATGTTCATTAGTACATTTATAGTACATGATTTCATGGTGTTCTATGCTTTGTATGATGACTTTGCATACTTAGTACATTGTTTTACATGACTTTTCTACTTTGTATGATGACTTTGCATACTTAGTACATTGTTTTACACTGCATCTCTGTTGCATATGTTCCAGTAACATATGGACACATTGTTTTACAGCTCTACCCTGTATGTTTACTCTAGCATACTAGGTACATTATCTTCATAAAACATGCTTACATTTTGGTATGACATTTGGTTTGTTTAAACTATACTATACATTCATTAACACCGATCATGCCGTTCGTTAGTAGGTAGTGGTACCATAGGACTTGACAAATCCCGTTCCGGACATCCCAGGGAAAGGGGATGAAAGGAATGACCGAATCCGAATACATATTCTCTTGATAACTCACTTTTACATAGTTATCCGTCTGTCTCAAGGCTTGGATGTATGAATTTTCACAATACCGCATAAATGTTCATATTCAGTATAGCATGCATATATCTTACAAAACATAACTTTGATTTAAACCAAGTTTTACTTCAATACTTTGTTTTGTACATTTTTACTTATGGTTTAAGTAGTCTAAATTTTACTTACCATACATATCATTTTGGTTATACATTACTTGACTACTTTTGGACTATAGACATTTGACATGGATATTTGACATAGACATTTGACATGGATATTTGACATAGACATTTTGACATGATTTACATCTTGACATATTACCCAATACAATTGACAATAGATTTAAACATAGACTTCTTACATTGGTTGGTTTGGTTTGATTAAGTGATTAAGTAACGATGCGTGTGTAATATGATACAAGCATGGTGGATACGCCGCTGGTACTTCCTATATATAAGTGTTTGTATTGTATTACATATCATAGCGTTATTTGAATCATTTCAGTTTGAGACATAGAACATTTTATACAAGTAACATACTTTTCACAAGACATTGATTTATAAACAACTTATCTTATGCAAACATATTTTACATGGTTACTTATTTAACCATGCATTATTTTCTTATTTATACATATCATCTGAACTTATTGTTTTTCAAATGATTTACAAAGACAAAGCAAATTACAAGGTTCATGACTAAACATTTTCTCAAACATAAGTCATGAATCTTATTTTCACAAAACCTATGTATCTCACAGGCATTTTTATGCTGACGTACCTATTTTCACATGTGTTTTTCAGGAGCTGTTGCATAAGATGATCAAGATACACATAGGCAGACTTGGGCTTTAGTGACAATAAAAGATACAAGACTAGTTAATTATGTTGTATTTCTTTGTTTGTTAAGACATTGTAACACTTTTAATCAATAAAGCGAAACTTTAATTTCCATGGTTGTGAAACATTAATTCTGTTACAACACTCCCCGATGTTTCCGCCACGTTTTGTATGTTCTACGTGGTCGGGGTGTGACACAATGGACTATAACCATCGTGATTACGCTCACGTTGCAAAGTTCAAACGAACTTTGTGTTGACCAATCATGGTCAAAGCAGAAAGTCAAACACTGTTTGACTTTCATGCTTGAAAAACATGAACAATCATGAAAGAAACTTACAAAAGATCCAAGCTTGGAACAAGAACAAAGAAAACAGAAGAAAGAAGCCTTCAACAAGTGTGAGAGCTTCCAAATCAGAGATTTGAGTGAAAGAACTTGAATAAGCAAAGAAAATGGCAAAACCCATGGCTATTTATAGAAAATCATGATCCATTAAGATCATTCCATGTGTTTTTGAGTCAATCAAAGTTTGATCTTGGCCATACACATGTTGCCCATAGATTAGAATACTTGGGGAGCACATAAACAAGCCCAAGGTATGCTAAAACTAGGATTAAAATCAATGGGAACAGGCTGTTAAGCCAGATTCAATGTTTCAGCCAGATCTATCTGTCACGCCCCGCGTAAGAGTAGACCCAGTCTTACGCGGCCCGTGAGGGACTTTCAGGAAATGGCAGAAATGGTCCCTACAAGCACAAAACTTTGTTTTTGATGAATTTAAGCCCTGTTAACCCCATTTCAAGGCTCTATAATGAAGTTAAAGTATATGGAACATGAAATATGCTTGAAAATATCACGAAAGTCGGTTCGTTTGGTCGTATGGTCACGTTATTCGGTTAATTACGATGAAACACGAATGGACGCGAAAACTGATCCAAATTGCGCGACGAGTGGTATTTTAGCATTCCAATCACTAAAATAAAATATTTCAATGATTACAAAAATTTTAGGTTGTCCGGATATGTTCAGAACGTCAGATATGCGCGTATATGCAAACTTAAGCAGTTTTTGACGCTTTTAGTCCCTCTTGATCAAATAAGTTTATTTTTGCATACCGAACCCCTCAAAGCTTATTTCTAATCTATGTAAAGGATATTTATGGTATTTTAACTTATGATCATGTTCCGGAATGTATGTTAGTATACGAATCGGCAGACTTTCGCAGTTTGTCGCAAATAGTCCCTGTGAGCGAATAACCTTGTTTTTGCCATACCAAACCCCTTTAAAAATTATTTCTATGTTATGTAAAGGTTATTTAAGGTATGTTAAGATTATGTTGATGTTCCGGAGTGTTTGTCATGTTAAACTAATTACGTTTACGCATCAATTTGCGTATAACTTTCAAGAAAGCGATATAGTGTTTAAAATCGAACAAAATCAAAACGTGCAAAATGTCAAACCTAAATAAACAAATATTGGGATTAAAACACATTGTTTTATTGATAATTGAACTATTCAAAGTTTATACAATGATTACACAAGCACAAATGTCACAGTCTCCCCTATTTTAGGAAATTTCATCCCGAAGTTTATTTAGAGGAAACTCGTGAGAATAGATGTGGATATTTTGCCTTCGTTTGATCTTCACATTCCCAAGTAAATTCTGGACCACTTTTAGATTCCCAGCGAACTTTGACGATAGGTATGCACTTGTGTTTGAGCTTCTTGACTTCACGGTCCATTATTTCCACAGGTTTCTCAACGAAGTGCATCGTGTCATTAACACGAATTTCATCAAGTGGTATGTGGAGGTTCTCATCAGCTAAACACTTTTTAAGATTGGACACGTGGAAAGTTGGATGAACATTTCCGAGTTCAGGAGGTAATTCTAGTCTGTAAGCCACCTTTCTGATTTTTTCGACGATCTTGAATGGTCCAACATATCTTGGTGCAAGTTTACCTTTCTTTCCAAATCTGATTACACCTTTCCAAGGTGACACCTTGAGTAGGACGTGATCACCAACTTGAAATTCCAAAGGCTTGCGTCGTCTATCCGCGTAACTCTTTTGACGGCTTCTAGCTGTCTGAAGATTATCGCGAACTTTCTTGACCTTATCTGTAGTCTCTAGAATGAGCTCAGGTCTAGTAAGCTGAGCTTCACCGATCTCATTCCAGCAGACTGGTGAACGACATTTTCGATCGTATAGAGCTTCGAAAGGAGCCATGTTGATGCTGGAGTGATAACTATTGTTGTAGAAGAATTCAATCAACGGTAGATACGAATCCCAACTACCACCAAAATCGATCACACAAGCTCTGAGCATATCCTCCAGTGTTTGGATTGTTCTTTCAGATTGACCATCCGTTTACGGAAGATAAGCTGTGCTCAAATTAAGTTGGGTTCCCATTGCAGATTGCATGGTTCTCCAAAAGTGAGACAAGAATCGAGCATCTCAGTCAGATATAATATTCAATGGAACACCACTTCGGGATACAATCTCATCCACATAGATTTTGGCAAGTTTGTCAGCAAATAGATCCTCACGGATCGGCAAGAAATGTGCTGACTTTGTAAGATGATCAACAACTACCCAAATGGCATCGTGACCTTTCTTAGTGCGTGGCAGCTTGGTAATGAGATCCATAGCAATGTTTTCCCATTTCCAAACTGGTATCTCTGGTTGCTCCAATAATCCATAGGGATGTTGATGTTCAACCTTAACCTTAAGACAAATAAGGCATTTGGATACGTACAAGACAATGTCTTTCTTCATACCTGGCCACCAGTACTGGGTTCGACGATCCATATACATTTTGTCTGCACCAGGATGAATAGAATTACGAGACTTATGAGCTTCATCCATTAACAAGGTGCGAAGATTGTCTTGACTTGGGACCCACAAACGGTCCATGAAATAATACAATCCATTGTCCTTCAGTTCAAGATCAGGCTTAATGTGATATTGTAACTCCTTACCCATCAAGTCTTGTGTAACACAAGTATGTTGAGCCTGAGAAATGCGGGTTTGAAAATCAGATCGAACCTGAACACAATGAAGCTTGACACATTCTTTACGACTTAATACGTCAGCCACAACATTCTCCTTCCCAGGATGGTAGCGAATTTCGCAGTTGTAGTCGTTTAGAAGTTCAACCCAACGTCGTTGCCTCATATTAAGTTCTTTCTGATTGAAAATATGTTGAAGACTTTTGTGGTCAGTGAAAACCACACATTTTGTATCATACAGGTAGTGTCTCCAGATTTTGAGAGCAAAAACTACTGCACCTAACTCAAGATCATGAGTCGTGTAGTTCTTCTCGTGTATCTTCAACTATCTTGATGCATAGGCTATGACTTTGTTTCTTTGCATGAGAACACAGCCAAGGCCTAAGTTGGATGCATCACAATATACCACAAAATCATCGTTGCCCTCAGGTAAAGATAGAATAGGTGCATCACAGAGTTTTTGTTTCAGGGTCTGAAAAGCTTCTTCATGTTTGGATCCCCACTCGAAAGGTTTATTTTTATGAGTTAAAGCGGTGAGAGGAACCGCAATCTTGGAGAAGTTTTCAATAAAACGACGGTAATAACCCGCGAGACCAAGAATTGAACGAACTTCAGTAGGAGTAGTAGGTGTATCCCAATCCTTAATCGCACTGATTTTGGCGGGATCTACATGAATACCTTGTTCGTTGACGATGTGTCCCAAAAATTGAACTTCCTTAAGCCAAAATTCACACTTGGAGAACTTGGCGAAAAGTTGTTCTTTCTTCAGGAGTTCCATAGTAAGACGGAAATGTTGTTCATGATCGGCTCGTGTCTTAGAATAAATCAAAATATTATCAATGAAAACGATGATGAACTTGTCCAAATAAGGCTTACAAACCCTATTCATCAAGTCCATGAAAGCAGCAGGAGCATTAGTTAAACCGAAGGGCATAACAGTAAACTCATAGTGACCATATCTTGTGCAAAAAGCTGTCTTGGGAATATCTTCCTCGAGTACATAAAGCTGATGATACCCAGAACGTAGATCAATCTTTGAAAAACAAGTAGCACCCTGTAACTGATCAAAGAGATAATCAATGCGAGGTAGGGGATATCGATTCTTGATTGTGAGTTTGTTGAGCTCACGATAATCGATACACATCCTGAAAGATCCATCTTTCTTCTTAACGAATAGAATGGAAGCACCCCATGGTGAAAAGCTAGGACGAATGAAACCTTTGTCAGAAAGCTCCTGAAGCTGTTTAAACAACTCTTTCATCTCAGACGGTGCAAGACGATAAGGAGATTTAGAAATAGGATTAGCACCAGGTACAAGGTCAATACGAAACTCAACTTGACGTGCTGGGGGTAAACCAGGTAATTCTTCAGGAAAAACTTCAGGATAATCCCAAACAACAGGGATGTCTTGAATAGTCTTACCTTTGCCTTTCTCCTCTACGACATGTGCCAAGAAAGCCACATAGTTCTTTCGTAGGTACTTTTAAGCTTGAATACAAGCCATGAGTTTGAGACTACTAGTAGGTTTCTCACCAGAACCTCTAAGATCTCACCAGTCGAAAGCGGTATACGGACAATCTTCTCAAAACAAACTAACTCTGCGTGGTACTTGGCCAACCAATCGATTCCTACTATAACATCAAATCTCCCAAGTTGCATTGGTGTGAGGTAGATAGGAAAAAGATGGTTATTAAGGTTCAACTGGCAATTTCAAAGAACAAAATCGAGTACAATGGGTTCACCACTAGCTACCTCTATTGTCAAGGGCTTTCCTAGTTTTGTTCAAGTCATGGAAAGCAATGGTTCAAAAGACAATGACATGAAACTCTTATCGGCACCCGAATAAAAAAGAACAGAAGCAGGCTGATTGTTAACAAAGAATGTACCATTCACCACCTCATTGTCTGCACGCGCCTCGTTAGCATTCATGTTGAAGACTCGTCCACGAGCTGAGCCTGATTTGCACTCGCCAACCTTGGACATTAGTTTCTATAGTGGGTCAGATCCCCATAATTGTAGCAAGAACCAGGCGGGTAGTGAGGTCGTGCAGCTTGTGCTGGTTGTTGAGCAGGCGGTTGAGCAGGTTGTTGAGTAGGGTTTTGTGCGGCTTGATTTTGTGCAAGAGCAAAACGGCATGTGTTGGCGAGATGACCAGATTTCCCATAGTTGGTACAAAAACGACACTGAACCTGCGGTTGATGGTGACTGTTACATCTGTTGCACAAAGGTGCATTACCAGCATATTGTTTCTTGACAGGTGGTTGTGCGGGCTAATTGGGAGCAGCTTGGTTTGCCTGTGTTGTAACAGCGTAATTCTTGGAAGCCTTGCGCTTCCTAGACTTCCTCGAAGACTCAGCTTTCTTACCTTTCTGTTTCTCATTCTTGTCAGACGGTTTCTTGTTACCCTTCTTGTGGAGTTTACCTTTCCTGATCTGGGACTCAGTCAAGGTTGCAGCTAGCTCAATGGCCTGACGAACAGTGGTAGGATTGCTACCAGTAACGATAGCTTGCACAGGGTCAGGCAGACCATCGACATACCATTCAATGGCTTTATCCAGCGGGGTAACCATTGTGGGACAAAGCAAACTTAACTCCTCATATATGTCGGTATAAGCCCGGTGTTCAACACTGTCTTGTTTCAAATCATCAAACTCTCTCTCCAAAGCCCTGAGTTCGTGATGAGGACATAATTCCCTCATCATTAGAGCCCTAAGCTCTGCCTAGGTCTGTGCTAAAGCAGCATCAGCACCACGATCTCTCATTACTTCATTCCACCAAGTAAGAGCCCTCTTTTGAAATACACTAGAAGCGAACTTGACTTTACGATTATCAGGACACTGAACATGGCGAAAAGTACTCTCGATACTCTCAAACCATTGTAGGAGCCTAGTTGCACCTTCAGAACCACTGAACTTGAGCGGTTTAGCCGAATTGAATTGTTTAAAGTTACACGGAGCAAGTGCATTAACATTGTTGTTGTTGGCTTGGTTAATTTGAGCGATGAGATTTGGGAGTGCAGCAGCCATTTGCTACGCTATGATAGCCGCCAGTTTGGCGTTAGGTTGTTGTGCGTCTCGTCGAGGAGGCATTCTAAAAGAGGAAAACATGAGAGAAAACGAGTGAGATGATATGATGGAAAATGAGATGTCATTGGATAAGAATGAGATGATACAAATATCGACAAAAGTAAGGATGGTGGTCATTCGTTCGTTACTATAGAACAAACAAACGACACACAGTGACTAATCAAAGTAAATGGGTCATAATAATGTATCGCGAAGACATGCTTTAGCCAATAAGTGGACACTCACCCCAAGAGTTCCCAGGTCAGAGTGACTGGTCCAATTATGTGGATTTGTATGGACACTCTAGCCTAGATAGAAAACATGAGGTACCCATGCCATTAGTTTGGGTCGTGGAATACCCATGCCATTATAGGGAAGCTCGGGCGCCAAAAAAAGTGTAAATATCTTCAATCTGAAAATATATAAAATCTTAAAACATTTTTGTTTTAAGTATTAATATTTAGAAGTCGGGTCCAAACTTTTTATATTACATACCATCCCTACAAAATGGCCGATACATAGGACATAATCAATTGGGATGAAATGAATTTGCTATGAACTATGTCCCCTGATATACGAACGATTGTGATACCCTGTGGACATTGTTTCAGAATGGCCGGTTCGGGTTTTGTTTAACGGGTCAAATTATAACATCAAAGAATTATCTTTGCTGAAAGTTTCTCATCATTTGAATCTTTCATTCAACTGCATAAAACCTCCTATAAATCATTTGATTGGAAAAAAAAAACAGAGTATCAGTAAAATAGTTTAAAAAATTCTTTATCATATACAACAAAAAATTAATTATAAGAAAACAACCGCTAGACAAAATGTGTTTTGGGTCAATCCTGACTGAATCCAGCAAAACTTTGTCTGTTTTGACCCGTTACTCAACTCATTGGACCTCACGACCCTGACTAATCAGCCTAAAGTACAAGACGAATAAATTTAAAAAAGTTGCTCCACAACCAGGGGCGGACCTACCTCTTGACAAGGGGTAACCGCCGTTGCCCCTTGACACTCCGACATAGTGCAAATTTTGGAAAAAATTGACGTTTTTTCGATTTCGTTACCTTTTTTTAAAACGTTGCCCCGGTAAGGATTTTCTAGATCCTCCACTATCCGCAACCCTCTTTTTTACTAATAAAATCAAACAAACTTTTTTTTTGTTTTAAGTCAACCCAACCTGGCCCGTACAAAAATTACCCATTTTGAGTCGTTTCCCAACTCGCCCAGCCTACCCAATATGCCACCTCTAGTAGAGAATCTTAGAGAAAATGGAACGACAACTTACGGAGAGAGGGATTGAATGAGGAAATGTTTCGGCGGTACCAAGTAAGCTTTCGTATGTAGTGTCCCTATAACAACACAGTAGATTAAACACAATGGCATTACCATAATATACTTACATTTTGTATGTAACAACGATTTCACCTTTTTCCAATGTATGTAACACTTTTTCCCCCATATCCGAATTTAAAAGCAATCTTTTTAAACCTAATTGTTCGGAGAGTATGCCACATTTGTAAACATTCAATAAAGAACGGTTACCCTCCCTCCATTTTTAATATCTCAAAACAATTACAAAAAACATAGTAAGTAAAGTAAACAATTGGTAGAAATCTTGGAACCTTAAAATGTGTTCTTGAGTTTTTGCACTAATCTTTGACTTTTTATGGTCAACCCACTATAGCCTCGATTGATTCCACTGCAGCAGACCTACTTTCAACAATGCCATACGAAACTAAGAACAGGAATGTCGTATATAAAAGAACGATTAATGTGAAGAAATTCAATGCTTAGTTCCAAAATATATACTTCTTTTGATTTTTCTGGTCAAACGGGCTCATTTTCCATTCACTATACGTTTAAAACAAAGGTGGCAATTTCAACGCAGTTATATGAAAAAGGGTCAATTGGGTTATAGATTTGTTTGACAAAACGGGTCAAGTAATAAGATGTATCTCAGACTGTAACGGTTCACTCAAACGTGTATGATTAAATACTTACAACATCCTAAATTATCTAAAAAATATGATTATTTTAATAATTTGTGCCGAGCCAGACCTAGAGGTGCACAAAATAACCAGTTAAATAACTGAAATCGTAACCGGTTAATAACCGACCGAAAAGTAACCGGTTAGTGGTTTTTTAACTGTAGGTTTATAAGCGGTGATGGGATTTTTAGAAGGAAACGGGTTTTAATTGGTTTTTAACCGATTTTACCGGTTAACTCAAAAAACCCAAAAAATACAGATAAAATCGGTTAATAAACCGGGAAAACGCGGTTATCAACCGAACCGTTTAAAGTGAATAACTGGAACCGTCACATCAGCTGCTAAAAGTCTAGTTTAAAAACTTCAGGTCAACTTTGACTGTTTTGGTAATTTCATTAAAATAAATACTATGTTAGATGATACTAACTCTCTAGCAGAAGACCACAATCCAACTTAGGAATATATAAAGTTATAAACAGACAATATAGTAACATACCCAATGTTTTTACTCTTGATTGTCTTGACTGGCCGATAAAGTTGCCGTAACCAAAATCGGGCAAGCGATTTCTCGGAATTGTTGCCGGCCACCAACGATGTGCTCGGTGAACAAAGATTCCACGTAGAGGAATCGCCAGAAGTTTCTTTTTCGAACCGATGTTTACCTGATCCATTGATATACCCAAATCAATAATAGTATCTTTTTCATCTTTTTGCTCTTCACTACTACTGTCACCAGAATCTGTAACCAGAATATAATTTTACAATTCTTAACCAACTAAAAATAATTAAAGTATGAACTTTTAAGCAGGGATGAGCAAGTACCGGTACCAAACCACCGCGGTATTGAAAGCATCGGTATCGAAAAACGAGGAAAACGGGTATCAGTACTGGTATCGGTATTTACCGGTAAAGCAACCAAAATACCGGTATCTGTACCGAAAATGATCGGTATGGTATAAAAACGGGGTAAATGGGTATCTGTTATTTACTGGTTTATCAACCAAAATACAGGCCGGTACCGAAAATGATCGTACGGATGCCGGTATCCGGTATCAAATGTTCATCACTACTTTTTAAGTAAGTAATAATGTATGTCTATTATTTATTATTTTTTAGAGTTTATTTTTAAGTAGAGAGGGTTGAAAGAACCCAGCCTGACTCGGTTTTACAGGGTTCGGTTCTCTATTACCCCAACAGTGTATGAATCGAACCTGGTTTGAACCGTAACCCGATTTGTGCACCTCTATTTTTTATTCCGGCTTCTTTTTCATCTTGTTGTTCAACGACTGTAGTCTTGATCTTCAAACTTTAGGGCAAGGATGCACAGGGACTTTGTTCTTGGAAATGAATGAATCGGTTTTGGGTTTGTTTTGATGGTGTTTTTGAGGGTGATCTGCAACACCTTTGTCTTTTTATATTATTTGGTATGTGGATCAAAATAGTTCAGGCAATATCTTAATTGGTTGTTCATATTAAAACATCCAAACATTGATAATTCATTTTCCAATATAGAACAGGATGTAAACTTTTCTAGTTGATTAACCTCTCCATGAAACAATTAAACAAAAGCAACCTAATATCTATCACAACTTAGATTAGTTCAAAGTAAGTCCTATGGACTATACACGAAAACTATCACAACTAGGATCCTCAATCACACTTCAAGATTGACCTGTTCACACATATTACCTAAAGTCACTAAAACCACCAATCATAGGCTTTCCCAAACACACCCCTAAAACCTACCAGAACTCATCAAATATACCAAAATTAAGTCTCAAATTCATAGGATTCCAAGGAGGGCATAATTTGCACCTGATATATGGGGATTGCGATTGCAGCTCTGTGAAATAGATCAGCTATGGAGGATATATAGGACCAACTCAAATAAACTCATTAACCCTTTTGTGACAAGCCAAAATAAGCCTGAAGAATAAATTGTTGAAGAACATGAAGAAACCCCATTATCTACAAAAAAAAAGAAAGGTAAAATATATGAAAGCCATGAAGGAGACTGCTTAATAGACATCATTTAAAACCCTAGGTACAAAATCCTTGATGTGGAGTGATAGTTATGTGCAACAACATCGATTATCAAACCCCATAACATTACCTGAGTGCGCGTCATCATCGTCATCCCCGTACAAGATCAATTTAAAAACCCATAATGTTACCGGAGTGCCCATCGTCATCGTCGTCCCCGTTTCTTCTCGCCTTGGAACATCACCAGGAGTTTTGAATGGGAATTGAAGGAGGGGATGGTAATGAAATCATTAGTGAAGCAGTTATACAATGGTAGGGTTTCAAGGGACGAAGGGGAAACAAAGGGACACCGGTTTCATTGTCAAGATTGAGCAGGGGAATTCTTGGAAGAAAAGTGTAAAAAACAGTTGCTTAAATTACTTTAATACCCCCATAGGCGTCTTAATTTATTCTGTGCAGACTATTTTACCCTTAAAATTCCACCATAATTCCTTTGTACATGCTGTATTAAAATATGTACGTGATGCAAAATTACAACTTTGTACATCACTTCTCCTTTTTATAATAGTATAGATTTGATACAAACTTTCAACAAACATTGTGCATTTAATTAATGGTTATTTCTTAGATAATTCTTTATTCCACTTAATTTTTTGTATTTCTCTACATTCCACCACATTTGATATATCATACTATCATACCAAATTATCAATTTCTATATTTAGCCTTGTACTCCTTCCATAGTTGATCTACCGGTTTTCCTGTCAAGTCTTCAAAATATTTGACATCATAATCAAACCTCATTTTCTTGTTAAGCTTTGCCACAAACCCAGGGACGATCCCGTCACAATATTCAAGAAAACGGGCAGTGAAATCGTACCCTTGATCCCAACGATCGCCCTGTCCTGGTTTTGCGAACCCTTCTTGTGTGTATCCTGCTTTTAATTTTGTATAATCTGCGACCCCTTCGACCAACTCCAAGGGTGTATGACCCTCACCATCCCATTGAAAACAATGTGTCATTTCATGGTAAAATAGGGATGTTAATTTCCATTTCAAGTCTCCTTCGTATCCTTTTAAATATATGGAACTAACATTAATGTTGTTACCTCCCCATTCGATTGCTTCGGCTCCATCGAACTCTACAATGTAAACATTCACGGAATCTATTGGGTTTCGTTCGGAGGGGTCGTTTTGCTGGAAGACTGTGGACCATATGAAGTTGTTGATGGTACCCATTATTTGCTTTGTGTAGGGAATTCCAATTTCGTTGGTGAAACGGATGCCGCCTGGGGTGTCGGCCGCAAGGTTTGTTACATAGTAATCCACCGCTGAAATTGTAGGGAAGGATAATGAGTAGGTTAGGAGGGTAAACACGATAAAGGATTTGGGAGCCATGATTTATTTAGTAATAATATGAAGGTGCATGAATATGATAATTGTATCATATGGATATATATATATATACACACATACACACAAATAGACAAGATGTAACAGAATTTTATTATGCACATTCTAGTGCATTTATCTCAAGAATTTTTATTTCAAATGGGGATATGATGGATTTCCTAAATATAGTATTTTTATTTATAACTTTCTATATGTTGAAATCTTCTTATTAACTAATCATAAACTCTTACCAAAATAAACAAAATGGGAATATCATGGATTTCACTTCATGAATTCTCAAACTCTTACCTATTGGGCAATAATAATAATTGGTACTAGCAATTTGATAAATTGCACTTCTAACTTTTAATTTTTTACCACGTGCAATATTAATCTAAAAGATAAGTAACTTCAATTCGTCCACCCTTGATGACCAGTTGACCGATTTATCCTTCATCAAAATGTTGCAAATTGTTTTAAAATTACATAAATGAAAGCTAGAATCACATATAATTACTTCTCTATTACAATGATATTACCATTGACAACAAAAATGAATGTTAGCAGTGCATTGGTCAAATTGACGATGCATATTATTTATTATTGGGAAAAATTCATAGTTGTTATTACCAAAATCCATATTACCTATTAATAATAATAAACTTTTGAATTTGAAAAAAAAAAACAAAAAAACAAAACATAGTGAATACATATTATAATAAATTTTATTATTGGATGGTAATCAGTTACATAATGAATGATAACAAATAAAAAGTTATTAATACTTAATGTAATGCAATACAGGATTCGTTTCAATTAAGAACTACCATGAGTTGTGAAAACTATGAGAACTCTACTTCCTACGCGAGATGGGCCACCATTTTTTTGCATAGACTTAGATGAAAATGCTATAAACACATTTGTAAAATAAAAAAAAAATTGTCGAGTCGGTAGTTACGTCCAATGTATGTTTTATCTACGACTAATGTAAATTTTCTTTATAGCGATGTAATTTTTTTTACATCTAATCTAAATTTTGCATGCGATATTTTTTTTTTATTTTTTTGCTGGAACAAGTGATTTTTTTAAAATTTTTGAGATTTTTTTTGTTTGAAAAAACTTTTAGAATGCCTAGTTTTCATGGTTCTCACAACAGAAGGTGGTTCTCATTTTACCCTTTCCCATGTAATATATATATATATATATGTAAAGAGTACTGTACAATATTGCTTATCGTACATTACGTACGCTACAATCTCAGCCGTCAGATCATCTTCCCGCATTTTAAAATCGCATGTTGTTTTTTTTATAACAATTTCGCATGTGATAATTTTTGATGAATTCGCATGTTGTTTTTTTGTACCAATTTCGCATGTGATAATTTTGATGAAATAACATGTTGTTTTTTTTATAACAATTTCGCATGTGATAATTTTTGATGAATTCGCATGTTTTTTTGTAACAATTTCGCATGTGATAATTTTGATGAAATAGCATGTTATTTTTTTGTAACAATTTCACATGTGGTAATTTTGATGAAATCGCATGTGTATAATCTGTGTGTGTTACTGTTCATCTTCTTCGATTGCTGGTCGATCATTGTCAGTCTTCTTCCGTTTGACCCTTACAACTCCCAAATTAGTAGTTCTTATTATCGATATCGCACCAAAAGGAACGAAGGGAGGTTGGGGAAGAAGAATTTCAGGTTTTTGAATTTTATTTTGGGTTTGATTTTGAACTATCATCGGTCAATTACAGAGATTTATGACCTCGCAATGACGTTTTTAACCTTCATGGTATGATTTAGATATATTAAAATGATTAATTTAATCATTTAAATTAGTTTCGCTCGCGTTTGATCTATTGAAGATCGTACGGCTGAGGGCATCACGTACATAATGTAGGATAAGAGGTATTGTACGTTAACCGGCCTCTATATATATATATATATATATATATATATACCCATACATATATATATCAGGATTTAGGGAAAACGGTGAAAAGTGTGAGAACAGTGACAACGCTTATGGATCGTCCGATCAAAACAATCTATGGACTAGATTTGCGCGGTGGCATTTTCGTAGAAAACATAAATTTTATTACGTGGACGTGCTTCATTAAGGGTAAAAAAGGTAAAACATCCTTTCTTACATAAAACGCCATTGAAATATAAAATGCCAAGTAAATCCAAAACGCCAATTTTATCACTGCGTAGTTTTTTTCTGTGTTTTAGTTAAGGTCTTAGCGTACAAAAACGCCATAAAACGTAAAATGCCATAACATACAAACGCCAAGCCTTACATCCGGATAAATTGTTAATTGCATTTATTGTTATAAATAATATCCCGCCTAAACATTATTGAGGTTTGTTGTCAATAAAGTTTAGCTGTATGGGGTGGACAACATTGTCAGTTATCTTTCTTAACCGAGGATTAACAATGTTGTCTATCTCATACAGCAAACCATTATTGATTTTAGCATGATCAAATTTTGAGGTTTAAGGTGCTCTTATTTCGTGGTGTTCTTTTTATCGGTAAAACGCCAAAAAAGTTAAGAAATCAAACATCATTCATTGTAAAAATTCAAGATTGTTGGCTGAAGGGTCTAAACTCAATAACATTTTGCTGCATGAGATGAAAAAATCTTCAAGAAAAAGATGCTGATGTCAGACTGTGTGCTTCCAAACAGCAACACAAAAAACTACTTCAAAAACAAAAAAAAAACAAAATGAATCATACGAAAGTCGAACCAGCCAGTTAACATGATTCAAAAAAGAAGAAAGAGACTGGTGACAGTGAAGATTTGGAAGATCAATTGTTTATGTATTCTTTTTTTTCCTTTATAGTTGATTGTTATATAACAAAAACGCCATATATAATAAAAACGCCAAAAAAGCCAAAATGCTTGTTTAAACGATATCATCCTGTTAAACGCCACCCAAAACTCCCAAACTATAATAAAATTACTTTGAAAAGGTATTATAAAAAACCAAAAGTAAAATAAAAAATAAAAAATAAAAAGCAAACTTGAAAATGTAACTAGAAACAGTAAATACAAATCAGTAATATAGAAGATAGGGAAAATTTATTATATTAGAATCTAAAACGTCAAACTTGAAAGATGGGACGTGTTACAGACTTCAGAGATAAAGCTTATCAAAAACAATAATTACAAACAGTAAGTGAAAAGACGAATACTTTATTAAAATAATGGACCGCCTAACTTAGACGCCAAAAAGACATCCTATAAAATGATACGTCTCAGCAACTTCCATTTGATCAAACCAAAAAAAAAACAAACGCCAATACTACTAAATACCACTCACTGTAAAACGCAAAAGAAAAAAAATCAAAGATACCTAATATGCTTTCTTGGATATTCAGAATTGTTTTTCGTGAAGTTTCACTGAATGAATTGTTATCAGAGGGGAGTAACTCAGAAAGATTTTGCTGCATGAGATGGACAAAAATTCAAGAAAAAGATACTGATGCCAGTCATATGGCATTTTGTATTTTTTGTTCTTGAAGAAGGTTTGGACGAGGAGAAGAGATCAAGAACACTGAAGAGTGGGTTGATTATAAAGATGAAGATCAAGATAAAGAAAAAGCGAAAAACCCACTCACACGTCATAGATCTATGTCCCCAAACATTCACAAAAAAGCCAGTTCAACAGACGAGCAGGCAAAAAAATCAAACCGATGGGTTTGTTAAGTTTTACATAAAACGCCATATATTTGTTTAAAGAAGAGAGAGACTGATGACAGTGAAGATTGTGAAGAGAGATCCGATAAGGATTTTTAATTTATTTTCTTCGCTTGTATTTTTTTTTCCTGTGGTTGAAATACAGTCTAACAATAGTAAAACACCAAGATACCACAAACACCAAAATGTTTATAAAAAATAATAGAACAAATGGGCCATCTTGTTTAAAACGCCTCGAAAAACGTCATTCAAATAGATTTCCTGACCCCCTGGGTTCCAATGGCATAGGATTCTAATAAATGCCATAAACGCCAAAATGTTAATACAATGAAACCATTAAAACGCCATTAATTATTGAATTTGGTTAACGCCAAAAATCTTAAAAACCAAAAATTAAAACAATATTGGGAAAAGCGGAACTGGAAAAGCAGAAGATGAAAGGACAAAAAAGCCCCTCCGCCCTTTTCGAAGCGGCGTGACACGTGTTGGGCCAGGAAGCGTTCTCACCGTTCTGACACTTTTGAGCGTTTTCTCCTGATCCCGTTTCCACATATATATAGGACAAAGATCCGTTAGGAACCACCCTTTATTGCGAGAACCGCGAGAACCAGTGTGAACCATGGTTGGAAAAGTCGCTAGGTGCTCCCTAGTCGGTCGACCGGGGAGTTGAGAGTACTCGGCATAGGCGGAGAGTACTCGGGGAGTACTCGGACATGCTAAATTATAAAGAAATTAGTTTTTGGAAATTAAATATATGTCTAATAACATAAATTTACTAATATTTATAACAAAATACGTGAAAATGATATTCTTATTTAATATGATAGACATATAAATTATGTTTAATATTTTTTAAGTCAAACTCGGCCCGAATTGACCTACTAGATCCGATTTTGGCCGAGTTTGACCGTATTTGATCGATTCCGAGTAATTAGGCGGAGTTAGAGAAAGTCGCCTCGGCAGCCTTCCTTGTAGCGACTACTCGGGGAGTACTCGGCCTTGGAAACCTACAATAATTCCTAAAAAAATCTAAAAAACACCCAAATTTTTTTTTTACTATTTTGGTTTTTGGAAAAATCGCTATATTTTGTTAATAAAAAAAATTAAAAAAATTTAAAAAACAATTTTTTTTTCGAGTAACAGCTATCCATGCACATGTGCATATGTATCATTTCTTTGTCAAATTCCGTAATTCATTACAAATATTAGTCAATTGCACTTTCATTTACACTACCACGTGTAATACACTACTTTTTACGTTAACAATATTAGAAATGCACATGTGCATCTATATGTGTCAACATGAAATAAGGTGTTTTAGTATACTACTTTGAATACACTTTCTCTTTCATCTATCATTCCATCCATAATACACAAACATCCACATGTGCATATGTATCATTTCTTTGACAAATTTCGTAACTCATTACAAATATTAGACAATTGCACTTTCATTTATACTACCATATGTAATACACTACTTTCTACATTACCAATATTAGAAATGCACATGTGCATCTATATGTATCAACATGAAATAAGGTGTTTTGGTACACTACTTTGAATACACTTTCCCTTTCATATATCATACCATCCAAAATACACTACCATTACCTCCTACTATCCATAATACAATATCATTACCTCCTACCATCCATAATACAATATCATTACCAATATTTTGACTTTATTACATGTATATCAACACCATTTATACCATCCAATCATCATATTACATCATAAAGTAACAACTATAGCCAAACCATCAACCACTAGATATAACTAACCAAAAACATGTATATGGGCCTACTTCTCCATTCAAAATCACAAACTTTTTGTCCCAAAACATGTTATATCATGGTTATACCTAATGATGCACATGTGTATTTTGAATATTGGTAATGTAAAAAGTAGTGTATTACAGATGGTATTGTAAATTAAAGTGCAATTGTCTATTACTGATAACGTATTACGGAATTTATTGAAGTAATGATACATATGCACATGTGCATGGATAACTGTTACTCGAAAAAAAAGGTTTTTTTTTTTGGGTAACTAAATATAGCGATTTTTGTTCAAAAAATATTAAAAAAAAAATTTTGAGTGCTTTTTTTATATTTTTTGTAGATTTTATTTTGCGTTCACATTGGTTCTCGCGGTTCTCGCAATAAGGGTGGTTCTCGCATGAACCTTACGCTATATATAAATATATAAGTGTATATATATATATATATATAGTTAAAGATTGGCAATATATACATGTATAAATCCCTAAAAAAACTGATAGAAAAAACTCGGATTTTTTTGAAAAAATAAAATATTTTTTTTACGTTTTTTATATTTTTTCTTTTCTTTTCGTTTTTTTTTTTTGCATTTCTGCTTAGGAAAAATATGTGGTCTAGAATTGCTTCTCAGGTTTCTTAATTAGCCTAGTACTTCTCACACGATCCTAACTCTTCAATATATACTAGTATGAAACCCGCGCGTTGCGGCGGCAGCGATAATTTATAATCTGGTACTCGTTTATAGTTAGTTTATTAACTATCTCGTGATATATTGTATAATACGTATGTTGGTTTTCTTATTCATAACATCGTTGTGGTCTAACATGAGCATTAGAGATCTCAACAAATTAATAATTTAACATTAAAATTATCAAAGTACTTCCACACATGAATAAGAAAATATCAATGATAATTTAATATGAAAAAGTGTGTATGAACTACTTGCATTGGTGTACATACTACTTTCTCATAATATTATTAAGATTTATTGGATTACTTTATTGTCACAAGAGTTGCATACTTCTATTGTTTGTTCGCCTACTCATTACAACATTGGTGCTACTTATTTAATTATGAACCGGAGTACAAATGCAATTTATACAAGATTTTTGGCAAGATATCAACCATGACTACGGTATGAGCAAAGGAGCAGCTGCGAAGAACTTCATGCTCGTTAAGATTCCATGCATGTACTTGAACCTGAAGGTTGAACAAAGAGGAGATTAATAAGTCTCTAAAAGGTAAATACAAGTTGATATAGCATGTGTTGCTAGAAATTAAGCAAAATTGGTCACTGTGATTGGCAATTAAACTTCCGCCCATACAAATTCAAACTTTTCCTTGATTGTGGTTGACTCGTTGGTCACAATTGACCACAAAGTCAACATTTCCTTTTTTTATTCTTAACAAACAATCATTCCCACCAAAAATAAAACACAAGTCATACCTGGTGCATACCCTCTTGTACCATCATTCATTAGGTCTCTAAGTATTACCAGCATATCCAGATTCACAAGAGTGACTTCCTATTTTCAATTGATAGTTAAACCTTCACATTTAACCATCTTACACTTTCTACCCCCTAATCACAAGTTTTAGTTTTGATACATCGACACCGTATATTCCTTACTAACCCTGGTGATCCATACTATTCGCGATTGCTAAAGCATACATCATGCTTATCCATACCTAAGTCTTCAGTCACAAAGCTGAAACACCATATGTCTCACAAGTGACCCATATAAGTGTTAGATCAAAAGGCCAAAAATAAAGAACAAAATCTAGGAAGACTAACCAGGAAGGCTTTTAAAGGTAGATTACCAACTATCTATATCTCGATGTAACGTGCCTCAGGCACGCTTTTTTAGGCGCCTCAACGTGCCTCAGGCACGCTTTTTTATGCCCAGGTCACCCTTCATGTTCTTCAACGATTACCAACTATCTATATCTCGATGTAAATTCGAACTATATTTGTGATTAGATGTATAAAGAAAGTAGAATTTACAGTTGATTAAGGAATAAAAAGATAATCATAAACTAAATTATAACTTTGTTACCTTACAAGAATGGCACAGACAGAAAACCAAAGACGTTGAACACATTACAAAATCTTTGACAGCCATATGTTTTGCAAGAATACCCACAACAATAGTAGACCGTCAGTTCTAGACGTTCAAACACTGAACTAAAGTTCATCTCTGAGCCCATAACCACTTGGATATCCAGCTTCCTTACCTTGACCATGACCGTGGCTATGGTCATGACCACCGAAACGATGGTGATGAACATTGGCTGTTGCTTCATCAAGCAATTCACGAATATGGTCCCGTATAGGCTCTTTTTTCTTGGAGTCTTTGATGGGTTTTGGTAAGCTGGACACAAACTCGAGTATACTTTCTGCAGCTCATCAGCTGTATCATCCTGCACAAACCAAATATGTAATAGTTAAGTGATATCTTAGAACAAATTATATCAAATTTTCTTATAAAGACTGTTGGTTCAGTCCCCTTTGATTACACACAATAGACACGTATGTATATGAAAGTTAAGTTGCAAAAGAAATGCTTCTGCATTCAATAAAAAAAAAAGGTACATCACAAATAAAACAATGCTACGTACTATTTATAATAAACTAATAGCCGTTACATGCAAAAAAAAACTCAGTCCATGTCTCCATGAAATCAGCAACAACTTGCAACGTTCACATCCACTCATCTGACCCGTTTAAGCTATTTGGTTCCATAACCAGGCCCGTACATGTTAACCCATCATACGTGATCCGCATGTTGGACCCGTCCCGTGACCCGATAACGTGCCGACCCCTGACCCGTATTGGACCTGAGTCCTCAAGATTAACCCAACAAAGACTATGGCATTTCACGGCCGCCAGATCCCATTGTTGGGCAGCCAGATAGAGCTCTGTATCGTTATGTCTACCCGTCACTTGTTTGACATACTTTTTCTTCCCAGCTTGATCCATCTGTATCGTTATGTCTACCTTTCAATCGTCACACTTGTTCCTAGGGAGACGTTTGTGAGACGTTTCCTAGGGATAATCCAAAGTTTCGGATTCAAATTCGGATGTGATAATGTTAGGGTTTCAATCCGTTTTTCATTCTCAGATTCTACCCTTTTCTCATTCAGCTGGTATTCTCTTATGCCCTCCTCAACCCCTCCCCACAAGTTGAGGCCAAAGACGTTCACGGTCGGAAGCCTCCACTTGCCTCTGCCCACATTATCCGACAAACATAAACTATCCGTCAGTCTTAACAAAACACAAAATTATAGAACAAAAAAACAGAAACATATTTAAAGATATTCAAAATGTAAAACCAACCAGAAATTATACCAATAAACTTACATCCAATACACCAGCAGGCTTTGCCCTAAATTGTGGCTCACTCACACTAACCAACAAGTGCTGCAGAAAAAAATATCTTGTGAACTTTCATGTTCAAAAACAACCAAAAATAAGCCTTCATTCTATGTTATAACTTAATACTTTTCACTTATTCAATGTGATAGTGTCAAACAATTCTCTGAAAACACAAAATGTACATATAATGTGCACAGTTATACATAAACATGATCACACAGTGAGGAAAAAAAGTCCAACCTTAAAAGCATACTTAGGGTTCGTAACTTCATCCTTGTAAGCATCAAGTATCACCTGTTAAAAGGCACAACAAACAACTCAAACCATGAGTAACCCCTTGGTACTGATATCAACTAACCTAATTAAATTACCTCATGAACCTTCAAAATGTATAAAAGAATAAAACACTTCAGATATCTTAACATGTTTTACAACCCAACCGAACGAGTGGTTTCCAGCGACATTGAATGTCGTATCCGGCCCCAGTTGCATCCAATGTTGTCTCAAAAGAAATGATTGAGTTGCATAGATTGTTGATCACATTTAATATTAGGGCTAAATAACTGAAGAAACTAAGCATTGAAGAGGACGATTGAGTTGAAGAAACTGATGGCTGATAAGGGCGATGCAGGGTAGAATAGGAAGAAAAATGTACAAATATAGGGTTTTGTTAGTGACTTTCGGTCTGCCGTCTTACAAATTCTGATGTAAATTACTAATATGTACATAGGTAATGCTTTATAAAGGTCTATAGATATAATCCCAAATATATACATATCATCACACATTGTCACATAATACCGGGTACTAGTCCCTAACCACAAACACGATCAAGTAAATATGTATATTTCACTAACAAAATACCATATTTATTCACGTTTAACGACGTCCCTAAAATATTCCAATAAATATATACTTAACAATCAAAATACTATATTCATTCACGTGGAACGACGTCTACAAAACCTTTGGATAAATATGTATTTTACGACCAAAATGCTATATTTATTCATATGGAACAGAACGATGTCCACAAAACTCGTAAGTCAAACTCTACCGAGTGTGTGTGTGTATATATATATTCTTAAAATAAATGTACGCTTCCAAATACGATAAAAAGTCGAAAAATTATATTGATTTTTTTAATATTATTTATATACTTATCAAAAACCTATCGTTGACACAAATATTTTGCTCACATATTGTATACACATATTCACATACGTACGTTTATATACAACAAATACTTAACCATCCACGTTCGTTCACATACATATATATACTACGGACATACGCTTAACCACGTAAACACGCTCCACATATACCACGCATATAACCGATCTTGCACAAACATATAGCACATAACATATACATAACATGTAGAGCGGTAATCATTGCATTCAATTAAGTAAACAACTAAAATAAAAGATAATAAGATGTTCATCTATACATTTTACTTAAACAAATTTACACCCTTACATGTTTGTTCAAAAGATAAACAACGAAAGAAAGTAACTTACGTTGTTTGAAATTTATTAAAACATAAGTTAACAAAACCAAGTTCTTAAAAACAAATAAGACTTTGCATACCATGTTTCGCACGAAGGTGCGGCATGTGAAACAAAGTCCATCAAAAGTAGATGACATCTTATGCTTGACTTCTTGACACCGTGAAACTTGTTTTCGAATGCTGCCCACTAGTTACCTGAAAATACATGTTAAGTTTGAAAACATCAACAGAAGTTGGTGAATTCATGTGTTTAATTTGAATCAAATGAATCTCTAAAAAAATTGAAGTATTGTAATGAAAACCCAGTATGTAAAGCGTTAATGAAACTTGAAAGATCATTAATGTTTTGCACGGACATTAATATGTGTGCCGACATAGGTAGTAACCAAGCCTAAATGAATTTTTACGCAAGCGTTGTGTTAGGACGCAAAAGCACTCTAACGAACTGATCTGGTTGCCGTTTAGAGTGGAGCTCGTCACACTCCATAGATTTATCATGTTCGCTCCCCAGTTTAATTGGTAATTAATGGTTACCCGCGTCCTATTCGCACGTGATCTATAATATTTTCATTATTGTTACACCCGCTCATAGTGGAAGCGCGAGGTGTGATCTGATTGGTTCTCATTGCATAACAATATAAGTTCACATACTAAATGAATAAAAACAAGCTCAAATGCCATTGTCATAATCGTTTCAAAGGAACGCAACATAAGTTAAATGTATTGGTTACAAACCATCAAATGAAAATAAGTTGTCATTGTTTCATACATCAAAATGTAAGTCTTAAAATGTCAAGGTTTTGACCACTATATTACCATAAACAGGCGGTATATAAGGGCAAACCCTTCAAAGTTGGAATGGAGTCTTAATACTTGCTTTCTTGAACTGAAATATCTGCATGGTCCACTAATTCCCTAAAATACATGTTAAGTTTGAAAACATCAATAAAAGTTGGCGAGTTCATGCAGTTTAGTTGTATAAGATGTATCCGTAAAATGTGAGTTGTATAAAATGTATCTGTAAAATGTGAGTTGTATAAAATGTATCTGTTAAATGTGAGTTGTATAAAATGTATCTGCATGTAAAGATGTAGTATGTAAAGCGTCAATGAATTCGTTGATCATTAATGTTTCGCGAGGACATTAATATGTGTAACGAAATAGGAAGCAATCCAAACCTAGACGATTTTGTGTCGACTACTATCGACTGGGACACAAACACACTCTTCTGTATGGGTCCACGACCAAGAGTGGGGCTCTCCAAAACCCATTAGATCTAACCCCTTATACCTAAGTCCAAACTGGATTAATGGTGCTTAGATATATGACCCTAATCGCACATGATCTAAGGTGTTTCATTCCATGACTTAACATACAATTGAACATGTATTTTCCCCGATAGTTGTAAAGTTGTAAAGCATTTAAAATGAATAGGGGACATGAACTCACATAATTGCGTCCGTGAATTGTAAGTAACTATGATCTCACATGCGGTCGTCTTGAATAGTTTCACGACCTACAAACGTCCTATATTTGTTAGACACTTCGGTCTTTGTAATGACTTGAGTACAAGTCTTTTATCTTGAATATGTGTTAAGACTTGTATGTCTTTGTTATTCGTTAAACTGTGTCTTAGATGAATTAACTGATAACTGTTTAGTGTATATATTTCGCCAAATATATATATTCTTGTATCTCGCGAGTGGTATCGTAGTTGTATAAATTTGTGTTCACCAAGTGTCAGGTGATGTAAACGTGTATATCGTTCTACGTATAGGAATACGTATGTCCGCGTTGTTCATTATGCGATCTTGTATCCTTAGAATATATATCTATATATTATAAGATATATTTAATATGAATATATATGCTATACTTGGTAAAAGGTATAGAAAATATCTTAAAAATAATCTATTTTTAAGATTGGTTCTAAAAATATAATTTTAGTCTTTTACTAAAACAATATATTTTAGATGGTAAGAAATATATATGTATGTTTATATATTTAAAAAACAATGCCTTTTTAATATAAACCATAAGTAATATATTTTGTATATAGTAGAAAATATATGGTTACTTAGTCGGTTTAGAAAATGTAGTTTACCAAGTCATTGATATATTGTGTATTATAGTCCGTAATACTTATATAGTCCGTAAGTCCGATTTGTCCATAAGTTGTGTCCGAAGGCTCGGATCGTCCGTAAGTTGTTTTTAAGGTGTCTTTATATGTGTAGTCTTGTAAGACTTTAGTTGTAATGTGTCTTGTGTTTATTTGTACCATTGTATTCAAGTTACTAGTTTTCATACATATAACTAATACAACCAAATAACACATAACACATAAGTTGTTACAACAACAACAACAACAACCATACCCAGTAAATCCCACAAATAGCAAAGCTACTTATAGGGTCTGGGGAGGGTGGGATGTAGGCAGACCTTGCCTCTATCCATAGGGATAGAGAGGCTGCTTCCAGAGAGACCCTCGGCTCGAAAACGAACAACAAATCAACACACCAAGTCAAAGAATATAGAAATAAGAAGTTCCTCATAGCAAGAAATTGATCCGAGTGACACAATATAATGTAAATCATGTATAATAGCATGCATACAACATCATTTGGGCATAAACACAAGAAAGCAATCAGCGAAAGAGTCCCTTAAAGAGTAAGAAAAACCTACCTCCTTAAAATACACCTAAGACCTTACTGCAATATCTTCTAGAAGTCCTTAAAATAACACATAAGTTGTTAATATAACTAAATATATATTTTCTCAAAAATATATATTTATATCTAGCTTTGCTTTTATAAAAACTATTCTTTAAAATCTTTTTATTCTAATAAAGATTTTGTCAAAAATGATAGTTTTTATAACACATAATTTTTAAGAAAAATAGCCATATTTCCTTTGAAATATATACTTAGCCATGTTTAATAAAACATATATTTTTCTTATAAAAATCACCAACAATCTTCTCATATCATTCTTAATAAAAACATATGAGATTTATATTAAAATCTTAACAAGATCAAATCATAAATATGTAGGGTTTGGTATGATCATTACATATGTTAACTAGTTCAAAAACCATGCTTTACTTCTAGTTTTATCAAACTGTTTATAAAAACCCATCTTGTATGTTACTTTTCATAATCTTGTAAAAGTATTATTTTTTAGTGAAAAATATTTATGTTTAACAAAAACCCTTAAACATTTTCATGTACACTTGTTAGATCATGTTTTTAAACGTCATCTAACAAGTTATTCATATGCTAATCATCAAAACTAGATCATATATGCAAGTAATAAGCTTTAAATCACAATATAAACAAACTTATATATCATGATTTTGATTTTGCTTCTTTGTATTTTCATATTATTTTGTACGATTGTTTAGTTTATTACATGTTCTTTAAACAATAAATACATAAATAAGCATGAAAAACGGATTTAGAAGGCTCACTTCTAGCACTTGTGGCTAGGGATGATCTAGATGATGATCAACGAAAAGAAAAATGTTGATCTTGATGTTTGGAAGCTATGGAATGGAAAGAAAAGCTTGCTTCAACTTGTAGTGTCTTTAGATCCTCCAAAGTTCCTTCAAACTCCATCTTGATTATCAAAGAAAGGCTTGAAATGTGAAACTTTTTTATGGTGTTCTTGGCTAAAAGATGATAGTTGAGAGAGTTCTTACGTATGTATTAAGAAAGGTGAAAAGTGGATGAAAGTGCTTAGTAATTTTGGTAAGTTAGATGTTATAACCCTTTCTCCTTTTTCACCAACTTGATCCACTTGCAAACACTAGGTAAATATCCAAGATATTTTTGGAAACAAGTTGGGGGGAGGTCCTACTAGTTGAGCCGAGATGAGGGGGGGGGGGGTACCCATGGTTGCAACTTGTTTTCTTTGTTAAAATGTGTTAGTTTTCTTTAGGTGATTGTTAGTAAAGCATAGATGGTTAAGCGTTTAAGTGTTTTAAATGTGTTAAGTGACCATTACTAGTCTAACATGATCTAAATAACATTAGATGGTCATAAAAAAAAAGATTTAATATTGTTCGGATAATCGTTTCGCGTTGTTTCCGTTAGTTGTTATTTGAACGCTAAGCTTGTGTAAGTTGTGTGAATTGATGTGATTATGGTTGGATGATAGCTGAAGATATCCTCATATGAATTCTATGTTAAACTGCACTTTTACATGTTGCAAAAAGATTAAATTGCTGATTTCTGCAGAATTTCTATGGAAAAGTGTTGAAATTGTCGCTTTTAGTGCTTTTCGGGCAGTTTTTAGTGCTATCGGACTTCGGGAAAGTTTTAAACCAAACCCTTGCATTCCTAGTTTGCGTTTAATGTATATTAGATGTTGGACTTCCGTCTGAGTCCTAAAGATGTCATTTAGATGGTTTCTGCAGATCCTGCGTTTTTGTCAGAACACTAGTTTACTAGGTGCTATTTTAGTTGTTTCGATGCATTGTTTAAACTATTTCAAATATATTCAATAAAAATGAATCATGTGTATCATAAATATGTATTCGATGAGTATTCTAAGTGTATGTCATGAAATATGCAGTTCGGATGTTCACAACACATAACTGTATAGCTTAAAATGATTAATTTAAATGTACTAAAGTTACCGGAAAGTGGCAGTTGTCACATTCTCCCCTTGTTATTGAGAATTTTGTCCTAAAATTCAAGCTGAGTCATCCTTTTTAGGAGTCTTCACGAACAGATGAGGATATTTGGCTTTGATTTGATCTTCACGTTCCCATGTATACCCGGGTCTGTGTCGAGAGTTCCAACGGACTTTTACTAATATGTTACGACTCCTCCGTGTTTTATGGACCTTCCAATCCATGACCTTAACAGGTTCTTTATTGAATTGGAGTTTGTCGTTAATGTGAATCTCAACCGTAGGGATGATAACCGTTTCTTGCGTTTGACTCTTCTTAAGATTCAACACATGAAATGTGTCATGCACACTACTAAGTTTATCTGGTAACTTTAGCTTGTAGGCAACAGTGCCAATCTTTTATAAGATTTCAAATGGTCCTACATATCGTGGGTTAATCTTTCCACGCTAACCGAATCTTGCTACGCCCTTCCAAGGCGAGACTTTCAACAAGACTATGTCTCCGACCTCGAAAGATAATGGCTTCCGTCTCTTGTCTGCGTAGCTCTTTTGTCAATCGCGAGCCGCCTTGATACGGTCTCTGATCTGAAAGATTTTTCCGTAGTCTCTTGGACTAACTCCAGAACAATTAGTTTTCTTTTATCACCTGCTTCCGGCCAACATAGCGGAGAGCGACACTTTCGACCATAAAGTGCTTCCAACAGTGCAGCTTGTGTGCTTGTATGGTAGCTGTTGTTGTAGGAAAACTCAACCAATGGTAAGTGAGTATCATAGTTACCTCCTAAATCCATAACACACGCACGAAGCATATCTTCGAGTGTTTGGATTGTCCGCTCGCTCTGGACGTCAGTTTGTGGATGAAAGGCCGTGCTTAGATTTAAATGAGATCCAAAGGCTTCTTGAAATAACTTCCAAATTCTTGAAATAGAGCAACCGTCTCGGTCTGAAATGATTGAAATAGGCACTCCATGACGAGCCACTATTTCTTTGAGATAAAGTTCCGCTAGTTTCTCTGTGCTATCCTTCTCCCGAATCGGCAAGAAGTGTGCAGACTTTTTCAATCTATTGACGATGATTACCCATGTCATGTTGTGGCCTCTTGAGGTCCTGGGTAACTTCGTAATGAAGTCCATCGATATTTGTTCCCATTCCCAAACGGGAATGTTAGGATCTGAGTTTCTTTTGATTGAGTTCGTTTGATTAGAATGAAGATGAAACAGAGTTAATTGCAGTGGAAATAGATAAAACAAACTTTCAACACACAATCAATGGAAGAAATAGTTTTAAGCAAACATGTTTATCTCATAATCGAATGATTGTATTTATTACAATAATCAACTACAATGCATGCATGCACTAATCTCCCCCCAGCCTGAGCTCACTTGATTGTTCGTACAAAATGAATTGTGCAAAAGAGCTAATAGAACAGTACAGAATACTGTTCTATTTATAGTACAGAACAACCACTGAGCATCTTTGGCTGACGTCACCATGAAAGTGACATCTAACCTCCTAACAACCTACAACCACTGACTATTACAACCACTGATGCAAACTACTGATTAACTAAACAATATAAAGGATAAACTAAACTACTGATTCTTCATTCCACTGTTATAGTTCCAGCAGTGCTTTGAGTCTTCTGTAGTACTTGAATCATATCAGCAGATTGAGCATCAGTGCTTTATCTTCAACAGTCTTTAGATCAGCAGCAGTTGTAAGGGCAGTGCTTTGGGTCATCAGATGTTAGGAACACTTTCATAGGGAAAGATTAAGTACACACAACTGCTTATTCTGGATCCACTGCTCTGAGCTAGTTTTGGCTTCATCAACTGTTCCTTTATAGGGTTCAATCCCAACAATCTCCCCCGGAACAGATGATGCCAGAACTCTTCATTATTTTAGATCTTTATTGTCTCATCAGCATTCCCTAATTTTCCCTTTGAATTGTAATTCAAAGTTCAGGGAATCTTCATCATCCTAATCCCTACACAGTGGAAGCTCAAGGAGATCTTGTAAATCTTCTACACCCAGGCCAAGTGCATTTTCCCTTGATATATGCTTCACCTCACCACTAGATTTGAGCAGAGTCAATGCGTGGGTCTTTTGATCAGACTTCCACTTTAGTATTTTTGAATCCAGTGGCTTTCTTGGGAGAGTCTTTATTTCTGATGAGTTTGGAGATGGAGGCCTGGTGATGACTGCTTTGGCAGGATCTTGAGATTTTGCTAAGTCTGGATTTTCTGCAATCATTCTTTTAAGAGCTTCTTTCATAATGAAGTCTTCTTGAGCCTTGTCTGCTTCTTCATCCATCTGTTTTTCCTTTTTTCCTTTGATAGACAGCAACAGCAGTGGTTGTAGCAGGTCATTTGATTGGCAAGACTTGTTTGAATGGAACCACTGCTTTTTGTATAATCTGGCTTTTGAGGAGCAGTGGGGTCCTTCTTTCTTCTTTCTTCTAATCTTTTATAGGTTTCCAACACTTTTACCTCTGTCCATCTTGTCACCTGATTCCTTGAGCCATAGTTTGCAACTATAAGCTCTTCCTTCATTCTTTTCAACATCAAAACCTTTTCAAGTACATTCTTATTATATTTTGACCAAACTGGTGGAGTTTGTTTTATTTTCTTGTCAAGCATCTCCTGAATTCTTGCTATTTCTTCTTTGAGCTCACTTATGGTCCATTCTTTGTACTGATACTTTTCTGCCTTATATTTCTTGTATGTCATAATGTGTTCAATGTAGTCTTGTTTCATACTTTCATCATCCATTTCTGACAATTTTTGACAAAGATCTTTTGAGAACTGCTCCAAAGTTTAGACTTGTGTAAGCAGATATTGTAAATTTATTTGAATTTCTTTGTCAGACTTTCCCTTTGAGTCTCTTTTTGGTATATCCTCTACTTGTTTGACCATAAGTAGAAGGTATTCTTCTATGTTTCTTGGCACAGTATAACCTTGAAGAGATGGGAGATTCCTTTTTTCTGGATCATCTTCAAAGTAGAAGGATTTGATTTCCTCCCTAACTGCTGGAAGATCCAAAGGGTATTTTATTCCCAAAGGAACTAAGTCAGTGTTTGGTTCAGTGGTTTGAACAGAAGAAATTGGAATAGGCTTTTGGACAGTGGATAGAACAAGAGGTTGTGATGAAATTGGAAAAGGAGAAGGTACATTATCATCTTCAAGTACAACATTGGTTATCCTTCTCCTTTTGGGTTTTGGAGTGGTTGGTGGTGTATTTGTGGGTTGAGAAATGGTATTTGAAATGATGGGTGACTGACTAACAGTTGTTGAAACAACTTGTGTTTCAACCACTGTTGTCACTACAATTGTTGATGTATCAACTGTTTTCTTCTGCTTTATGGCAGGTGGTGGTTTTTGTGATGGTGGTTTTGTTTGTGGTGTGGCAGTTGATTGAGTGGTGGTTGGTGAAATGATTGTGGCAGTGGTTGACACAACATTTGTTGAAACCACTGAAGTATCAACTATTGTTGATACATCAGGTGTCTTAACATCGGTTGGTTTGGATGTTGGTTTAGAGGTTGGATGGGAGGAGCTTTTGGGGATTTTAGGAGGAGGTTTAGTGGTTTTGGAAGGTGTGGTTTTGGGTTGACTCACTTTTCTAGTAGTCTTCCTTTTGTTTGAAGTACCCTGTGCCTCCTTAGCCATAAAAACTTTCTTTTCCTCTTCAAATCTTTTGTCTCCCTTTCTTTCCATTTTCTCTTTTAACTTTGCTTTTTCTTCAGCAAAAGCATTGAGGGTCACATCAACCTTCTTTGACCCATCTGGCTTAGGAATTTCTACCACAAGTTTAGACATTGGATCTGCTGGTAGATATAAACCTTCTTTACCCTTCTTTCCTTTCTCCCCCTTTTTGGCATCATCAGGGTTTTCAACATAGATGATTGAAGGAGGAGCAGTGACAGTGGTTTGGAGCAGATGAGCTTTAATGGCTTTGATATCTGCTTGAGTATCTTTGTACCTAGCTTCCATGACATTTCTGAACATTTGAAGTTGAACTTCATACTGTTGATCCGCATATTGTCTTTGTTTGTGAAGCAGAGGTTGAAACACTTGCCATAGCTCAACAGGGGATGGAGCAGATGATGAGGCAGTTGATGGAGCTTTTTGAGATTGTAACAACTACTGCAACATATTTTTGATATCTTCAACAAATGTTTCAATTTTATCCATTCTCTCCATCAAATCTTTGTATTTTAAACCATCACCCAAATGAATGGGATCATCTAATTTCCCACTAGCAGTGGTTTTATCAGTAGTTGACTGAGGAAAAGTTTCACAAAAATATCCACTGATGCCCCTTTGTCTTGGCACTGGGGACTTCTTTCCTCAGCAGTGGTTACCATTGTAAACACACCAGCGGGTATTCGATACACACTAGAGGTCACTTTGGTTCCCAATGAAGAAATTGCCTTCAAGGGAGTCTGACTAATGAAACTACTGTCCAGGTATAAATCAGTGGATTCAATACCTGTAGTAGCTGCTCCATTTGAACTACTGACATGAATTACTTGTAATTCCTGCAGTGTAACCTCCTCAGCTATTGATGGGTTAGCAATGGCAGAGGAATCAGACTCAGTCACTTGTTGAGGTTTTTTCTCAGTGATAGGTTGTTGAGAAGAACTGATTTGTGTCTGATCCATGTCCAAGGCATTTAACAGAGGTAGCAAAGATGGTGGAATTTGTGAAGTAGGGATAGGGGTTGAACGAGAATTTGCCCCAGGAGCAGGGCTATGGAAGAAGGAATCAAGTGATTCCAGAGCTTCATAATGTGGTGTCCCTGTGGATACAACCTGGTCCTTTTGAGAGGATGCAGGAGGAGTTTGAGGCTCAGGTTGAGATTTTTCTACCAACTGTTGTGAGGAAGTAGCAGCAGTGGTTTCAAGTGACTTTTGTGTTGTCACAGGAATTACTTCTTGGATCTCATCTTCCAGAAGATCCTTTTTGTAGGGTTTGGGGGGCTTTTTGGATTTTATCTTTGAGGTCTTTTTGGTGAGTTTTGGTGTGGGTTTCACAGCAGTGGTTGTGCTGCTGTGATCACAAGGAGCAGTAGGCTCAACAGCAGGGACCTGAGGAGTAGTTATTGCTGCTAAATTCTGCTCAGGTTCCTCTGTTTGTGTTTGAGAAGGTTTTGACAGCCTTGTAAATGTTTCAGAAGATAGGCTGTTTATTTGAAAAGGATTTCCTTGGATAAGCACATATGCACTATCCTCTGGAATTTTCTTTTGTAAATAAAAACTTAGAAACATTGGAAAAGGTAAAAATGGTTTCTTTTTGTTTTTGATATTATTAACATTTTTAACCATGTCATTGAAAATCTCCTAGGAGTAGTTAAAATCAACTTCAGCCATTATAGCATATCCCAGGTATTGGATTTTCAATGGTATTTTATTGAAAGCTGTTGTTTTATTAGAAACACACATGAGGAGGGTATGGAATACAAATCTCATGGGAGGTGGAAAACTCCTCTTTTATAAAGTATCTTTTTTCATTTGTTCCTCATACCCTTTCTCAATCAAATCAGTTTGATATTCTTCCTTTGGGAAGGAAGTTTTACTTGTATGATCATTTATTTCGAAAACCTCAGGGATGGTTTGAGGTGTGACAGCAACCTGAATTCCGCCAACTGTTGAAGTAATAGCCCAGGGCTTGTTGTCATGGCTTTCAATTTTTGCATGTTTCCAGAAATCACGAAGGGTATCCAGGTAAATTGGTGCATTATAAGTCAACAAAGTTTTGTACTTTGAAGAAGAAAGTGCGTCAATCATGAAATGAAAAGTTGTGTTTTGACTTGTTTTCTCAAGTGTACACAGGTAGTTATGAGGGGTTTTTAGTGCGAGAGCCATGGTGAATCGAAGGTGGTTGAACGAGAATGAAGAAGATGAGTGATTTTGAGAAAATTTGATGGAAACTGCTTTGGAAAGGAATTTTGAATTCGATTCGACAGTGAAAACCCTATTAGGGGTTTTGATCAGGGTTTTATAGGGTGAAAAAGGGAGTGCTGACGTGGCAGTGGTTACAAAAGATCTGAGCGCTAAGTACTGTCCACGTGACAACCTCTGATGAATAATGGATGACAGTTGTTTAGGAAACCATTGATGGATCAATATAAGTGGTTTACAGTGGTGAAAATAAAAACAGTGGTTGACTTTAACTATCAGTGGATAGTCTATCAGTGGATTAAAACACGGAGGTTTAACAACAGTGATTAACAAGGAAAATGAGAGAACAGAGGTTGACTTTCAGCAGTGGAAAGAATTCAACAGAACAGATGTTTGAACCAAAACAGTGGTTATGGCAGACTTTTAAGGATTAATGAAAATTTTCATTTTTAACTATTTTTAAGGATGAATTTTTTATTTTCTGAAAACATTTTAATGCTTTTTATTCATAGAACAACAGGATTTTTCCTGTTATTCCATGTTAAGCATGCCAATCCTTGAGATGAAGCTTTCAAAGGTAGATGTGTCTAAAGCCTTTGTTAGCACATCTGCCAGCTGATCTTTGGTATGAACATGATGCAGAGAAATAAAACTTTTTTCATAGCAATCCCTCACAAAGTGATGTCTGATGTCAATGTGTTTGGTGGTTGAATGTGAAACTGGATTTTTGATGATATTTTCTGCTGCCTGACTGTCCAACATGAGAGGTGTCTGTAAGGCATTGATACCAAAATCCAGCAGTTGATTTTGAAGCAATAACAGTTAGGCTGTATAGCTTGCAGCAGCTATATACTCTGCCTCAGCAGTGGATGTTGAAACAGCTGCTTGCTTTTTTCTTTTCCAAGATACTAAGCAATCACCTAGAAATTGGCACCCTCCTGATGTGGACTTCCTTGTTGTATTTCATCCAGCAAAGTCACTGTCTGAGAATCCTGAAAGCTTAACATTCCCATTAGCAGGATACCAAATACCAAGTGTGGGAGCACTTTTTATGTATCTGAAAATCCTTTTCACAGCTATGAGGTTAGACTTCCTAGGGGCTGATTGGGATCTTGCACAAACACATGTTGCAAACATGATGTCTGGCCTAGATGCAGTTAGATACAATAAAGACCCAATCATGCTTCTATATAAGGTTTGATCCACCAAATCATCTTTTTCATCAATCATGACTAGCTTATTTGTTGCCATGGGTGTACTACATGGCTTACAATCATTCATCTCAAATTTGTTTAAAAGTTCTTTTGCATATTTGCTTTGATGAATGAACGTGCCATTTTGCAGTTGCTTTACTTGGAGACCAAGAAAGCACTGTAGTTCACCCATTGCACTCATCTCAAACTCAGCTGTCATGAGTTTTCTGAAGTCTTCACACATTTTTGAACATGTGCTTCCAAAAATGATGTTATCCACATAAATCTGGACAATCATCAAGTCTTTCCCTCTCTATTTTAAAAATAGTGTTTTTTCAATTTTGCCTCTTGTGAAGCCAATAAAGAGAAGAAATGTGGAGAGAGTTTCATACCAGGCTCTAGGTGCTTGTTTCAAGCCATACAAAGCTTTATTTAGCTTGTAGACATGATTTGGATTAAATGGATCCTCAAAACCAGGAGGTTGACAAACATATAACTCTTCTTGAATCTTACCATAGAGGAATGCACATTTAATATCCATTTGAAACACCTTTATGTTGTGGTTGACACCAAAGGCCAAGAACAATCTTATAGCTTCCAATCTTGCTATAGGGGAAAAAGTTTCATCATAATCAATGCCCTCTTCCTGTCTGAAACCTTGAACCACTAGCCTTGCTTTATTCTTGACAACAATGCCCCTTTCATCAGTTTTATTTTTGAAGACCCACTTTGTGGCAATAGGACTCACACCCTCTGGCAGTGGTACAAGCTCCCATACTTGTTGTCTTTTAAACTGTTGGAGCTCCTCTTGCATGGCTTCCACCCAACTATTGTCTTTCAGTGCCTCTTAGTACTTGACAGGTTGATGAAGTGATAGAAAACCAGCAAAAATACAGATGTTTTGGGATTGACTTCTTGTGAGCACCCCTTCACTGATGTTGCCAATGATTTGGTCAGGTGGATGAGACTTCAAGAAGATTAGATCTCCTTTGTATGGAACAATGGCATTTAATGGTGAGGGCTGCAGATGTGAATCATCTGAGCTAACAACTGTTGGTGACTTTGATGATCCAACAGTGTCTTGAAATGGAGGTGGAGGGATAGGAGGAATTGGTGTGGAAACATGTTGATTTTTATCCACTGTTTGAGGATTTTTATCAATAGTGTTTGTGGAAGCAGGGGTTAAAGAGCTACTTTGGTCAACAACTGTTGATGTAGCAGTGGCTGAGCTTTGACAGTTGTTTTGAACATCTGCTACTCTGGCAATGGATGTGAACTTTTGTTGTGGAATGATGATTTCATATCCATTGTCTGATGGAGGTGGTTGAGATGGACCTGCACTGTTAGTCTTGACAGAAACATTTTCAAAAGTGAAAAAATCAAGATCAAATAACTCAGCAGCGTTTGCAGGGATTTTCATTGAAGAAAGTTCATTGAACTTAACATTCAAAGTCTCTTCCACTGTCTTAGTCCTAGTGTTAAACACTGATGCGTGTGTGGTGTGTATATAAATTTCAGTATATTTTAAGCCCTTTTTACACGTTAGTCAAGTTTTAAATTTATAAAACACGATATTTTACTAACACCAAACACACATATGGGCAAGTGCACCCATCGTGAGCGTAGTATAGTGTTGGCAAGATACCGAGGTCGTCCAAGGACACAAGAGCTTTTAGTACCGGTTTATCCTCAAGATGAATCACTTGGCTCCGACTCGTGTTTAGTGTAACCTTTGATTATTTCCGCACTTTTGCACTTTTTAAGAGATTATCTTAGTTATTGTAGTAGGCCCCTCTTTTGAAGGTGACGTTACCCTCAACCCAGTAGTTTGAGTCAGCAAGGATACAATCCTAAAGGGTCAGATTATTGAAAGATAATTAATTAAGTTATTAATGCATATTATGGTAGGCCCCTCTTTTGAAGGTGACGTTACCCTCGTCTAAGTATTCTGAGTCAGTAGGGATACAGTCCTAAGTAGCCGGATTAAAGTATTAATAGTAGCTTACATGTGAGGGGATCAAAGAGTTTGGACCCCCGCCATCCAATACCGGTGGGTATTGAAGGAGGTCCTACAAAATTTGACCCAGGTCCTTGCAGGATCTATACACTGAACAAGGCAAGACTCTTACCAAACCGTTCCCTTAACCCCCGACCAGGTAGCCAACATATCTCCATATAGAACGTGGAGATATGAATGGTGAAAATCTTTTATTTTATATAGACAGTAAAATAATGCCAAGACACCACGGACAAACGATAAGGAAGAATCACCTTCAACATAAGAAACTAGTTATTAAAGTCATTAATACATAACCAAGTAAAAAGTGTGAAAAGATTAAAAATAAAAAGTATTACACTAGACACTTGTCTTCACCAAGTGATGTAAGAGACTTAGGAAAACATGGCCTTTGATTGTCAAGAACTCTTACGATCAATCTTGGATCCCGAGATGACTCACATACTCTACGATGGACAATGGATGATGGTGGTGGGTGGTGGGTGAAGTATGAGAGAGGTGGTGTGCCAAGGGATGGTTTGCAATTGAGTCAAGCACCCCTATTTATAGCCTGAATAGCAGCTCGGGCACGGCCCCGTGTGCAGAAGCGTATCTGTACTATCAAGATTTCCTCAGATTTTGCGAATCTTAGAGTTGACCACGGCCCCGTGTCCGCTGAGCACGGCCCCGTTGTGGCTGATAGAAGCTTCTACAACTTTGTCTTTTCTGCTGACACTTGGGCATGCCCCCGTGCTCATTGAGCATGGGGCGTGTTCATTCACCTCCAAGGTTTTCATTCACCTCCTTGATGTGTGCAAATGCTATGATGCATTTGTCTGAACAAAGGTTTTTTAAGAACCTGGGGTGATACCTTAGTTGCAGCCATCAAGGCACAATCACAGACATGTTCACTTTCTTCTGGCTTTTTCTCCTCTTCTTCAACAGACCATGGGTTTAACAGTGGTTCCAACAGGGGTTCTGATTTCTCTTCCGACGGTTGTTCACCAACAACAGCAGTAACCACTGCTTCAGCAATTGTATCCACTGTTTCAGCACTGGATGTTCCTTCTTCAGTTTCCAGCCTTTCTGGAATTGACTCTAATTCTGCAAAACAGAATTCATTACTAGAAATAGCATCATCAGCATATAGAGCAAAGTTTTCATCTCCTAGTTCCTCAGGCAAGCTACTCCAATCAATAAAGCCTTGTGTGAAAAAATCTTTGCTGATCTACTTGAACAACTGTTTATACAACTTGTTGAGGTGCAACTGGTTGCACCTGAACCTGAGGGACTGGGGCTTGGACATACTGTATCTGAGGTACAGTGGTTTGGACATAGTGCACATGAACAGGGGTTGTAGGGTGTGCATCATGAGCAATGTTTACATGGGCAATAAGGGCATATTGGGAATACTGCATAGTGGTTTGGTTATTTTGTGGTCTAGGGCTAGGGTGTGTGATGATTGGTCCACTGTTTTGACTCCTACACTCTCTAGAAAAATGACCTAACCTATTACACTTGTAGCATTTGATCTTTGATTTATCCAACCCTACTTTTAAATTCCCATGTAACCCTGGAAATTTTCTCCCTGTTCTTTTGTAAAACTTGCTGGTTCTAACACTCAACGGTGCAAGTTGGTGCAAAATATCCATCTCTTCCAGATCAGTTGGATCAAAATGCTGGAGATCATTGAGTGCAAAGCACAGATGTTCAGAATTATGGTTTTCTCCATTTGTTGTAAAAGCATAATTGGATGAGTGAGAATCAGAGTTAAAAGCTCCACCAGCTGTTATATCAATGTAATGATCATAACTCTGATCCTTACTACTACCAAATTCTTCCTGGCCCAAAAAAGTTGTGTTGCCAAATGAGTAGTCATCTGGAACCTTTCCAGTCTCTTGTAACTTCTTTTTTCTGGTTCAACTCCCTTTCATAGGTCAGGAGTCTACCATGAAGTTGGGTCAGGGTCAGATCTTTAAACCCAACTGAATTTCTGGTTACAAAAGCAATTGTGTCCCATTTTTCAGGAAGTGACCTAAGAAACCTACTGTTTTGGGTTGCTTTAGAAAATTCAACCTTAACAAGTTTTAGTTCACTTATGAGACAGCTAAAACATTCAAACTGTTGTGTTAGTGATTCACCCTTAGTGTGACAAAAGGTTTCATACTATTGGTTCAAAATTTCCCTGTTATTTTCAATTACTTCTTTAGTCCCACCAAATTGTTCCTTAAGTGCATCCCACAATTCCTTGGCACTATTACAGTGTAACAGTCCAGCATAAATTTCATTTGGGAGTGCAGATGCAACGATGCTAAATGCCTTGGCATCCAGTTCAATTTTCTGACAATCCTGATCAGTATAGTTTTCAATTTTCTTAGGTTCAAAAACTTTTGGATCCTCATCACTCGGCACCATTGGAACATGTGGTCCAAAGACAACCGACTTCCAACATCCGGTATTCTGTTGAGCTAGGATGTGACCCATCCTTCGCTCCCAGATGTTGTATTCATATCTGACCAACATAGGTGGTTTGAAAAGAGAACCAGTGTTATTAGTGTTATCTGGTGATTGTGTAGCCAATTTGGTTGTTTCACAGGTACTGAATAATCAACTTTTGCAGTGATTAACCCTTACTCAGTTTTTCAACTAAATACGAACAATCGAAAGTATCAACGAATGAACTTTTACGTCAAAATGATTGTTAGATCAAGTTTGACTGTCCTAGCTCTGATACCAATTGTTAGGATCTGAGTTTCTTTTGATTGTGTTCGTTTGATTAGAATGAAGATGAAACAGAGTTAATTGCAGCGGAAATAGATGAAACAAACTTTCAACACACAATCAATGGAAGAAATAGTTTTAAGCAAACATGTTTATCTCATAATCGAATGTTTGTATTTATTAGAATAATCAACTACAATGCATGCATGCACTAATCTTCCCCTCAGACTGAGCTCACTTGATTGTTCGTACAAAATGATTTGTGCAAAAGAGCTAATAGAACAGTACAGAATAATGTTCTATTTATAGTACATAACAACCACTAAGCATCTTTGGTTGACGTCACCATGAAAGTGACATCTAACCTCATAACAACCTACAACCACCGACTATTACAACCACTGATGCAAACTACTGTTATAGTCCCAGCAGTGCTTTGAGTCTTCAGCAATACTTGAATCATATCAGCAGATTGAGCATCAATGCTTTATCTTCAACAGTCTTTAGATCAGCAGCAGTTGTAAGGGCAGTGCTTTGGGTCATCAGATGTTAGGACCACTTTAAAAGGGAAATAATAAGTACAAACAACTGCTTATTCTGGATCCAATGCTCTGAGCTAGTTTTGGCTTTATCAACTGTTCCTTTGTAGGGTTCAATCCCAACAGGGAATCTCGGGTTATTGTAGCAAACCCGAGGGTTTCTGATATTCTGCCTTGACCTTCGCGCAGGTCAAGCATTTTCTGACATAGGTAGCGATATCCTTTTTGGGGTTAGGCGACCAATAGTACTCCTTTAAGTCTTGGTACATTTTATCTGATCCAGGATGGATCGAGTACTTTGAACTATGAGCTTCCTAAAAAATAAGATCTCGAAGGCCTCCAAAGAATGGAACCCAGATTCTACCCACAAAGTAGAAAGTTCCATCCTCTTTCGGCACTAATTGTTTTTCCATGCCTCAAAGTGTTTCTGCTTGAATATGTTCTTCCTTGAACGCTTCTTGTTGTGCATTATGAATTCGTGTGGTAAGCTCTGTTGTGAATCGTCATCTCTAATGCTCGAAGTCCGAAAGTTCTAACTTGTTCCTTGCGGCTCAAGGCGTCCGTTACAGCGTTCGCCTTGCCCGGATGGTACTTTATTTCACAATCATAGTCGTTCAGCAATTCAATCCAACGTCATTGACACATATTTAATTCTCTTTGATTGAATATATGTTAAAGACTTTTATGATCCGTGAAAATTGTACATTGAGTACCATATAAATAATGTCGCCATATTTTCAAAGCGAATACCATCGCGCCTAACTCGAGGTCGTGAGTGGTATAGTTCTTTTCATGAACTTTTAGTTGACGTGATGCGTACACGATAACTTTTTCCCATTGCATAAGTTCGCAACCCAATCCTTGATGCGAAGCATCACAGTATATTACAAAGTCATCGGTACCATTGGATAGTGATAAGATTGGTGCATCGCACAATTTATCCTTGAGAAGTTGAAATGATTCTTCTTGTTTCTAGATTGGGTGAGGGAGGTTAGCGGTTGAGAAACTTTAGAAAAATTCGCTATAAATCTCCGATAGTACCCCGCTAATCCCAAGAATTGTTGGACTTCGGTTGGAGTTTTTGGCGCTTCCCAGTTCTTAATTGCTTCGATCTTCGAGGTGTCTACTTGAATGCCTTTCTCGTTCACTATATGCCCGAGAAATTGTACTTCACCAATCCAAAACTCGTATTTGGAGAATTTTACGTATAGTGTCTCCTTCTTGAGTAGTTCTAAAATGGTTCTCAAATGTTGTTCGTGCTCGTCTGCCGATCGTGAGTATATCAAAATGTCGTCAATGAATGCTATGACGAATTTGTCGAGGTATGGCTTGCACATGCGGTTCATTAAGTCCATGAAGACCGCAGGTGTGTTCGTTAAACTAAAAGGTATAACGAGAAACTCATAATGACTATAACGAGTCTGAAAAGCCATTTTCGGTACGCCTTCCTCTTGAATTCGCAACTGGTGATACCCCGGTCATAAGTCTATCTTGGAGTAGAAGCTTGAACCTTGCAGTTGATCGAATAAATCACCAATCCTTGGTAGTGGATACCGATTCTTGATGGTGAGTTTATTCAACTCTCAGTAGTCGATGCACATTCTGAGTGTTTCGTCCTTCTTCTTTACAAACAAAGCTGGAGCTCCCTAGGCAAGAAGCTTAGTCTAATGAATCCTCTATCCAACAACTCTTGAAGTTGTGTGGATAACCCTTGTATTTCAGAAGGTGCTAATCGATATGGAGATTTGGCTATGGGTGAGGTTCCCGGTACTAAGTCGATATGAAACTCGACTTATCGATATGGTTATAGTCCCGTCAAGTCTTCAGGAAAGACTTCAGGAAACTCCTTTATCACTGGAATATCTGCCAGCTATGGCCCAACGGCCTTCTCGTCGACAACATGTGCCAGAAAGCCAATACAACCCTTCTGTAAGCACTTCAGTGCCTTCATGCAATCAATGATTCGCAATGGCGTGTCGCGCTTTTCTCCACGTATAACAAGTGTCTCTTCATTCGGTAGTAGTAGGCGAATGATCTTCTCGTGACAAACGATTTCGGCTCGGTTATCGGATAGCCAATCCATGCTAACCACTACGTCGAAACTACCCAACTGAACGGATAAGATATCGATATTGAATTTCCACTCGCCAAGTTCCAAGGAACATTCTCTAACAACTTCCCCTGACTTAAGTAGTTTACTATTTTCCAATTCTATAGAATGAGGGGACATCTAGTTTACTTGACTCTAGGCCAAGTACATTTTGAATTCTATGTGGCGAGGACTTCACTGTATAGTTTTAGGAACCCTATGTTTAAATGTAGGATAACCCAATCCTTATGTTAGATGTAGGATAACCCAATCCATATGTTTAGATGTAGGATAACCCAATCCATATGTTTAGATGTAGGATAACCCAATCCATATGTTTAGATGTAGGATAACACAATCCATATGTTTAGTTGTAGGATAATCCAGTCCCTAATTGTAGCTAGGACAATCCTGTCACTAGCCATGAAACTCATGCATGTGAAATGTTGAGATGAAGCTAAAATTGGCACCAGTATCAAATAACATGGATGTGAAATGTTGGTTGATTGAAAACATGTCGGGTAACTACTGTTTGAGTGATCGAGGTAGGGTGGGATGATGCGGTCATGCCTCGGATCTCCGGTGCTAAATCCCAAATGTAACGCGCAATGCGTTTGAATTCGGGTGTTACGCAGTATGGAAACTATCACACCCCGACCGCGTAAAACAACGAAACTGCGGCGGAAACGTCGGGGAGTGTTGTAACAGAATTATTGTTTCACAACCATGGTAATTAAAGTTATGTTTTATTTATTAACAAAAGGGGGGTTACATTGTTTTAAACAAAAGAAACAAGAGTATGTAACATGATTAAACTAGTTCTAGCTTTGTTTTATGTCACTAAGGCACAGGTCCACCTAAGTGTATCTCGATCATCCTATGCAACAGCTCCTGAAAACACATGTAAAAATAGGTATGTCAGCATTAAACTGCTTGTGAGATACATATGTTTTGTTAAAATGGGATTCATGACTTAAGTTTAAAGAAATGTTTTAATAAAAGTTAATCATGAATCTTGTTAAGTGTTTTCTTTTATAAATCATACGAAAACTTGATAAGAATTCAGATTATATAAAAGAAAGTTGTATGGTTAATTAAATAACCAAGTAAAATGAGTTTGTATAAATTAAACTGTTTGTAAAACAATTTCTTTGTGAAAATATGTTATTTATGTAAAATGTAATATGTCTAAATTGAAATGGTTTAAATAACGCTACGATATGTAATATCATAAAAGCACTTATATATAGGAAGTACCAGCGGCGTATCCACCATGCTTTTATCATATTACACACGCCTCTTTACTTAAATCACTTACCCAAACAAACCACCAAAATTGTCTTGTTTAAACCAATTGTCAAATGTTATTGTGTAAACCATGTCTATTGTCATAATGTAAATCATGTAATGTGTAAACAATGTCAAAATGTTCATGTGTAAATAATGTCTATTGTCAAAAGTAAATCATGTAATGTGTAACCAAATGCCATGTATGGCAAGTGAAATATATCAACTAAACCATAGGTAAAATGCACAAAACAAGGTATTGAAATAATCAAAGTTATGTTTTGTAAAATAACTGCATGCTCTACTGATACAAACATCTTGCGGTATTGTAAAAATGCATACATTCAAGCCTTGCGACTGTGGCGACAAACCCTTAAACAAATTAAAGGTTTTTTTTTTTAAATTATGTATATTGGATTCAGTCATTCCTTCCATCTAAACCAACCTAGGATTTTAGGAACGGGAGTTGTCAATTCCTATGGTACCATTACTTACTACCAATCGACGTAGCTAATGTTAATGAATGTATTTTTGTCCCATTTAAACAAACCAAATGTCATACCAAAATGTAAGCATGTTATGTAAAACAATGTACTAAGTATGCAAAAATGAACATACATAGCATGTGATGTAAAACAATGTACTAAGTATGCAATAAATGAACATACATAGCATGTGAAGTAAAACAATGTACTAAGTATGCAACAAATGAACATACATAGCATGTGATGTAAAACAATGTACTAAGTATGCAAAAATGAACATACATAGCATGTGATGTAAAACAATGTACTAAGTATGCAAAAATGAACATACATAGCATGTGCTGTAAAACAATGTACTAAGTATGCAATAAATGGACATACATAGCATGTGATGTAAAAAAATGTACTAAGTATGCACTAAATGGACATACATAGCTAAAACATGGATAAAATCATCTACTATACGTGTACTAATGAACATAGCAAGTATGATATAAAAACATGGAAAGCACGAAAGTAACAAGTAGGCACATGTGTTTCACCCCAAAATGTTTGAAAAAACAGTAAAAGAGGGGACTATGTACTCACATGAGATTGCTCAATAGTCTTTGGATAACAACCAAGCAAAGCAATAAAGATCACGGAATCAAACGGCACCTAATATAGGTAACTACGTTAATAAACGGACCTAAATCGGAGGTTCGGATAGAATGAGGTTTCGTAAACCAAATGAGTGTAAGAACCCATGTAATATGGTTTAGCAAAGCCTATATTCTAAAACGAAACTTATCCTAAGTGCTTACGACCCATTACGACCTGTTTAGGTAGCTTACGCTACTTTAACGCGTCGTTCGCGTAAAACGCGTTCAAACCGCCTAACTAGTCCTATGCCAAGTAAAATATGCCTTAACATGTCTAATAATGTTGCCTAATCATTTTAGATGTCAAAATTTATGTTACATATACTTAAAATGAATTTTGGCGTAAAAAGGGGATTTTGGTCATTTTTCCTAAGGCATATAATTACCTATCCTACAACTAAGTAGACTAAGTAACCTTAAAGTATAACCTCGGAAGGTTATTCCTTATGAAACTATGGTCACAAAATGTGTTCGGTCGAATCCTAAAGATTGACCAAACGGGTCAGGTTCGAAAGTCTAAGCGGTTGTCTAGACCGCTTACCTTACGACCCTATATAAGCACTAAACCTAAAGTGACAAGCTAAACATCTTAAAACATGTTTAACGAAGTTTGAAAACAAGTTTGGTATCAAAACACAAGGTCTTGATACCCAAAAGTAGTTTGGTTGCAAAATATGAAAGAATACGCATTTTGACCGAAACTACGACTCGTCACTACGCCTAAATAACGTGGTATTCAGTAGGTATAGTCACAAAGGAGTATGACCATCGTGATTACGCTCACGTTGCGAAGTTCAAACGAAATTCGTGTTGACCATTGACTGGTCAAAGCTGAAAGTCAAACATGTGACAACTGGCACCAAATCGGTAATTTCCGTACATTGTCTGATTACATGCTATACTTGTGAATTCATGCACGTTTTATACTTCAAATACTGCTTTATGCATTACTATTAGCGTTGCGTCAAAAAGACTAGTAAACTCACCGGTAAGACACATTGTGTCAGCAATTCTGCAGAAAGCAGCCAGATAATAGAATTGGGGCCCAGGAGTAGGTCCAACGTCAAAAATACATTAAAACCCAAGTATGGATACAAGGGTTAACATATAGACTTTCTAGAAGCTAAAACACGCACCAAAGAGCACCCGAAACACACTTTAAATACTGAAATTTATATATTTCAGCAAAATTCAGCATTGTAACAAGTTTGTACCATGCAAAAATATGACTAAATGGTTCTGAATGCTTTCCTAAGTGTCGGGAATTAAAAGTGTCACAAAAGGGTACTTAAAGATCACTAAACGGAATAGTTTGACACTTTAACGAACCGGTATTTAACCGAACAACTGGACACTACCCGAAACACCAAAATTATACTAGAAGCATTGTTTTATTATTTCTGAGCTAGTTATGATCCCTAAACACCCTAACACACTATATAACACCATATATGCATAACACCTAAACATTACACTTGAAATCTAACCATTTAACTTAACTACCCATTAAACTTACACTTTACCCCCTCCCCCCCTTTAAAGTGGACAGTCGTGGGGTGGCCTCCATCAAAATCTTTACTTGATCTCACTAGATTGCATATGATCTTCTAAGATTTGCTAAAGATATTGCTTTGTACTCAAGAGACATGCTAACCAATGGGTAATAGAATTATGTGGTTATAAGTATTGGACGGAGGGTTTAGAGATCATAACTTCACACATACCTACAAACACCATTCACCTCCTCCTCTCCTCCCGCATTCTCAGCCGATCCTAGTCCACCACACCACCACCACCTTCATCCATTGTTCATCCATTCCAAGCTTATCCTAAGGTGCAAAAGGGTGTCTAAGGAAGTTTGGAGCTCTTGGAGATTGAAGGACCTTTCCCATTTGCTTTTATCCAACACATATATCAACTTGAACCTCTTGTGTTCTTCCGTAGCCTTGTGCTAGTAGTAAGACCCTTATGAACCCTTGTTACTTCATATTTTGATGATTAAAAGATGATAAACATTGTTAATCTTGAAGAACACTTTAGCATGATCATGATACTTTAACATAAGCTTATAAATATAAACATATGAATACATGTTGATTGTGTTGATTTGCTTCTTGATGATTGATGATTTGTGTTAGTGATGTTAGACATCATAAGAAACCTACTAGATTATGATTAAACACATGATCCAGTAAGTTAAGGTGATGATCTTGTGAAAGACCAAGATGATCATACTTTATATACATGAACTTGAATGATGAAATTTGTTTTCATATGCAAAGACGATTTAAACAAAATACAAATCTTGTACATAGATGATTACAAAAATAATTTTCTCAAGAAACCAAGTTTATTTATGAGATTTACAAAGTCATGGTTTCTAAGCAAACTAATCATATTTTTAGTGTTTAAACAAGACTAGAAACATGTTTGTAACAAGAAAAATACAAGAGAAATATTTTTAGAAAAATCATCTTACAAGTTGTAAATGATCAAATCTTTTAATAATGTGATTTACAAACAAATAAATATGTTTTAAAGGGTAACTAAACCTACTAAATAACATGGTAAGTTACAACAAGTTTTTACAAAAATTTGAAGTTCATGATGTAGTGTAATTTACATGGGAAACCTCCATTTTTAGGGGAAACCATGTCAAAATTTCTATAAAATTTTGACACTTAGAAAAATATAAGTTTTGGTGAAACTTATTCCCTAAAAATTCACCTAAAAATATTTACCAAGGTTTCCCTAATTTTTATGTAAACTTCAAGTTAAGAAATGATGATTTCTTCAAGATAAAAATTGATATTAAGTATGTATATTTTTGAGGAAAATATATATATTTATTGATCACCAAATTTTGTGCTAAGGGTATGTAGTATGTATTATATGTAATAGTGTATTAGGATTTGAAAATACACAAAATATGTGACAACCCGTATTCCAGAACCTTTCTTTGTGTTTTGATGTAACTTGTATGAACATTACGTGACTAGTTGAGATGTTTGATTTCAATGGAATATTATGTTTTGTTATGCTATGTGTTACATGAATGTGTTGTGAGTATGTATGTATAATAAACTTGGTCACACAATGACTTCTAATCGCACAAGCCTTTAGAGCCGTACACTTTGTGCCTTGTCACACCTCTTTCTCGACCCACTCTTATGGAATTCGAGACCAAGAGGGCAGCCCAAAGAATGGGTTCGGCCCACTCCCTATGCATATGCATATACCCATTATGGGGTTTTGATCCTCATAATTTGCAAACACTTAACACACAAACCCTAAAGCTCTCTCCCTTCACTCGACGGCAACACCCCTCTCTCTTGAAGATCATCTCGCCCTATCTCATTTTCCGGTTAGTGATTCATTATTAATTGTGTATTAGACAATGTTGTGATTACCATGATTGAGCATGATAGTTAAGATTGTTCATATGAATTGGACTTGCATGATTGTGATTTAGAACCAAAGAGATGTAATCGACTGTGATGGGTCTAGATGTTTAATTGATTCATGTATTTTGGCATGAACTAGATGGTGAAAATTACATGAACTGTATGGCAATGATCGTATTCCTTAGGGTGGTTTGACTGAATGTTTGAATGATTGTTGTTGTTATTCATGATTAGATGTTACTTAGGGTTCTTACGAATTAAATTGATTGTTCTTGATTTGATGATGATTAAGGTAATATGAATGTGTATGATTCCCGAATTCAATGTTGTTTAATCTGATTGAAACTGCCAAACTTGTTAGCAAAGGTTACGGAAATAAATGAGCTACAAATAAGGAAGTTAGTTACACACCTAGTCTCGACACCGGTTGCGAGTCGAGACCCCACTGTCTCGATTCGAGACCACACCTTCCCATCACACAAACAAGACTCGTGACCACAGTTGCTGGTCTTGTTGCGACTCGAGACCTGACTCGAGATCACCCAGTCTCGAGTGAGAAATGTATGACCCGAGACCCCTTAGTTGCGACTCGAGAACCTTAAGACTATAACCCTAGACCACACTGTCTCGACTCGAGATCCCTAGTCTCGACTCGAGACCACATGATCATATATTCTGTTTGGACTTGCATACTGTTACGAGCCCAAGTAATTGGGCCGCACATTTAGGCTTCATACGTTACTATTGAACATATAATATATGTATTGTTAACTGCCATGATTATACATGTATGCCATGATCAATACTTGTATGAAACTTGTTAGTATACGTGTAGAAAACCATACGTGCATTACCTGAATACGAACCTGACTTGTATGGTAACCATGTTAGGACGTGGTTGACCACAGATTGCTCAATTGACTTTTTTGTTTATCTGCCGAGCAAACCAAGGTGAGTTCACACTTTCTAAGGCATGGGATTCCCGGTGGTTGGGAATGAGTTAAAGAATTAAAACGGAACCTACATATCCTCCTTGGGTAGGATATGTACCGCCATCCTCCATGGGTAGGATGCCAATATTAATCCTGCGTATTCTCCTTGGGTAGAATACGTACGTTCGTCCTCATTAGGTAGGACAACAACCTTAAACTTACTAGAAAAAACTCTATCATGAAGTCCCTCATTTTTATATCGACTTAATCGCCGGGCCAATAGTGAGCGGGTCATTAGTTAATAGCGCTATTAGGGTTGACAAGCCTCACACCGTGCCATTCGGACGGGCGTGTACTAATGGATCTGGGCACTTAGTCAATGATGATAGACATTGACGTAGGGCACAACTATTGTTCGTCAGTTGTCGATATGGTAACAGTCTAGTGGTTCACATGGGGAAGCCCCCCACTGATTATGGATATGACTTGGGAAACAAAGATACTGGTTAGCTCGTGATTTACGAAACAACTTATGGTTTTCAAAACAAACTGGTAAAACTAAACAACCAACTGTGAACTCGCTTAACTTTTTTGTTGACTCGTTGTTACATGCCTTGCAGGCCGTTAGGTGCTTATGGAGCTTGCACAGGGAGGAGTGATCGTTGTGGGACATGGACTGTTGAGTCCCATGTCAAACATTTAAACTGTATAAACTTATTGTTTATGTTTGGGTTCTACATTCTATGCTTCCGCTGTTAACTTAAAGTTGGTTACTTTCTTTTGGACACTAATTATATTGTGTTTGGTTTTATTTACTTAATTACGTTGTTCAATATGATTGGTGGCTTGATCCTGGTCAGTCACGCCTCCAAGCGGTGATACTCCGCGTGTGGATTTTGGGGGTGTGACAGATTGTTATCAGAGCCATTGGTTATAGTGAACTTGGTTTTAAAAAGGGAAAAGCTTTTTGACAAAACCAGACTATAACCTGTACAGCGCTCAACGATCCACAACGACGCTTCGCTCCACGTGCAAGGCTCAACATTCTAGGTGATATGGTTTATGTTTTTATTACCTACCTATTAGTTACATAGTTGATTGTTCATGGTATGCTTAGATAAATGTAGCAACTATTATTTGAAACACATGTGTGCCTACTCTCTTCTGTCATCGCGCTGTCATCGCGCTTTCGCGACACCTTTCTCACTCATGTTTCCTTTGATATGAAGATCATGAGTGGACGAATCAACCTAACTCAAGCCCAGCTAACGACTTTGATCAATGAACAAGTTACTGCAGCACTCGCAGCCGCTCGGGCAGGAGGTATAACCTGCCATAGCAACTTACTCTAGGATCTTTAGATCCTACTCTCGTAAACCAACACTTGTGCTTAACCTTGTCTCTGCTTACACACACGATAGGTCAACATGCTCAACCTCCTGTTTGTACTTTCAAAACTTTTATGGACTGCCGACCTACTACTTTCAACGACACTGAGGGAGCTGTAGGCCTCCTTCACTGGTTTGAGAAGCTTGAGTCTGTTTTCGAAATGTGTGAATGCCCTGAGGCTCGTAGGGTGAAGTATGCTACTGGTACCCTTGAAGGTGTAGCGCTCACGTGGTGGAACGCTCAGGTTCAGATGCTGGGGTTGGTTGCTGTTAATGCCACCCCATGGAACGGTTTCAAGGAATTGATCAAAGAGGAATACTGTAACCGTGATGACATCCACAAGCTGGAGGTAGAGTTCTTCAATTTAAAGATGACGGGGTCGGAAATTGAAGCGTACACGAAGAGATCGAATGAGCTGGCTATCTTGTGTCCTACTATGGTGGATCCTCCTATTAAGCGTATCGAGCTGTACCTTATAGGTTTAGTGCCAGAGATCCAAAGTCATGTGACTGCAGCAAACTTCGCCACTATCCAGCAAGTTATTCATTTGGCTCATCGTCTCACTGATCAGGCAGTCGAGCAGAACAGGCTACCCAAGCGCATTGGTATTACTACTACTACTACTTCTGATGCCCCCAGCGACAACAAGCACAAATGGGATGGAGTCTCAAGCAAGGGTTCAACATCAGCTCAGTCTCCGTCTAAGCAGTGAAATACTGATGACTACCAGAGTCCTGGTCAGCAATCTTCTGGTAGTCATGGGCAGGGTGGATACCAAGGAAACCACCCCAAGTGCAACCGATGCAACAAGCATCATAGTGGGCAGTGCAACAAGGGTCGTTGTTTGAGGTGTAACAAGTTTGGTCATGAAGCAAAGGATTGCAGGGGCGTACGACCGACAAATCAGAATCATCAACAACCGCCACCAGCTCCACAGAATTAGCCGCAGCAACAGAAGGGTAACAGGGATGCTATCAGTGTGGTACTGAAGGTCACTTCAAGAGAAACTGCCCCCAGTTGAACCAGAATCAGAATAATAACAATAATCAGGGGAACGGGAACAATAACGGGGGTAACAATCATGGCAATGGTGCCAGGGGACGTGTTTTCGTGCTGGTTTAGGGTGACGCGAGGAACGATCCCAACATTGTGATGGGTAAGTTTCTTCTGGATGACTTCTTTGTTGCTGTTTTATTTGATTCAGGTGCCGATACTAGTTATGTGTCCTTAAAAGTTAGTCAAATGCTTAAGCGCACTCCAACACTTTTGAACACCAAGCACACGGTAGAACTAGCAAACGATAAAAGTCTCGAGGCCACACACATAGTTGTGGGTTGTAATCTCGTCTTAGCTGGTCAGACCTTCTCTAACGATCTTATTCCTATCATTCTTGGTAGTTTCGACGTCGTAATTGGGATGGATTGGCTATCTCAACATCAAGCGGAGATTATTTGCAAGGAGAAAATTGTCCGTATTCCTCGTTCTAGTGAAGAACCTCTCATGATTCTTGGCGACAAGAGCGGTGCTGTTGTGGGCATCATCTCTTTCCTTAAGGCCCAGAAGTGTTTGCGAAAGGGCCACACTGCTATTCTAGCCCTCGTTTCTGATGCATCCTCGAAGGAAAAAAAGATAAAAGATATTCCGATCGTATGTGACTTTCCTGAGGAATTACCTGGTCTTCCGCCTCATCAACAAGTCGAGTTTCAAATCGAGCTAGCTCCTGGAGCAGCACCCATAACTCGAGCACCTTATCGTCTAGATCCATCTGAATTGGAAGAACTATCCGCACAGTTACAAGAACTCTTGGAAAAGGGTTTCATACGTCCTAGCTCTTCGCCTGGGGGAGCTCCAGTGTTATTTGTGAAGAAGAAAGACGGTACCTTCAGAATGTGTATTGACTACCGCGAACTCAACAAGGTGACCGTGAAGAATCGTTATCGTCTCCCATGCATTGATGACTTATTCGATCAGTTGCAAGGGTTGAGTTTCTACTCAAAGATTGACCTGAGGTCAGGCTACCATCAACTGAGAGTCCGAGATGAGGGTATCTCTAAAACAACATTCAGGACTCGTTATGGGCATTACGAGTTTCTGGTCATACCTTTCGGATTGACGAATGCACCTGCGGTCTTCATGGATCTCATGAACCGAGTGTGCAAACCTTACCTGGATAAGTTTGTCATTGTTTTCATCGACGACATCCTGATCTACTCTAAGAGTCAGGAGGAACACGAGCAACACCTGAGGCTTATTTTGGAACTCCTCCGAACAGAGCAGTTGTATGCCAAATTCCCGAAGTGTGACTTCTGGCTTCACGAAGTCCACTTTCTAGGCCACGTGGTAAACAAGGATGGGATTCACGTTGATCCATACAAGGTAGACTTGATCAAGAACTAGCATGCACCCTGTACAGTAACAGAAATCCTCCAATTCTTGGGTTTGGTGGGCTACTATAGAAGGTTCATCAAGGATTTCTCCAAGATTGCGCAACCCCTCACTTCACTAACTCAGAAAGGTGTCACCTATCATTGGGGTGATGCACAGGAATCTGCTTTTCAACACTTAAAAGATAGACTTTGTAGCGCACCTATCCTCTCATTGACTGAAGGCACATATGATTTTGTGGTTTATTGCGACGCATCAATTCAAGAACTTGGTTGCGTATTGATGCAACATTACAAGGTCATTGCTTACGCATCACACCAACTTAAAGTTCACGAAAGGAACTACACTACGCACGACTTGGAGTTGGGAGCAGTGGTTTTTGCTCTTAAGATATGGAGACATTATCTGTATGGTACCAAGTGCACCATTTACACCGATCACAGGAGTCTCGAGCATATCTTCAAGCAAAAGGAGTTAAACATGCGACAACGTCGATGGGTCGAGCTCTTGAATGATTACGAATGCGCGATCAAGTACCATCCGGGCAAGGCCAATGTTGTGGCCGATGCCCTCAGTCGAAAGGAGACTACACCTAAGCGGGTGCGTGCGTTACAACTTACCATCCAATCTAGTCTTCCTACTCAGATACGAGATGCTCAGGCTGAAGCATTGAAGGCAGAGAACATCAGGGCTGAGTCCTTACAAGGATCGAGGAAACGGTTAGAACAAAAGGAAGATGGCGCCTACTACGTAACATGGCGTATCTGGGTCCCACTTTACGGAAACTTACGCGAGCTTGTGATGGAGGAAGCACATAAGTCTCATTACTCAGTCCATCCTGGTTCAGATAAGATGTACCACGACCTAAAGACTACATACTGGTGGCCTAGCATGAAAGCCAACATAGCAACCTACGTCAGTAAATGTTTGAATTGTGCGAGAGTCAAGATCGAATATCAGAAACCATCAGGCCTACTCCAACAACCAGAGATCCCGACATGGAAATGGGAGCAAATTTCCATGGATTTCATTACTGGCCTGCCTAGATCTCAACGCGGAAATGACACTATTTGGGTGATAGTGGATAGATTAACCAAGTCTGCACATTTTCTGGCTATCAGAGAAACAGATAAGTTCTCCACTCTAGCAGACGTTTACTTAAAGGAAGTGGTTTCGAGGCACGGGGTGCCAACCTCCATTATTTCCTATCGTGATGCACGTTTTATTTCTGAGTTGTGGCAAGCTATGCATAAGTCCTTTGGCTCACGTTTAGACATGAGCACCGCTTATCATCCACAGATGGATGGGCAGTCTGAGCGCACCATCCAAACCCTAGAAGACATGCTTCGAGCGTGTGTAATCGATTTTGGCAATGGTTGGGAAAGACACCTCCCTTTGGGTGGAGTTTTCGTATAACAACAGTTACCACAGTAGTATTCAGGCTGCTCCATTTGAGGCATTGTACGGACGTAAATGCCGATCACCTCTTTGTTGGGCAGAGGTTGGCGACAGCCAAATCACTGGCCCAGAACTCGTGGTAGACACGACAGAAAAGATTGCTCAGATACGACAACGAATGGCGGCAGCTCATGACCGTCAGAAAAGTTACGCTGATAAGCGTAGGAAACCCCTAGAATTCCAGGTCGGGGACCGGGTTCTACTTAAAGTCTCACCCTGGAAGGGTGTGGTTCGTTTTGGTAAACGAGGCAAGCTAAACCCACATTATGTTGGACCTTTTGAAATCACTGAACGAATTGGCAAGGTCGCTTACAGATTGAATTTACCTGAAGAGCTCAGTGGAGTTCACACCATATTCCATGTGTCGAATCTGAAGAAGTGTCTGTCAGATGAGACCCTCATAGTTCCTCTCAAAGAACTCACTATCGACGATCAGCTGCGATTCGTCGAGGAACCAGTAGAGATTACAGACCGAGATGTTAAGGTTCTCAAGCGTACTAGAATACCCCTTGTTCGAGTTCGTTGGAACTCCCGTCGTGGCCCAGAGTTCACCTGGGAACGGGAAAATCAAATGAATCACAAGTATCCCCAGTTGTTCGAGAATAGTGAAACCACTACTGAGGCTGAAGCTACCACGGAATTTCAGGACGACATTCCAAACCAACGGGGGAAGGATGTGACACCCCAGGAAAACCACTCAACCTAACTAGCTTCCTCAGTGAGTAAGTGCTAAATTTCGGGACAAAATTTCTTTCAACTTGGGGATGATGTGACAACCCGTATTCTAGAACCTTTCTTTGTGTTTTGATGTAACTTGTATGAACATTACGTGACTAGTTAACATGTTTGATTTCAATGGAATATTATGTTTTGTTATGCTATATGTTACATGAATGTGTTGTGAGTATGTATGTATAATAAACTTGGTCACACAACGACTTATAATTGCACAAGCCTTTAGGGCCATACACTTTGTGCCTTGTCACACCTCATTCTCGGCCCACTCTTATGGAATTCGAGACCAAGAGGGCAGCCCAAAGAATGGGTTCGGCCCACTCCCTATGCGTATGCATATACCCATTATGGGGTTTTGAACCTCATAATTTGCAAACACTTAACACACAAACCCTAAAGCTCTCTCCCTTCACTCGACGGCAACACCCCTCTCTCTTGAAGATCATCTCGGCCCTATCTCATTTTCCGGTTAGTGATTCATTATTAATTGTGTATTAGACAATGTTGTGATTACCATGATTGAGCATGATAGATAAGATTGTTCATATGAATTGGATTTGCATGATTGTGATTTAGAATCAAAGAGATGTAATCGACTGTGATGGGTCTAGATGTTCAATTGATTCATGTATTTTGGCATGAACTAGATGGTGAAAATTAAATGAACTGTATGGCAATGATCGAATTCCTTAGGGTGGTTTGACCGAATGTTTGAATGATTGTTGTTGTTATTCATGATTAGATGTTACTTAGGGTTCATACGAATTAAATTGATTGTTCTTGATTTGATGATGAGTATGGTAATATGAATGTGTATGATTTCCGAATTCAATGCTGTTTAATCTGATTGAAACTGCCAAACTTGTTCGCAAAGGTTATGGAAATAAATGAGCTGCAAATAAGGAAGTTAGTTACACACCTAGTCTCGACACCGGTTGCGAGTCGAGACACCACTGTCTTGATTCGAGACCACACCTTGCCATCACACAAACAAGACTCGAGACCACAGTTGCGGGTCTTGTTGCGACTTGATACCTGACTCGAGATCACCCAGTCTCGAGTGATAAATGTATGACCCGAGACCCCTTAGTTGCGACTAAAGAACGTTAAGACTATAACCCGAGACCGCACTGTCTCGACTCGAGATCCCTAGTGTCGACTCGAGACCACATGATCATATATTCTGTTTGGACTTGCATACTGTTACGAGCCCAAGTAATTGGGCCGCACACTTAGGCTTCATACGTTACTGTTGAACATATAATATATGTATTGTTAACTTCCATGATTATACATGTATGCCATGATCAATACTTATATGCAACTTGTTAGTATACATGTAGAAAACCATACGTGCATTACCTGAATACGAACCTGACTTGTATGGTAACCATGTTAGGACGTGGTTGACCACGGATAGCTCAAGTGACCTTTTTGTTTATCTGCCGAGCAAACCAAGGTGAGTTCACACTTTCTAAGGCATGGGATTCCCGGTGGTTGAGAATGGGTTAAAGAATTTAAACGTAACCTACATATCCTCCTTGGGTAGGATATGTACCGCCATCCTCCATGGGTAGGATGCCAATATTAATCCTGCGTATTCTCCTTGGGTAGAATACGTACGTTCGTCCTCCTTGGGTAGGACAACAACCTTAAACTTACTAGACAAAACTCTATCATGAAGTCCCTCATTTTTATATCGACTTAATCGCCGGGCCAATGGCGAGCGGGTCATTAGTTAATAGCGCTATTAGGGTTGACAAGCCTCACACCGTGTCGTTCGGACGGGCGTGTACTAATGGATCTGGGCACTTAGTCAATGATGATAGACATTGGCGTAGGGCACAACTATTGTTCGTCAGTTGTCGATATGGTAACAGTCTAGTGGTTCACATGGGGAAGCCCCCCACTAATTTACGAAACAACTTATGCTTTTCAAAACAAACTAGTAAAACTATACAACCAACTGTGAACTCGCTCAACTTTGTTGTTGACCCGTTGTTACATGCCTTGCAGGCCGTTAGGTGCTTATGGAGCTTGCACAGGGAGGAGTGATCGTTGTGGGACATGGACTGTTGAGTCCCATGTCAAACATTTAAACTTTATAAACTTATTGTTTATGTTTTGATTCTACATTCTATGCTTCCGTTGTTAACTTAAAGTTGGTTACTTTCTTTTGGACACTAATTATATTGTGTTTGGTTTTATTTACTTAATTACGTTGTTCAATATGATTGGTGGCTTGATCCTGGTCAGTCACGCCTCCAAGCGGTGATACTCCGCGTGTGGATTTTGGGGGTGTGACAGATTGGTATCAGAGCCATTGGTTATAGTGAACTTGGTTTTAAAAAGGGAAAAGCTTTTTGACAAAACCAGACTATAACCTGTACAGCGCTCAACGATCCACAACGACGCTTCGCTCCACGTGCAAGGCTTAACATTCTAGGTGATATGGTTTATGTTTTTATTACCTACCTGTTAGTTACATAGTTGATTGTTCATGGTATGCTTAGATAAATGTAGCAACTATTGTTTGAAACACATGTGTGCCTACTCTCTTCTGTCATCGCGCTTTCGTGACACCTTTCTCACTCATGTTTCCTTTAATATGAAGATCATGAGTTGACGAATCAACCTAACTCAAGCCCAGCTAACGGCTTTGATCAATGAACAAGTTACTGCAGCACTCGCAACCGCTCAGGCAGGAGGTATAACCTGCCATAGCAACTTACTCTAGGATCTTTAGATCCTACTCTCGTAAACCAACACTTGTGCTTAACCTTGTTTCTTCTTACACACACGACAGGTCAACATGCTAAGCCTCCTGTTTGTACTTTCAAAACTTTTATGGACTGCCGACCTACTACTTTCAATGGCACTGAGGGAGCTGTAGGCCTCCTTCACTGGTTTGAGAAGCTTGAGTCTGTTTTCGAGATCTGTGAATGCCCTGAGGCTGGTAGGGTGAAGTATGCTACTCCTAAGGAGTAAAAATACAAAATACACATACAACATACATAGACAAATACAAGAGAATATATTTATGAAAATATATTTCTTAATAGATTATGTAATTTGGACGAGTTACGAACTTAAAATGAAGTTTTGGACAAAAATACATAACTCGGGTGAAAAATACAAGATACTTATATTTATTTTTGAGAAAATAATATACTTAAAAGATGGTGGCTTAAAATAATACAAGTAAGATACATAGTTAAAAATATAAATTATTTTTAACAACAAAGAACACATACTTAAAAGATGGTGGCTTGTACTTGTGCGATACAAGTCTAGTGACTAACGTTAATAAAACACGTATAGGTCACGACGCTAAATAAGCAAACCCGGTGAAGTTTACGGCGCAGGAAACGCAAAGTTGTGAGTTCATGTCCCCACTTTTAAACTTTTACATGCTTTTTAAACTTGGGGAAAATACATGTGTTATGGTATGTTAGATACAAAAACTAAGGAATGATACTTTAGATCATGTCACGAATAGGGTACCAGAAGCACCATTAATCGTGTACATACTAAGACTGCGGAACAAAAGGTTAGATCTAATGGGTTTCAGGCAACCACACTCTTGGTCATAACTAGTACCAAGCAGTGCTTTTGTGTCTCTAGTCGTGAATCGACAACGAAAAATGCCTATGGTTTGGATGCTTCCTATATCGTGTCACATGTTAATGGCCTTGCAAACCATTAGCGATCTTGATTTCCTTTCATTTAAAGAAATACTTGTTTCATACAAATTACATACCATGTTTTCATTCAAGTATACAAACGGTTAATACAAAAACTGCGTGAATTCACACCAACAATATGTTGACGATTTTCCAAAAACTCACATGTATTTCAGGTAACTAAAGTGGATGTGCGCGCAGTCTTACTCTTGCTCTTGGATGTTGTTTATGTTGTTAGCTATGTGTGTCAAGACTCCTATGCCGTTTTGCAGGGTTTGGTTGTTATGTCCCACTCCGTGTGGTGATATAAGGACCAAAACCCTTATATTTGTCTTTGAATAATGTTGTAAACTTTTCAGACAATGTCTTATGCTGGGATGAAAACTCTAAAACTTAACCTATGTTTTTAATTAGGTAATGTTATTGGCATTCGGAGTTATTTTTATGAGCATGTAGTATGTTTACCAATCGTATGCAATGAGAACCTTTCAAGATCACACCTCGTGCTTCCGCCTTAGAAAGGGGTGTGACAGATTGGTATCAGAGCTGCGATTGTAGTGAACCAGGATTCCTTCTGGAGTCTTGACTACAATCTTTAGGATCCTCTCACGAAATTTTTTTTTTCAAAAGTTTTCATTGCATAAAACTTTCCGTGACATCCACTACCTGAAACTATTTTCAAAGAGTCAAGTAAGAACACTACAAAACTTAGGGTGCACTAGAGTAGCACTTGTCTTTGACTAGAAATTACTTGCAACTATGTGTAATAATTGATATATACATATACTAGAAATAGAATACCACAGGTACACATGTCTTCGTCTGAAAATAGTGGCCTATCTGAAGGAAGTGATCTGAGGATGAAACGAACTGTGCGGACTGTGCAAGGGCTTACGTAAATATGGATGCATACATAATTATGGAATTCAGTTCACAGAAACCACAGCAAGTCTTGTCACGTATCAAATGAGATTCCTTCAATACAAGAGAAGGTCAAACGTGAACACCCTTCCCCCAGCCTATTAAATACTCTTTTGGAGTAATGATTTAGGGTATAAAGACAAGAACCGCCAATGTGAAGTAAGATATTTTGTCCTTTACATATATTAAACTTGTACTTTGGGGAGATGTAACCCTTATGCATTTTGTTTACTTCGCAAACAATGGTGTAACAAGTTGTTCTGATATGTGTAAAGACTCGGTGAATATCTTATGACACACCAGTATTTATCTATTTATGCATGCTTGTTGCTGTATGAATTGATTTATACGTTGGGCGGATTGCTTGATGTCACTTGTGTGGGTATATGTCTGTGTATATATACTACTACTGTCTCGTATGACGATATCAAACAAATGTCTAACCCCGTTGTGTTGTGTTCTGTCAGAACATGGCACCTAGGAGAGCTGTGAACAACCAAGATTCCGATCAATCCCCTCCTCCTCTTCTGCCGAGGATTGCTGAAGAACTGAATGCCCTACTAGAGGAAAGGATCTCCGCAGCTATCGCCCAATACGAGGCGAACCGCACCGAACAAAGTGGAGAACCAAGCAATGCCATGCGTAATGGACAGGGAGACTCATCTGGAGGAAACACAACTCAAGGCTGCACCTTCAAGTAGTTTCTCGACTGCAAGCAACTGAACTACGACGGCACTGGAGGTGCAGTGGCGTTTGTACGCTGGACGGAGAAGACTGACTCCACTATCCGCATGAGCAAGTGTACCGCAGATCAACAAGTCACTTTTGTTACTGGGTTGTTTGTTGATGAAGCTTTGACTTGGTGGAATTTGCAAGTCCAGACTCTGGGTGATGATGCTGCGTACGGCATGACGTGGGATGAGCTAAAGGAATGAATGAGAGAGAAATATTGCTCTCGTGCTGAACTCCAAAGGTTGGAGACTGAGTTCTGGCACTTGACCATGGAAGGTGCAGACATTACTGTTTATACCCGAAGGTTCCACAATTTGTCAAGAGTGATCCCTTATATGCTGACTCCCGAATTTAAGCGCGTTGAATGCTACATCTGGGGATTGGCTCCAGAATTTTGCAGCATGGTAACTTCGGCTAAACCAGAAACGATCACTCAGGCTGTAACTCAGGCTGTCAGCCTTACTAAATATGTTGTTCGTATGAAGAAGTTATCACTGAACCTAACTGAAAAGACCGAGACGCAGTCTGGTGACAAGAAAAGGAAGCATGCGAGCCTGAATCAAGCAACACGTAACAACAAGGGTTCCAAAAATAAGAAGCGAGACCCTAACCCGCCTCAGGAGGCGAAAACTCTTGCAACCATGATTGACACTCCTGCCATAGGATGCCTGGGCACTCTCCCCATTTGCAACCAGTGCAAGCGTCATCACGAAGGAGTTTGTCGCGTTCCAAAATGCGACAAGTGTGGAAAACTGGGTCACCATACTGAGAACTGTTGGGGAAAAGGAAATGGAAGTGGTAATAGAAACGGGAATGGAAACCGCAATGGTGCTGGTAATAGAAACGGTGGTGGAAATGGCAATGGCAATGGTTACCGGAATGGTAATGGAGCTGGGCAGAACCAAGGATGCTTTGGTTGTGGAAGTAAGGATCATTTCATGAAAGATTGCCCAAGGGGGAACAATGCTCAGACTCGAGCATTTATGATTGGAGCAAGGAACGCACCCGAGGACCCTAATGTGGTCACCGGTACGTTTCTCGTTAACAATCACTTTGCATCCATACTATTTGACACTGGTGCCAATTATAGCTTCATGTCTGTGGAATTTAATCATATGCTTGGAATAGAATCTAGAAGATTAGATATTCCTTATTCCATAGAACTAGCCAATGGTAAACTTGTTGAATCAGGCGAAGTGGTTAGGGGTTGCTCATTAGAACTTGGTGAGCAAAGATTTAGCATCGATCTCTTACCTATTCAATTGGGTAGCTTCGATGTAGTGGTCGGAATGGACTGGTTGTCCAAGAACAAAGCTGAAGTTGTTTGTCACGAGAAAATCATTCGCATCCCTCTGGCGAATGATGAAACTCTCATCGTGCATGGAGAAAAACGAGACGCGCCTCTGCGAATCATCAGTTGTATGAAGGCGTAGAAGTTCTTAAGGAAAGGATGTGTTGCTTTCCTGGCACATGTTGTAGATAAGAAGGCTGAGGAGCCGAAACTCGAAGACATTCCTGTGGTGAAGGAATTCCCTGATGTTTTTCCCTAAGATCTGCCAGGACTACCTCCGCAATGACAAGTCGAATTCCATATAGACTTGGTTCCAGGAGCCGCTCCTGTAGCCAAGGTACCCTATCGGCTTGCACCATCCGAAATGCAAGAATTATCTACACAACTCCAGGAGTTGTTGGATAAAGGATTCATAAGGCAGATGTGTATCGATTACAGAGAACTGCAGATGTGTATCGATTACAGAGAACTGAATAAGCTCACTATTAAGAATCGGTACCCACTACCAAGGATTGACGACTTATTTGATCAATTGCAAGGATCTAGCTACTATTCCAAGATCGACCTTCGATCTGGATACCATCAGTTGAGAATCCAAGAGGAAAGCGTACCAAAGACTGCATTCAGAACACGTTATGGGCATTACGAGTTCCTTGTGATGCCATTCGGACTGACGAACGCGCCAGCGGTATTTATGGACCTGATGAACCGCTTTGCAAACCATATCTCAATAAATTTGTGATTGTATTTATCGATGATATCCTGATTTACTCGCGAACCAGAGAAGAGCACGAGCAACACCTCAGAACCATTTTGGAACTACTGAAGAAAGAGAAACTTTATGCAAAATTCTCCAAGTGCGAATTTTGGATTCGCGAAGTACAGTTCCTTGGTCACGTTGTGAACGAGAAGGGCATTCATGTAGACCCAGCCAAGATAGAAGCAATAAAGAATTGGGAAGCCCCCAAAACCCCAACCGAAGTTTGACAATTTTTGGACTTGGCGGGCTATTACCGACGGTTTATTGAGAATTTCTCCAAAATAGCTCAACCGCTGACAACCCTTACGCAGAAAGACAAGAAGTACGACTGGGGTAATAAGCAGGAATAAGCCTTCCAACTGCTCAAAAATAAGCTATGCGATGTACCGATACTATCCTTACCCGAAGGCACTGAAGACTTCGTGGTATACTGCGACGCTTCGCGTCAAGGTTTGGGTTGCATGCTCATGCAACGCCAAAAGGTCATCGCTCACGCTTCAAGACAATTGAAGGTGCATGAAAGGAACTATACCACTCACAACCTAGAGCTAGGCGTAGTGGTATTCGCCTTGAAGGTCTGGCGACACTATTTATATGGTACTCGATGTATAATCTTCACAGATCACAAAAGCCTACAACACATATTTGATCAGAAGGAATTAAACATGCGTTAGCGATAATGGGTCGAGCTGCTGAACGATTATGACTGTGAGAATAAGTACCATCCTGGAAAGGCAAACGTTGTAGCAGACGCGTTAAGCCGAAAAGAAAGGGTTAAGACCCTAAGAGTTCGAGCATTGGAAATGACTATTTGAACGAACTTCACTGCACGCATTCATGACACACAACAAGAAGCCCTTAAGATGGAGAATCGTAGAGCTGAATACCTCCGAGGTATGCGGAAGAATTTTGTGCCGAACAAAGAAGGAACCTTATACTTTGAGGGGCGTATTTGGGTTCTGCTCTATGGCGGTATTCGAGAAGTCATCCTTAATGAAGCTCACAAGTCAAGATACTCGATCCATCCAGGATCGGACAAAATGTATCAAGACTTGAACGACTACTATTGGTGGCCGAGACTTAAAAGCGATGTTGCTATTTATGTTGGAAAGTGCCTAACCTGTGCTAAGGTTAAGGCTGAATATCAGAAACCGTCTGGACTACTGCAACAACCAGAGATACCCATGTGGAAGTGGGAGCAAATCTCAATGGACTTCATAACAAAGTTACCCAGGACCCCTAGAGGGCATGATATGATATGGGTGATAGTTGATAGATTGACGAAATCTACGCATTTCCTACCGATCCGAGAGAAGGATAGCACTGGAAAGCTTGCTGAGTTGTACTTGAAAGAAATCGTGGCACGTCATGGAGTGCCTATCTCAATTATTTCAGACAGAGATGGATGTTTTGTCTCGAGGATCTGGCAATCCTTTCAGGAAGACTTTAGATCTCAACTAGATCTAAGCACGACCTTCCATCCGCAAACAGACGGCCAGAGCGAACGGACCATACAAACGCTAGAAGATATGCTTCGCGCATGTGTTATGGACCTAGACGGCAGCTGGGATACTCATCTACCCTTAGTTGAGTTTTCCTACAATAGCAGTTATCATACGAGCATAAAGGCCGCACCGTTCGAAGCTCTATATGGCCGCAAGTGCCGCTCTCCATTATGTTGGGCAGACGCTAGAGACAAACATATGGTTGGTCCTGAACTTGTTCAAGAGACAACTGACAAAATCATGCAGATCCGAGAGCGCATTAAGGCAGCTCGAGATCGACAACAGAGCTATGCTCGAAGACGAAAACCATTAGAGTTTGAGGTGGGAGACAAAGTTTTGTTGAAGGTCTCACTTTGGAAGGGCGTAGTAAGATTCGGAAAACGTGGAAAGCTGAATCAACGATACATCGGACCATTCAAGATCTTGGAAAGAATTGGTACCGTGGCTTACAAGTTGGAATTACCGGAAGAACTTAACGGAGTACATGATACATTCCATGTGTCCAACCTCAAGAAGAGTCCAACCCAAGAAACAGTGATCATCCCTGCGGATGAAGTGCATATTGACGACACACTCCGATTTACAGAACAACCCATTGAGGTTACAGACTGGAAAGTCAACAAGACCCGGAGGAGTAGTGTCAAACTTGTCAAAGTACGTTGGAATTCTAAGCACGGACCCGAGTACACGTGGGAACGTGAAGACCATTTTAAAGAAAAGTACCCCCACCTGTTCAAGAAGACTCATGCGGGAGTTAGCTCAGCGTGAATTTCGGGACGAAACTCTTTTAACGGGGGGAGACTGTGACAACTGGCACCAAACCGGTAATTTCTGTACAATTTAATTATTATTTAAAAACTGCAATTATGTGCTTAAATGTCAACATTGTCTGATTACATGCTATACTTGTGAATTCATGCACGTTTTATACTTCAAATACTGCTTTATGCATTACTATTAGCGTTGCGTCAGAAAGACTAGTAAACTCCCCGGTAAGACACATAGTGTCAGCAATTCTGCAGAAAGCAACCAGATAATAGAATTATGGCCCAGGAGTAGGTCCAACGTCAAAAATACATTAAAACCCAAGTATGGATACAAGGTTTAACATATAGACTTTTCGGAAGCTAAAACATGCACCAAAAAGCACCTGAAACACACTTTAAATGCTGAAATTTATATATTTCAGCAAAATTCAGCATTGTAACAAGTTTGTACCATGCAAAAATATAACTAAATGGTCCTGAATGCTTTCCTAAGTGTCGGAAATTAAAAGTGTCACAAAAGGGTACTTAAAGATCACTAAACGGAATAGTTTGACACTTTAACGAACCGGTATTTAACCGAACAACCGGACACTACCCGAAACACCAAAATTATACTAGAAGCATTGTTTTATTATTTCTGAGCTAGTTATGATCCCCGAACACCCTAACACACTATATAACACCATATATGCATAACACCTAAACATTACACTTGAAATCTAACCATTTAACTTAACTACCCATTAAACTTACACTTTACCCCCCCCCCCTTTAAAGTGGACGGTCATGGGGTGGCCCCCATCAAAATCTTTACTTGATCTCACTAGATTGCATATGATCTTCTAAGATTTGCTAAAGATCTTTCTTTGTACTCAAGAGACATGCTAACCAATGGGTAATAGAATTATGTGGTTATAAGTATTGGATGGAGGGTTTAGAGATCATAACTTCACACATACCTACACACACCATTCACCTCCTCCTCTCCTCCCCCATTCTTGGCTGATCCTAGTCCACCACACCACCACCTTCATCCATTTTCATCCATTCCAAGCTTATCCTAAGGTGCAAAAGGGTGTTTAATGAAGTTTCGAGCTCTTGGAGATTGAAGGACCTTTCCCATTTGCTTTTATCCAACACACATATCAACTTCAACCTCTTGTATTCTTCCCTAGCCTTGTGCTAGTAGTAAGACCCTTATGAACCCTTGTTACGTCATATTTTGATGATTAAAAGTTGATAAACATTGTTAATCTTAAAGAACACTAAAGAACATGATCATGATACTTTAACATAAGCATATAAACATATGAATACATGTTGATTGTGTTGATTTGCTTCTTGATGATTGATGATTTATGTTAGTGATGTTAGACTTCATAAGAAACCTACTAGATTATGATTAAACACATGATCTAGTAAGTTAAGGTGATGATCTTGTGAAAGACCAAGATGATCATACTTTATATACATGAACTTGAATGATGAAATTTGTTTTCATATGCAAAGACGAGTTAAACAAAATAAAAATCTTGTACATAGATGATTACAAAAATAATTTTCTCAAGAAACCAAGTTTATTTATGAGATTTACAAAGTCATGGTTTCTAAGCAAACTAATCATATTTTTAGTGTTTAAACAAGACTAGAAACATGTTTGTAACAAGAAAAATACAAGAGAAATATTTTTAGAAAAATCATCTTACACGTTGTAAATGACCAAATCTTTTAATAATGTGATTTACAAACAAATAAATATGTTTTAAAGGGTAACTAAACCTACTAAATAACATGGTAAGTTACTACAAGTTTTTACAAAAACTTCAAGTTCATGATGTAGTGTAATTTTCATGATCTTGGCTTATGGTAAGTCTTGATTGTGTTGTTGATGTTTGATGATAATTTTAAGAGAAAATAAACACATGTTTTGAAAACATGGGAAACCTCCATTTTTAGGGGAAACCAGGTCAAAATTTCTATAAAATTTTGACACTTAGAAAAATATAAGTTTTGGTGAAACTTATTCCCTAAAAATTCATCTAAAAATATTTACCAAGGTTTCCCTAATTTTTATGTAAACTTAAAGTTAAGAAATGATGATTTCTTCAAGATAAAAATTGATATTAAGTATGTATATTTTTGAGGAAAATATATATATTTATTGATCACCAAATTTTGTGCTAAGGGTATGTAGTATGTATTATATGTAATAGTGTATTAGGATTTGAAAATACACTAAATACTCCTAAGGAGTAAAAATACAAAATACACATACAACATGCATAGACAAATACAAGAGAATATATTTATGAAAATATATTTCTTAATAGATTATGTAACTAGTTACGAACTTGAAATGAAGTTTTGGACAAAAATACATAACTAGGGTGAAAAATACAAGATACTTATATTTATTTTTGAAAAAATAATATAAGTAAGATACATAGTTAAAAATATAAATTATTTTTAACAACAAAGAACACATACTTAAAAGATGGTGACTTGTACTTGTGCGATACAAGTCTAGTGACTAACGTTAATAAAACACGTATAGGTCACGACGCTAAATAAGTAAACCCGGTGAAGTTTACGGCGCAGGAAACGCAAAGTTGTGAGTTCATGTCCCCACTTTTAAACTTTTACATGCTTTTTAAACTTGGGGAAAATACATGTGTTATGGTATGTTAGATACAAAAACTAAGAAATGATACTTTAGATCATGTCATGAATAGGGTACCCGAAGCACCATTAATCGTGTACATACTAAGACCGCGGAACAAAAGGTTAGAGCTAATGGGTTTCAGGCAGCCACACTCTTGGTCATAACTAGTACCAAGCAGTGCTTTTGTGTCTCTAGTCGTGAATTGACAACGAAAAATGCCTATGGTTTGGATGCTTCCTATGTCGTGTCACATGTTAATGGCCTTGCAAACCATTAGCGATCTCGGTTTCCTTACATTTACAGAAATACTTGTTTCATACAAATTACATACCATGTTTTCATTCAAGTATACAAACATTCAATACAAAAACTGCATGAATTCACACCAACAATATGTTGACGATTTTCCAAAAACTCACATGTATTTCAGGTAACTAAAGTGGATGTGCGCGCGGTCTTACTCTTGCGCTTGGATGTTGTTTATGTTGTTAGCTATGTGTGTCAAGACTCCTATGTCGTTTTGCTGGGTTTGGTTGTTATGTCCCACTCCGTGTGGTGATATAAGGACCAAAACCCTTATGTTTGTCTTTGAATAATGTTGTAAACTTTTCAGACAATGTCTTATGCTGGGATGTAAACTCTAAAACTTAACCTATGTTTTTAATTACGTAATGTTATTGGCATTCAAAATTATTTTTATGAGCATGTAGTATGTTTACCAATCGTATGCAATGCGAACCTTTCAAGATAACACCTCGTGCTTCCGCCTTAGAAAGGGGTGTGACAAAACATTGTTTGACTTTCGTGTTAAAAACGGATAAATGCATGAAAGAATACTTACAAAAAGGTCCAAGCAATGGGGATTTGATCCAAAATTTCTCAGGTATGAAGGTTTTGAGCCTCCAACTTAGAGAAATCAGATCAAATGTGTGAGCTTGGGTTGAGAACTTGGGGGTTTATATAGATTTTGGGTAACCGTTAAGATCGTTTATTGAAAAACGTGCTTCGATCTAAGCCGTACATGTGCACCCCCTGATTTGTAATACCATGTGCACCCCTAAATGAGCCCATATGATGTTTAAAACCATGTGCAAACCCAGGCAACAGCTGGAACAGGCTGTAAACAGATTTTTGCAGATTTGGTGATCTGTCGCACCCCACGTAGGATATAGGCAGAGCCTACACGTCCCGCGACCGACTGGAGTTCAGCAAACAGTTTCAAAATGTGCAGAAATGGTCCCTGCACATGTTTAGGCTCATTTTTGACACTTTTAAGGCCCGTTAAGCCATTTTCAAGGCTCTAAAATGATGCCTAAGCATAGGGGACATGGAACATGCTCACAAATATGCTGGATGTCGGTTCGTTTGGTCGTATGATCACGTTATTCGGTTATTTACGATGAAACACGAACGGACGTGAAAAACGATCCAAATTACGCGACGAATGGAATTTTTTCATGCCAATCACTAAAATAAAATATTTTAATGATTACAAAAATTTTTGGATGTCCGGATGTATTCAGAACGTAAGATATGCGCGAAAATGCAAACTTATGCACTTTTTGACGCTTTTAGTCCCTGAATGACCAAAAAGTTTATTTTAGCACACCGAACCCCTCAAAGCCAATTTTTAAGCTATGAAAAGGATATTTAGGGTATATTTAACTTATGGTCATGCTCCGGATTGTCGATTACAATATGAATCGGCATACTTTCCCAGTTTGTCGAAATTAGTCCCTGTAAGCGAAAAAACTTGATTTTGCCATACCAAAGCCTTCAAAACTTATTTCTAAGTTATGTAAAGGTTATTTAAGGTATGTTAAGCATATAATGGCCTTCAAAACTCATCGTCATTACTGCAGTCTGGCATCTCAGCATCCGCGAGAAAGCAACCATCTTCCACGGGATCAATGCTTTATAGTCTCACTTAGGAATCACGTTCACCATAAGCTCCGCAATAGACGTGAGGTCGATATTCTCATGGAAGATGTATTGTATGAAACATGTTATATTTTGAAATAGAGTATTATGTGTTGTGTAAAAGATGTCGTGTCTTAACCATGTTATTTGTGTTAAGGATGCCAATGGAATTCAAAGTTGAAGGAATTTTGTTCTTGGCACAATATTCCTTAGAACACTGATGTGTTTTGGTTGGATGGTCTAGTTTGTCATGATTTTGTATGTTTTCACTTGGAATTATGCTTGGAATATTGTCACTTTGTGTGTATTTTGGTTGTGTAGGTTTGCAGCAAAGATATCATGATTTGTTGGAGCTTTACATGTACACAAGGATGGAAACAAAGCAAATACAAGCATAGACATAGCCCTACTCCCACTCAACTTTGATATTTGGGTGTATTGCATGGGAATTTTAAAGATTCAGGAAAATGGACTTTAGAGAGGCCGTAGCCCTACTCTCCTGGGCGTAGCCCTACTCCTGCAAACGAACAAAAATGGTTCTGGGAGGTTTTTAATGTTTTTCTATGAAGTTTTGACGAAAAAAAACTCGACATTAAACACAAGGGGGTGCCAAGGGACGACCAAGGAAGAAGAATCTGGAGTGACAAAGCCTTTCTATCATCCTAATCATGTCTTTCACTTTCGAATTCTACACTTCATCATCATTTCACACCATCATGAGTAGCTAAATCATTCATGGTTGCATCAAGGTCTAGGGTTTGATTTCATTTGGTATTCAATCTGAATTGTAAGTACATTTGACATGGATTTTCTTTGATTTTTAAGTACTTGACATTTTCTTTGTGATTTCATCTCTTTATCATGTTTCAATGTTGAACAATTTACTATTTTGAAGACTTCACAACATTGTTTCTTCTATTTGGTGTTTATCATTAGAGAACAAGTTGTTTTGATTGATAGCGTCGGATAGTGTTTTGATAATTGATAATAACCTCATCCTACAACATAAATTATTCGGTCTAGAATCATTAAAAGAGTTGTTGTTTGATTGAAAAGTCCATTGATTATCCAATGTGTGAATGTGGTAAACTTCACTATGTCTATGTAGTGATTAATATGCTATTGAATTAGATTGTTTATTGAATGTGCAACCCGATCCTTGGTGTGACCATCTTTTAATTAGTTGTGATAAAATCAATCACTTTAGGTTTTACTTTTGCGAATTACTTAATCTAAACAACTCAATCAAAGAATCAAGTTTACATTATGTTCATGAATCAATTGAGTCTAAACACTAACCAAAAGCTCTTCGTGGTTCGACACCCTACTTGCCCTAACTAAATTAAGGTATTTAGGAACACAATTCTCTCTATCTTTGATCGGTACATCGACGCCGATCAAATTTTGGCGCCATTGCCGGGGAGTTTCTGCGCTTAGTGTTTAATTTTAGATGATTTGTTTTAGTTTTCTGTTTAAATATTCCAAAATCCAAAAACATCATAAAGATTGCTATTTTTTATTCACGGTTACACGAGGTGTGTTGATTGTGCAGGTAATAGGTTTGATGGATGCATACTAGATTTTCTGGAAGATCATCACCGTTAGTATTTGAACCAGAGATAGAAAGGTTAGCAAGACATAACCGAGTTGTTCATAGAGCAAGCTTGACTTCAAGCCCAATTTCTTCATACATTTCTGATTCGGAAGGAAGTGATACCGAAAGGACAAATATGGTAGGTGGCGAAGGTGACCCACCACTACCCGGAGTAGACACTCATTTTAGGCCGACGATCTTTAGAAACCCATCTCCAATTGTTGCACCGGTTTTAAATGGGAGATTATTTGAAATCCGGCCTTAGTACTTGGCTATTTTACCAACATTTAGGGGAGTTGCATCAGACGAGCCTTACACACATTTGATTGACTATGCAGCAATATGTAGCACCATTGGGAAACAAGGCTTTACACCTGAAGAGGTAAAATTACATCTTTTTCAATTTTTACTCAAAGATAGAGCTAAACAATGGTTTTCAACTTTACCATCCGATAGTATTCGAACATGGGATGAAATGCAAAGAACTTTTCTTGAGGAATACACTCCGATGAGTAAAACTAGTGAAGCTCGAAATGCTATCAAATCTTTTAGTCATCATGTTGGGGAAACATTTCATGAAGCCTTCAAACGTTTTAATGAAATGCTTAGAATCTGTCCTCATCATGACATCCCTAAATGGGATTTGGTTAAAAAAATTTATGATGGTTTGGTTTCCGAGGATCAAAAAGTTGTCTTTGCATGTAGCGATGGAACCTTTTTAACTCATGATGAGAATTATGAATGGAACTTTTTAGAAATTTTAAGTAAAGGTTCAAAAACTCAAGCTTCGGCTGATCGGAGTGTTAAACCACATCAAATTAAAGTTGTAAATGACCAACCTAGTAATGAAAGGTTTGATGCATTAGAAAAGAAAATTGATATGATCTGCCAAAAGATGGGAAGGGATGTTTCTCTTGTTTCGCAGGTACAAGAGTTATGTGAAATATGTGGAGATATGGGGCATGTTGCTTTTGATTGCCCTATGAATTTTGGAAGTAGTGAAGAAGTTAATCAAATACACGGGGAAAGGAATATGAATTCTAACACGTATCATCCCGGATTACGGAATCATCCAAATCTCCGGTATGGCACCCCCGCTAATCAAATGAATCCTAACTTTCAAGGATCAAGTCAACAAGGTGGACAACAACAATTTCAGCCCCGTCAACAAAACTTTCAAGGTAACTATCAAAGGGGGAAATTCAATCAAGGCTTTAATCAGGGCTTCAATCAAGGTGGGTACCAACAAGGAATACCTCAACAACAAGGGTACTCAAGAAATTACCAACAAGGTCAAAGTCAAAGTCAAACTCAAGGCCAAGCAAGTTCATCACAAGGAAATGCAAACAATGTAGGTTCAACCAAGTTAGATAAGATTTTAGGAATTCTAAAAGGGGTGGTGCAAGAACAAGAAGTTCAAGGTAAGACCGTAGGATCTCTAACCCAACAAGTTGGTCAACTAGCGGAAGAAGTAGCTATAAGACGAACGGGAAAGCTTCCAAGTGACACAACAATCAATCCACAACATCAAGGATCATCATCAAAGAGCAACGAAAATGCACACGTCAATGAGGTATGTATCCTTAGAAGTGGTAAGTCTTATAAGAACAACGATGAATTTTCACCACCACTTGTTGAAGGTATAGTGGAGGATGTTAGTGATGAACCTGAAAGTGATCATGGAATTGATTCAAACTCCACTAATGTCCAATCCAACAAAATTTCTGAAAGCTCAACAAACCAAAATGTTTTGAACAAAGAATCAATTAAGGCAATGGATAAGGGCATGGAGGCTAATACCGTCCCATATCCCTCTGCTTTAGTAAGTTCATCAAAAACATCATCTTTTGGGAAAAGGGGCCCCAAGCTGAAGAAATGTGGGAAACTTTTTGTCAAGTGAAAATAAATTTGCCTTTAATTGATGCAATTCGTCAAATCCCATCCTATGCAAAATTTTTGAAAGATTTATGTACTCAGAAAAGACAACAAAAATTACCAAAGAAACTAGATTTGACAGCTAATGTAAGTGCAATTTTATCAAATTCTCTCCCACAAAAACTTAAGGATCCCGGGGCACCCCTCATTTCCATCCAAGTGGGTGATGTTAGCATTGAACGAGCACTATTAGATTTGGGAGCAAGTGTTGTTATCCTCCCGGGGAGTTTATATGACCAACATGACTTTGGTCCACTCAAGCAAACTGATATTACTGTTGTAATGGCGGATATGTCACCTAAATTCCCTAGGGGAATGCTACATGGTGTAATTGTCAAAATTCAATACTTTTATTATCCCGTTGATTTTTTAGTGCTTGATTCCACATAAAAAAAAGTAGAGAAACAAGCTAATGTGATTTTGGGAAGACCGTTTTTAGCTACAGCGCGTTCTCTAATTGATTGTGTTGATGGAACTATGGGGATGAAGTTTGGTGACCGTGAGTTGCGGTTAAACATGTTTGCAAATGTTACCGACCCTTTTGTTAGTGATGATTGTCTTACAGGAGACATTACTAATAGGTGTGTACCTCTAAAGGATAACCACACCAAAGAGGAATGTTTAATGATTGACAAGTCAATGCAACAGGATGTGAATGTGAAAAAAAAGGATGACATGGTGAAGGAGGTGGCAAAGCAAAAAGGAAATTCACCACGGAAGAAAAAGGTGGGCGATCCACGTAATCATATTAATTCGAGGGTTAAAATGACAATGTTTGGTTCATGGTGGAATGAGATAAAGGACCTACCGAATCATTGCAGACACATATTTGAGGAACAATTGGTAAGCAAAAATCCCACTCAACCACCATGAGACTTCCAGATAATGTCGGGCTGAGGACATAAAACTTAGCGCTACCCGGGAGGCAACCCATTTGTTTCTCTTTTATTTTTATTTTTTGTGTGTGTTTTTCTTTGTTCTCTCTTGTTTTTCAATCACCACACCAAACCGTTCATTGTTCACATGGTTCCAAGAATCTAAGTTGGGGAGGACATAGTTGGTGAGTCACAAATTTGTCGTCACATTTTACAAACTCATTTCCACTATGAATGCATTGAGGGCAATGCATATTTATAAGTTGGGGAGGGGAGTCTTTTAAATGACAACAAATGTCTATTAAAATGTCGCAACCCCCGTCCCCTTTTTCAAACCCGGGAACGGGCGGTCGCGGCCAGTTTCGGTGGTATCTGTTGTTTTATCAATTTTGGCAGCGGAAATTACATCAAGACCGTAGTTAGGAAATATTTTATCAGAGTAAAATACCACACTTTCATAATATTAAACACATGGGGTAAAACCCAAGTTTTAAGTGCACACATTTTCATAGGAATAAATCCTATTTTTATTTAATAAAAACATCTATTTCTTTTAGGTAACTTTATTGCCACTTTTCCAAGCCTTCAGTGCTGTTCAGCTGGCTTCTATTTGGCTTTCACATTTTGTTACCTGAAACGCGTTTAAAAACATTTTGTCAGTGGGAAATACTGGTGAGTGAATCCCAGTTTAATCAAGTTTAAGTAAAAACCATTGTACAGTATTGAGGGCGGTCTCGCAATTATATTTGTTTCCAAGTCATATCAATTACCACCCACGGTACTGTCAACCCCGACTTGTGGAAATGTTACCCCTCTCAAGGCAGTAACAAATTTTGTATACAAAACCCCAATATACCGATGATTATTGTATCCTTACAAATACTCAATAACTGCTTAATATATAATTAATTGTGTGAGGTTTTGTAAAAACAGTTAACAAAAAGGAGATTACTCACATTGCTGTCTTAGGTTTTCAGTAAGGATTTCCTGGAAATAATCTATAAATTACACAAATGCACACGTGTTAGTATAATAACCCATTTTAACATTAGTAATACCCTCCCCGAGACGGCATTCCAACGACTACGTCAGGCAGAACCACGACAGCCGTTATGGAACCCTAGATCAATCGGGCAGGGTATCTAATACGTATCCAGGGGTTATGATACTTACAACGGAGCAGAACTTCGTTATTTAGGGGGGTATTATACCTGAGTATAGTGTATACTACGTGAAAATTGAGAGAAAGATCGAAGATTTGAGCGACGTAAACTGAAGGCCCAAGCTCCAGCTTTATAGGGGCTGAGTTTGGGTTTTACGCGGCCCGCTTAAAACGTAGGGGGTCTACGGCGTAGCTTATCCGGGTCATGCATATAGGGTCGACGGGTGTTGGGCCACGTGGCGGCCTGGGGTTGCCTGGGGTCATGACTTGTGTTTAAGAAAATGTTTAGTCATGAACCTTGTAATTTGCTTTGTTTTGTAAATCGTTTGAAAAACAATAAGTTCAGATGATATGTATAAATAAATGTAAGGTTAAATGAATAACCATGTAAAAATGGGTTTGTGTAAGATAAGTTGTTTGTAAATAGTGTCTTGTAAAAAGTATGTTATTTGTATAAAATGTCATGTGTCATAAATTGAAATGATTTAAATAACGCTACGATATGTAATACCATACAACCACTTATATATAGGAAGTACCAGCGGCGTATCCACCATGCTTTTATCATATTACACATGCCTCGTTACTTAAATCACTTACTCAAACCAAACCACCAATGTAAATTGTTTATGTATAATCAAATGTCAAACTGTTATTGTGTAAACCATATCAAATGTCTGTGTTTAATATAAATCATGAATTGTGTATATCAATGTCAAAATGTTTATGTCTAATGTAAATCATGTAATATGTATCCAAAAATGTCATGTATGGTATGTGAAATATATCAACTAAACCATATGTAAAATGCACAAAAACAAGGTATTGAAGTAAAACATGGTTTAAATCAAAGTTATGTTTTGTGGAACAAATGCATGCTATACTGATACAAACATTTATGCGGTATTGTGAAAATGCATACATCCAAGCCTTGAGACTGTGGCGATGAACCCTTAAACAAATTAAAGGTTTATCTAAGTTATGTATATCGAATTCGGTCATTCCTTTCATCCAAACCAACCTAGGATGTCCGGAACGAGAGTTGTCAATTCCTATGGTACCACTACCTACTAACGAACGGCGTAGCTAATGTTAATGAATGTATTGTTCCATTGTAAACAACCCAAATGTCATACCAAAATGTAAACATGTGATGAAAGCAACTGTACTAAGTATGCTCACAATGGGCATACATAGCATGAAATGTAATGTAAAACAATGTACTAAGTACGCACACAATGGGCATACATAGCATGAAATGTAATGTAAAACAATGTACTAACTACGCATACAATGGGCATACATAGCATGAAATATAATGTAAAACAATGTACTAAGTACGTACACAATGGGCATACATAGCATGAATGTAATGAAATCATGTACTATAATGTACTAACGAACATAGTAGGCATATGATATGAAAACATGGAAAGCATGAAAGTATCAAGTAGGCACATGTGTTTCACCCCAAAACAGTTTGGAAAATAGTAAAAGAGGGGTATATGTACTCACTTGAGATTGCTCAGAAGTCCTAAGATAACCACCAAGCAATGCTAGAGATCAAGGAATCAAACGGCACCTAATATAGGTAACTATGTTAATAAACCGGACCTAATATCGGAGGATCGGATAGAATGAGGGTTCGTAAACCAAACGAGTATGGAGACTCGTGTAATATGGTTTAACAAAGCCCACATACTAAAACGAAACTTAACCTAAGTGTTTGTGACCCATTACGACCCGTTTAGGTAGCTTAGGCTACTTTAACGCGTCGTTCGCGTAAAACGCGTTCGGAACGCCTAGCTAGTCCTATGACAAGTAAAATATGCCTTAACATGTCTAATATGGTTGTCAAATCAGTTTAGATGTCAAAAGTTATATTACATATGTTTAAAACAAATTTTGGCATCAAAGGGGTATTTTGGTAATTTACCCAAGGCATATAAACTACCTATCATACAACTACTTAAACGAAGCGACCATAAGGTATAACCTCGGAGGGTTATTCCCTATATACTATGGTCACCTAATGTGTTTGGTCGGATCCTAATGATCGACCAAATGGGTCGGGTTCGAAGGTATAAGCGATTTATTAGATCGCTTACCCTTACGACCCTAGACAATGTGGTAATCATTAGGCATAGTCACAAAGGACTATAACCATCGTGATTACAATCACGTTGCGAAGTTCAAACGAACTTCGCATTGACCATAAACTGGTCAACGCAGAAAGTCAAACAAAGTTTGACTTTCGGACTCGAAAGCAATAAAAGAACGAAGGAACACTTACGAAGGGTCCCCGAATGCTAATCTAGATCAAAATAGCTCAGGTATGAAACAAAGGTTTCAACTTAGAGCACATAAGATCAGATTCTTGTGAGTTTGAAGCAAATGGGGGTGGGGTATTTATAGTTTTTCCCGAACCGTTAGGATCGTTTCTTGGAAAACGTGATCGAATCTTGTGCGTACACTTGTTGGAAAGTTGTGGTAACTAAAAATGACCCCTAATGAGCTGAAAGGGCAAGTGTGAATGTGTGGTTGTGAGTTAATCAACTGAAATCTGCTGACTAATCAGTCTTATCTGATCTGGGAGCCTGACGCGGGCCGCGTAAGGATACACATAGATCTTACGCGGGCCGCCTGGCCTGTACAGATCAGAGTTATGTTTCAGCAATGACAGTTTTGGTCCCTGCACGTGTTTAAGGCCATTTCCGACACTTCTAAGGCCCGTAAAGCCAACTTTAAGGCCCTAAAATGATGCCTAAACATTGTTGACATGAAACATGCTCAAAAATATGTCGGATGTTGGTCCGTTTGGTCGTATGAACGCGATGTTCGCTTAATTACGACGGAATGCGCACAAGCGCGAAAAACGATCCAAATGACGCAACAAATGGAGTTTTCTTATGCCAAACACTAAAATAAAATATTTTAGTGCTTACATAAATTTTTCGATGTCCGGATGTATTCAGAACGTAAGTTATGCGCGAAAATGCAAACTTGTGCACTTTTTGACACTTTTAGTCCCTGATTGACCCAAAAGTTTATTTTTGCACACCGAACCCCTCAAAGCCTATTTATAAGCTATATAAAGGATATTTAAGGTGTGTTTAACTTATGGTCATGTTCCGGAATGTTCGTTACTGTTCAAATTGGCATACTTTCGCAGTTTGTCAAGTTTAGTCCCTGTAAGCGAATTAACTTGTTTTTGCAATACCAAAGCCTTCAAAACTTATTTCTAAGTTATGTAAAGGTTATTTAAGGTATGCCGAAATAAGTTTTGGAAGGTTTGGTATGCCGAAATCAAGTTATATCGCTTACAGGGACTAAAGTTGACAAACTGCGAAAGTATGCCAATTTGAACTGTAACAGACATTCCGGAACATGACCATAAGTTAAACATACCATAAATATCCTTTACATAGCTTAGAAATAGGCTTTGAGGTGTTCGGTATGCTAAAATAAACTTTTGTGTCTTTCAGGGACTAAAAGTGTCAAAAAGTGCACAAGTTTGCATTTTCGCGCATATCTTACGTTCTGAATACATCTGGACATCCAAAAATTTATGTAAGCACTATAATATTTTATTTTAGTGTTTGGCATAAGAAAAATCCATTCGTCGCGTCATTTGGATCATTTTTCGTGCTTATGTGCATTCCGTCGTAATTAAGCGAACATCGCGTTCGTACGACCAAACGGACCAACATCCGACATATTTTTGAGCATGTTTCATGTCCACAATGTTTAGGCATCATTTTAGGGCCTTAAAGTTGGCTTTACGGGCCTTAGAAGTGCCAGAAATGGGCTTAAACACGTGCAGGGACCAAAACTGTAATTTCTGAAACTTGTTTTCTGATCAGAAGGGCCAGGCGGCCCGCCTCAGTTTCTGTATATCCCCACGCGGGCCGCGTCCGCCTTCTGGACCAGATTAACTGCATTTAACAGCAGTTTCCAGCTGTTTGATCCACAACCACACACTCACACATGCTTAGTCAGCTGATAAGAACCATTTTTAGCCACCATAAGGTTCCGACACTTGTACGGATGCGATTAAGGCACGATATTCGACAAACGATCTTAACGGTTCTCCGAATACTATAAATACCCCAACACCCCAACTTCAAAAACCACTAGAATCTGATCTAAGTGACTCTAAGTTGGAACCATTGTTTCATACCTGAGTTATTAAGATCTAGATTAGCATTCGGGGACCCTTCGTAAGTATTCTTTCGTTCTTTTATTGCTTTTCGAGTCTTTCGAGTCTCTTTCTGCATTGACCAGTTTATGGTCAATGCGAAGTTCGTTTGAACTTCGCAACGTGAGTGTAATCACGTTGGTTATAGTCCCTTGGGACTATGCCTACTGATTACCACGTTGTCTAGGGTCGTAGGGTAAGCGATCTAATAAATCGCTTATACCTTCGAACCCGACCCATTTGGTCGATCATTAGGATCCGACCAAACACATTAGGTGACCATAGTAGGTAGGGAATAACCTTCCGAGGTTATACCCTATGGTCACATCGTTTGAGTAGTTGTATGATAGGTAGTTTATATGCCTTAGGTAAATTACCAGAATACCCTTTTCATGTATAATTGGTAATTAAGCATATGTAACCTAAACCTTTGTCACATAACTGATTATGTAACATGTTTAGGCATATTCTACTTGTCATAGGACTAGTTAGGCGGCCCAACGCGTTTCGCACGCACGACGCGTTAAAGTAGCATAAGCTACCTTAATGGGTCGCGATGGGTCGAAAGCACTTAGGTTAGGTTTCATGTAGTATGTAGGCCTTGTTAAACCATATCATATGAGTTCCAATACTCATTTGGTTTACCAAGCCTCATCCTATCCGATCTCCCGATTTAAGTCCGGTTTATTTATATAGTTTTAGATTGCCGACTGATTCCGTGCTCCCTCTAGCTTTGTTTGGTTGTTGTTCAAGACCTCTAAGCATTCTCAGGCGAGTACATTATTCCCCTATTTTACTGCTTTCAATTGTTTTGGGGTGACTCATATGTGCTAAATGTTTTCAAGGCTTTAAAGATGGTATCAAAACGATTTTCGATGTTATAACGATGGTTTCAAAAACGATTAAGACGATTTATACAAAACTAATAACGATTTCAAAAAGTGAACAAACTTGTTGGTTGTAGTTACATAACAAATGACATTCATTAGCAATGATCAAGCCGACCAGTATTAGGTTATGGTACCATAGGATCTGACAAATCCCGTTATTTACTACACCCGTAGTTATATGTGGGTGTTGTGGGTAGCGACTGAATCTGTAATTGTTAATTTACTCTTTGGTAAGGGTTTATTAATGCGAGTTGTTAATCTATCCTTTGGTAAGGGTTTATTAATGCGAATTGTTAATCTATCCTTTGGTAAGGGTTTATTAATGCGAGTCAAGAAGGTTTGAATGTTATTAGCGAGACGACCATATAAGTAGTTTCACAACCTAAAACGAATTTAACGATTTGGGTAAACGATTGGCTTCAAAGCGATATACGATTGGGTTTTGGTTACATATTACATGATTTACATTGATCATGCATTTACACAAAACATAGCTTTGATTTAAACCAAGTTTTACTTCAACGCTTTATTTTGTGCATTTCATCCATGGTTTTGTTGATGCATTTCACTAGCCATACATATCATTTTGGTTACATATTACATGGTTTACATTTGACACATAAACACTTTTGACATTGGTTATACATTACATGATTTACATTAGACATGAACATATCACTTTGGTAGTTTGATTTGAGTAAGTCATTAAGTAACGAGGCGTGTGTAATATGATACAAGCATGGTGGATACGCCGATGGTACTTCCTATATATAAGTGTTTGTATGGTATTACATATCGTAGCGTTATTTGAATCATTTCAATTTGGACATATAACATTTTATACAAATAACATACTTTTCACAATTTGCTGTACTAAAACAAAGATTTTGGGTTAAGAGTCATGGCTACGAGGTTTTATAAACTATAACCCGCTTGATTTGAGTTGGTTAATTAAGTTGCAATATTATACTCTTTTCAAAACAAGGTTTTTAATAAAGTATTGCAACATCTAAACTAGCCATGATTTCGACACTCCTACAAAACTAATGTATTCGCCAGCATTCCTTTGTTGACCTCGTTTTCACATATGTTTCAGGTATTGTTGAAAGATATCGATTAATAGGATGCATGCTCACATAAGACTGGACAAGGCCTTAGTGACTCAATAACAATGATAGACTATGTTTAAATTGTGTATTTAGATTTCCAGACGATGTAATTATTCAATGTTTAATAAAACGAAACACTTTTTGGTATCCATGGTTATGAAACAATGATTCTGTTGCAACGCGCCTCGATGTTTCCGCCACGTTTTGTTGTTTTACGTGGTCGGGGTGTGACAGAAAAGTTGGTATCAGAGCCAATGGTTATAGGGAATTAGGTTATTAGTAATGCTTTGACCTAGTCTATAACCTTCTTAGGACCCTAACGCAAGTTTACTTGCGTTTAGTCATAAAACAATACCGTCACCTATCCTTAGGCGACGACCACAACAAGAACATAAATTTCAAAACCACTTTGAAAACTAATCATCTGTTCTAGGATGATTGATTACTAGGTTTTGAACCCTATATTGTAAGGTTTTGAACCCTCTGTTATATGGTTTTGAACCCCTTTGAGTTTTCAAAATCTCGTCAAGGTTTTGGGTTTTAAATAATGTGAACACGTGCAAACTGGAAGGGTGAATGCCTGTATTCTGGGTTTTCTGTCTAGGCAAGCACTTCGTATATATCTCATCAGACGCGAGACCAGTTGTGCTTACCTGGGAATTCTTGGGATGAGTGTTCACTTATAGGCGAGCATGTCTTCGTGATACATTATTTTTGATCCATTTACTTTGGTTAGTCACTGTGTGTCGTTTGTTGCTTTGTAGTAACAAATAAATGACCACTATCCTTGCTTTCATCAGATTTGTTTCATCTCATTCTTTTCGTCTAATTCTCTCACTCGTTTCCTTTCATGTTTCCTCTTTTAGAATGCCTCCTCGACGCGAAAACCAGATAGTGACTGCCGAATTGGCAGAAATCGTTGCGCAACAAATGGCTGCTCAATTCCCAAACCTCTTTGCTCAATGGAACCAAGCCAACAACAACAACAATGTTCCATGCAAATACAAGGATTTTAACCAGGCTAAACCACTCAAGTTTAGTGGTTCTGAAGGAGCGACTGGGCTTCTTCAATGGTTCGAGAGCATTGAGAATACTTTCCGCCACGTGCAGTGTCCTGACAATCGCAAGGTCGAGTTTTCTTCGAGTGTGTTTCAGAAGAGGGCTCTCACATGGTGGAACGGGGTTATGAGGGATCGTGGTGCAGAAGTTGCTCTAGTACAGACATGGGCTGAACTTAGGGCCCTTATGATGAGGGAATTCTGTCCTCGTCATGAGCAGCGAGCTTTGGAGAAGGAATTTGATGAGTTGAAGCAAGATAGTGGTGAGCACAGGGCGTATACTGATAGGTTTGAGGAGTTGAGTCTGCTTTGCCCGACAATGGTTACCCCACTCGACAAGGCTATCGAAAGGTACATTGACGGCCTACCTGACTCGGTACAAGACATCCTTACTGGTAGTAGCCCTACCACACTCCGTCAGGCGATCGAGTTAGCTGCGACATTGACTGAGTCGCAGATTCTGAAGAATAAGTTACACAGAAAGGGTGACAAGGGTAAGAAGCAGGGGTCTGACAAGGAGGATAGCAAGAAAGGTCAAAACAAGAAGGGTAAGGAAGGTGAGACTTCGAAGAAATCAAAGAAGCGGAAGGGTGCTCAAAATTTTGCTGTTACATCACAGACTGCTCAGAACTTGCAAAACCCACTGGCACAGCCATCTGCAAAGAAGGCATATGCTGGTACCGCACCACATTGTGCCCGTTGCAACGGTCATCACGTTGCACAACAAGATTGCAAGAAATGCACAACGTGTGGTATACTTGGGCATTTGGCCAATGTTTGTCGTCTGGGACAAAATCAGGCTGCTCAGGTTCAAGCTCCGGTTCAAGGGAATGCTGCGAGATTCCCACTGGGGTTATGTTTCAACTGCGGAGAGATTGGTCACTTCCGCCATAACTGTCCGAGACTGATGAATGCAAATGCTAACGCAAACCCAAATGCGAACGTCAACGTCAATGTGAATCCAGCACGTGGTCGAGTGTTTAACATCAATGAGGCACTCAATGATGATGGAGTGAACAATTAGCATTTTGTATTTCCTCTGGTTGTTATCTTGTAACATTTAAAGACAATGCAGTTGTTATATAAATAAAATTTGTGGTTTTATTTTTAACTAATGCAATTGTATGAATGTTTGATCCAACCGTATGATGTCAACACAAAGACAAATTACTCGTGTGGTTCTGTCATTTTTATGATCACTTGTGACCTCCCCCAGAACCTTAAACACTTGTTTCTTTTAAATCTAAAGTATCTTATCGTCTTGCACCGTTCAAGATGCAAGAATTATCAAAACAGCTTCAAGAGCTGTCCGATAAAGGATTCATCCGTCCAAACTTTTCACCTTGGAGAAACTCCTGTCCTCTTTGTGAAAAGAAAAATGAATCTTTTCGAATGTATATCGATTAACGTAAGCCTAGTAAGCTTACCATCAAGAATCGATATCCCCTACCTTAAATCAACGATTTCTCCGATCAACTGCATAGCGTTTCATGCTTTTCCAAGATCGATTTGCGTTTTGGGTGTCATCAACTTTGTATTCTCGAAGAAGATATTCCCAAAACGGCTTTCTGCACGAAGTATGGCCATTACGAGTTTACAGTCATGCCTTTAAGGATTGACAAATTCTCCAGCCATCTACATGGACTTAATAAATAGAGTCTGCAAGTCTTATTTGGATCAGTTCGTCATTGTTATTAGTGATGACATCTTGATCTATTCATGTCCCGAGTCGATCACGATCAACACCTTCGTTGACATTGGAACCCCAAAAGAAGGAACAAACTTTTCGCTAAATCCTCCAAGAGGAAATTTTGGCTTAAAGGAGTTCAATTTTTGGGCCATGTAGTCAACAAGCAGGGTATTCATGTGGATCCATCCAAATTGCTGTAATTAAGGATTTGATTCCTTGTATGCTTTAAATACCCGTGTCCAAAGATAACAAATTTAAAGGTCAAATTAAACAATTATGCGAGTATGCGATTATGTGATATGTGTTTATGTGTTCTCCTCTATGTTTTTGTGTGATCCGATTTTCAAATCCTCATAGAATCTTTCATATCTTCATATGAGGGATTCATAGTAGGATATTCAAAAGGTACTACCTTAAATCCTCATGGGCTTCTACGTGGTAGTTAAGACCCTTGGGTTATATTGTACCATTCCATGATTCTTAAGAGATCCTTTTAGTGGTCTAGTCTAAAAGATTGATTCGCAATCTGGTTAAAGAACGACATCTAGTGATGTAGCTGGACAGACTCCTGGATAGTCTATTTAGATCATTTATTGATTTAATTAAAAGGACTCTATGGCAGTCTAGTCACACTCATCACAGGATTGTTCATTTGGTTTTCCCCTACACATTATAAAATAGACTGTGTGAACTGTGAAAGGAATTGTCTGATTATGGACGCGTACATAATTATGAAATTTAGTGCACAGAAACCCAGTAAGAATTATTATGTGTAAGAACCGATAGTGACAACAATAACGAAATGAGAACGATGTAATGGAGGTACGATGGACGCACCAATGACGCTTCATATACTTGTATATAAGTATCCCTCTTACATTGTAATCATGATGTTATTAAAGATTACTAGAAGTTCAGAACCCTAATCAATGTTGTTCGATCTTTTCAACTTCATGTTTTCAAGCTCTCACAAGTTTCCTCTAAATAAATTTCGGGACGAAATTTCCTAAAGTAGGGGAGACTGTAACACCTGTGCCTCCACGGCCATCAAACAAATACCAAACCAATGAAATATTGTATTTCATACTTGGGATTTGTTAAAAATATGTGTATCATTTGCACATATCAACTCTAGTTCAATTTCAAGCTCTAAATCACTTTCTGGAAGGTTTTACACGCACTGATGCGTAAATATAACCAGTTTAATGCAACAAACACTCCGGAATAGTGAAATAGGCTAAACATACCTTAAATAACCTCTACATAACTTAGAAATAAGTTTTGGAAGGTTTGGTATGCCGAAATCAAGTTATATCGCTTACAGGGACTAAAGTTGACAAACTGCGAAAGTATGCCAATTTGAACTGTAACAGACATTCCGGAACATGAGCATAAGTTAAACATACCATAAATATCCTTTACATAGCTTAGAAATAGGCTTTGAGGTGTTCGGTATGCTAAAATAAACTTTTGTGTCATTCAGGGACTAAAAGTGTCAAAAAGTGCACAAGTTTGCATTTTCGTGCATATCTTACGTTCTGAATACATCTGGACATCCAAAAATTTATGTAAGCACTATAATATTTTATTTTAGTGTTTGGCATAAGAAAAATCCATTCGTCACGTCATTTGGATCGTTTTTCGTGCTTATGCGCATTCCGTCGTAATTAAGCGAACATCGCGTTCGTACGACCAAACGGACCAACATCCGACATATTTTTGAGCATGTTTCATGTCCACAATGTTTAGGCATCATTTTAGGGCCTTAAAGTTGTCTTAACGGGCCTTAGAAGTGCCGGAAATGGGCTTAAACACGTGCAGGGACCAAAACTGTAATTTCTGAAACTTGTTTTCTGATCAGAAGGGCCAGGCTGCCCGCCTCAGTTTCTGTATATCCCCACGCGGGCCGCGTCCGCCTTCTGGACTAGATTAACTGCATTTAACAGCAGTTTCCAGCTGTTTGATCCACAACCACACACTCACACATGCTTAGTCAGCTGATAAGAACCATTTTTAGCCACCATAAGGTTCCGACACTTGTACGGATGCGATTAAGGCACGATATTCGACAAACGATCTTAACGGTTCTCCGAATACTATAAATACCCCAACACCCCAACTTCAAAAACCACTAGAATCTGATCTAAGTGACTCTAAGTTGGAACCATTGTTTCATACCTGAGTTATTAAGATCTAGATTAGCATTCGGGGACCCTTCGTAAGTATTCTTTCGTTCTTTTATTGCTTTTCGAGTCTTTCGAGTCTGAAAGTCAAACTTTGTTTGACTTTCTGCATTGACCAGTTTATGGTCAATGCGAAGTTCTTTTGAACTTCGCAACGTGAGTGTAATCACGTTGGTTATAGTCCCTTGGGACTATGCCTACTGATTACCACGTTGTCTAGGGTCGTAGGGTAAGCGATCTAATAAATCGCTTATACCTTTGAACCCGACCCATTTGGTCGATCATTAGGATCCGACCAAACACATTAGGTGACCATAGTAGGTAGGGAATAACCTTCCGAGGTTATACCCTATGGTCACATCGTTTGAGTAGTTGTATGATAGGTAGTTTATATGCCTTAGGTAAATTACCAGAATACCCTTTTCATGTATAATTGGTAATTAAGCATATGTAACCTAAACCTTTGTCACATAACTGATTATGTAACATGTTTAGGCGTATTCTACTTGTCATAGGACTAGTTAGGCGGTCCGAACGCGTTTCACGCGCACGACGCGTTAAAGTAGCATAAGCTACCTTAATGGGTCGCGATGGGTCAAAAGCACTTAGGTTAGGTTTCATGTAGTATATAGGCCTTGTTAAACCATATCATATGAGTTCCAATACTCATTTGGTTTACCATGCCTCATCCTATCCGATCTCCCGATTTAAGTCCGGTTTATTTATATAGTTTTAGATTGCCGACTGATTCCGTGCTCCCTCTAGCTTTGTTTGGTTGTTGTTCAAGACCTCTAAGCATTCTCAGGCGAGTACATTATTCCCCTATTTTACTGCTTTCAATTGTTTTGGGGTGACTCATATGTGCTAAATGTTTTCAAGGCTTTAACGATGGTATCAAAACGATTTTCGATGTTATAACCATGGTTTCAAAAACGATTAAGACGATTTATACAAAACTAATAACGATTTCAAAAAGTGAACAAACTTGTTGGTTGTAGTTACATAACAAATGACATTCATTAGCAATGATCAAGCCGACCAGTATTAGGTTATGGTACCATAGGATCTGACAAATCCCGTTATTTACTACACCCGTAGTTATGTGTGGGTGTTGTGGGTAGCGACTGAATCTGTAATTGTTAATTTACTCTTTGGTAAGGGTTTATTAATGCGAGTTGTTAATCTATCCTTTGGTAAGGGTTTATTAATGCGAATTGTTAATCTATCCTTTGGTAAGGGTTTATTAATGCGAGTCAAGAAGGTTTGAATGTTAATAGCGAGACGACCATATAAGTAGTTTCACGACCTAAAACGAATTTAACGATTTGGGTAAACGATTGGCTTCAAAGCGATATACGATTGGGTTTTGGTTACGTATTACATGATTTACATTGATCATGCATTTACACAAAACATAGCTTTGATTTAAACCAAGTTTTACTTCAACGCTTTGTTTTGTGCATTTCATCCATGGTTTAGTTGATGCATTTCACTAGCCATACATATCATTTTGGTTACATATTACATGGTTTACATTTGACACATAAACACTTTTGACATTGGTTATACATTACATGATTTACATTAGACATGAACATATCACTTTGGTAGTTTGATTTGAGTAAGTCATTAAGTAACGAGGCGTGTGTAATATGATACAAGCATGGTGGATACGCCGATGGTACTTCCTATATATAAGTGTTTGTATGGTATTACATATCGTAGCGTTATTTGAATCATTTCAATTTGGACATATAACATTTTATACAAATAACATACTTTTCACAATTTGCTGTACTAAAACAAAGATTTTGGGATAAGAGTCATGGCTACGAGGTTTTATAAACTATAACCCGCTTGATTTGATTTGGTTAATTAAGTTGCAATATTATACTCTTTTCAAAACAAGGTTTTTAATAAAGTATTGCAACATCTAAACTAGCCATGATTTCGACACTCCTACAAAACTAATGTATTCGCCAGCATTCCTTTGCTGACCTCGTTTTCACATATGTTTTAGGTATTGTTGAAAGATATCGATTAATAGGATGCATGCTCACATAAGACTGGATAAGGCCTTAGTGACTCAATAACAATGATAGACTATGTTTAAATTGTGTATTTAGATTTCCAGACGATGTAATTATTCAATGTTTAATAAAACGAAACACTTTTTGGTATCCATGGTTATGAAACAATGATTCTGTTGCAACGCGCCTCGATGTTTCCGCCACGTTTTGTTGTTTTACGTGGTCGGGGTGTGACAGGAGCCATTTTGATGCTGGTGTAATAACTATTGTTGTAGGAGAATTCAATCAACGGAAGATGTGAATCCCAACTACCACCAAAATCGATCACACAAGCTCTAAGCATATCCTCCAGAGTCTGGATTGTTCTTTCAGATTGACCATCCGTTTGCGGATGATAAGCTGTGCTCAGATTAAGTTGGGTCCCCATAGCAGATTGCATGGTTTTCCAAAAATGAGAAGTGAAACGAGCATCTCTGTCAGAAATGATGTTCAAAGGAACACCATGTCGAGCTACAATCTCATCCACATAGATTTTTGCAAGTCTGTCAGCCGGATAATCCTCACGAATTGGCAAGAAATGCGCTGACTTAGTAAGAGGATCAACAACTACCCAGATGGCATCATGACCTTTCTTTGTGCGCGGAAGTTTGGTAACAAGATCCATAGTAATGTTTTCCCATTTCCAAACTGGGATCTCTGGTTGTACCAATAAACCAGAAGGACGCTGATGTTCAGCCTTAACCTTAAGACAAGTAAGGCATTTTGATACGTATAAGGCAATGTCTTTCTTCATACCAGGCCACCAATAATGAATACGAAGATCCTTATACATCTTATCTGAGCCCGGATGAATAGAATAACGAGACTTATGGGGTTCATCCATAAGCAAGGTACGAAGATCATCCTGGCTTGGGACCCACAAACAGTCCATGAAGTAATACGATCCATTGTCCTTTAGTTCCAGATCAGGTGTTATGTGATAGGGAAATTCCTTATCCATCAAACCTTGTGAAACACAAGATTGTTGAGCCTGAGAAATGCGTGCTTGGATATCGGATCGAGCTTGAATAACAGATTGAACACGTACACAATGAAGCTTAGTACGTTCCTTACTACTCAATGCATCAGCTACGACATTCGCCTTACCAGGATGGTAGCGAATTTCGCAGTCATAGTCGTTTAAAAGCTCAACCCAACGTCGTTGCCTCATGTTGAGTTCTTTCTGGTTGAAGATATGCTGAAGACTTTTGTGGTCCGTGAAAACCACACATTTTGTACCGTACAAATAGTGTCTCCAGATCTTAAGAGCGAAGACAACTGCACCCAACTCAAGATCATGAGTGGTGTAGTTCTTCTCATGTATCTTCAACTGCCTCGATGCATATGCTATGACTTTGTTCCTTTGCATCAGGACACAGCCAAGACCCAATTTAGACGCATCGCAAAAAATGACGAAATCATCATTGCCCTCAGGCAAAGTTAGAACAGGCGCGTCGCAAAGCTTTTGCTTCAAGTGTTGAAAAGCTTCCTCTTGTTTGAATCCCCAGTCAAAGGTTTTGTTCTTCTGGGTTAGAGCAGTTAGAGGAACTGCAATCTTTGAGAAGTTCTCAATGAAGCGGCGGTAATAACCCACTAGACCAAGAAAAGAACGAACCTCAGTGGGAGTAGTAGGCGTATCCCAATCCTTAATCGCACTGATCTTGGAGGGATCTACATGAATACCTTGTTCGTTGATGATATGTCCTAAGAATTGAACTTCTTTAAGCCAGAATTCACACTTGGAGAATTTGGCGAAACGTTGCTCTTTCTTTAGGAGTTCCAGAGTAAGACGAAGATGTTGCTCGTGATCAGCTCGCGTCTTAGAATAAATCAAGATGTCGTCAATAAAAACAATCTCGAACTGATCCAAATAAGGTTTGCAGACCCTATTCATTAAGTCCATGAAAACAGCAGGAGCATTAGTCAAACCGAATGGCATGACTGTGAACTCATAATGTCCATAACGAGTACGGAACGCTGTCTTGGGAATATCTTCTTCATGCACCCGAAGTTGATGATATCCAGATCGCAGATCAATCTTCGAAAAATAAGAAGCACCTTGTAACTGATCAAAGAGATCATCTATGCGCGGTAGGGGATATCGATTCTTGATGGTAAGCTTGTTAAGCTCATGATAATCGATACACATCCTAAAGGATCCATCCTTCTTCTTGACAAAAAGAACGGGAGCACCCCAAGGTGAAAAGCTAGGACGGATAAAACCTTTGTCAGAGAGCTCTTGAAGCTGCTTAGACAACTCTTGCATCTCAGATGGTGCAAGACGATATGGAGCTCTGGCAATGGGATTTGCACCAGGTACGAGATCAATGCGGAACTCGACTTGGCATGCTGGAGGTAGACCAGGTAACTCTTCAGGGAAAACTTCAGAATAATCCCGAACGACAGGAATATCTGAAATTGACTTACCCTTGCCTTTATCTGCTGTAACATGTGCTAAGAAGGCCACATAATTCTTTCGCAGATACTTCCGAGCTTTAAAACAAGACATGGGTTTGAGACCACCGGCAGGTTTCTCACCTTGAACCTGTAGGATCTCGCCTGTCGAAAGCGGCACACGAACGATCTTCTCGAAACAAACCACCTCTGCGTGATGCTTGGATAGCCAATCCATACCCACAATGACGTCGAAGCTTCCAAGTTGCATAGGCGTGAGGTCGATAGGAAAAAGATGGTCGTTAAGATTCAACTGGCAGTTGCGTAGAACATAATCAAGAACAATGGGTTCACCACTAGAAACTTCTACTGTCAAGGGTTTTCCTAGTTTCGTTCTAGACACGCGAAGCATTGGCTCAAAAGACAATGACACAAAACTCTTGTCGGCACCCGAATCAAAAAGAACAGATGCAGGCTGATTATTAATAAAGAACGTACCGTTCACCACATTATCGTCCGCCTGCGCCTCTTGGGCATTCATGTTGAAGACTCGCCCTCGAGCCTGAGCCTGATTTTGATTTGGATTCGGATTCTGGTTAGCTAGCCTTGGGCACCGGTTTCTGTAGTGGGTCAGATCCCCACAGTTATAACAAGCACCTGGTGGGTAGTGTGGTCGTGCAGCTTGACCCTGTTGCTGAGCAGGAGGATGAGCAGCTTGTTGAGCCGGGTTCTGAACTGCCCGATTCTGAGCAAACCGACAAACATCGACAAGATGACCTGACTTCCCACAGTTAGTACAGAAACGACACTGATGTTGCGGCTGATGGTGACTGTTGCACCTATTGCACAAAGGTGCATTCCCTGAATAGGGCTTCTTCGCTGGAGGCGGTGCGGGTTGGTTGGGAGCTGTCTGGTTAGCTTGGGCAGTGACAGCATAGTTTTGGGAAACCTTACGCTTCCTTGCCCTTTTCGATGAACCAGAATCCTTTCCGTTTTTGTTTTGACCTTTCTTGCTATCTTCCTTGTCAGATGACTGTTTCTTGCCCTTGTCACCCTTCCTGTGTAATTTATTCTTCCGAATCTGCGACTCAGTCAATGTCGCTGATAACTCGATTGCCTGACGGAGTGTGGCAGGGTTACTACCAGTAATGATGTCTTGCACTGAGTCAAGTAGGCCGTCGATGTACCTTTCGATAGCCTTGTCGAGTGGGGTAACCATTGTTGGGCAAAGCAGACTCAACTCTTCAAACCTATCAGTATACGCCATGTGCTCACCACTATCTTGCTTCAAATCATCAAACTCCTTCTCCAACGCTCGCTGTTCATGACAAGGATAGAACTCCCTCATCATAAGAGCCCTAAGTTCAGCCCATGTCTGTGCTAGAGCAACTTCTGCACCACGGTCTCTCATTACCCCATTCCACCATGTAAGAGCCCTCTTCTGAAACAAGCTCGAAGAAAACTCGACCTTGCGATTATCCGGACACTGCACGTGGCGGAAAGTATTCTCAATGCTCTCGAACCATTGAAGAAGCCCAGTCGCTCCTTCAGAACCACTAAACTTGAGTGGTTTAGCCGAGTTAAAATCCTTGTATTTGCATGGAGCATTGTTGTTGTTGTTGGCTTGGTGCCATTGAGCAAAGAGATTTGGAAATTGAGCAGCCATCTGCTACGCAATAATTTCTCCCAGTTCGGCAGTCGCAATCAAATTGTCGCGTCGAGGAGGCATTCTAAAAGAGGAACATGAAATGAAACGAGTGAGATGATTGGGTGAAAAGAATGAGATGAAACAAAATCAACAAAAGCAAAGATGGTGGTCATTCGTCTTCATTACCAAGCAAACAAATGACACACAGTGACTAATCAAAGTAAATGGATCAAAAATAATGTATTGCGAAGACATGCTCGCCTATGTCACACCCCGAAATTATTAGAGCATTGGCGTGACTGGACTGGTATCGTCATTGCACAGCGGAAGCAAAATAAGCTAAGTCTTTCTAGAAATTGAACGCCCGCTAAGTACTCGAGTCTCCAATGGTTCTCCTATTACAACCGTGCCATAACTTTGAAAAGTAACCTGAGAAAGAACATGCGAGAAAAATCAACAAAAAGTTGAGCGAGTTCATAGTTCGTTTGTAAAAGATTCGAAATAAATCTTTTGAGTTGTGAAAGGTTTGAAATAGATCTTTGAAATTGTGAAAGATTTGAAATAAATCTTTGGAATAACCGGTTTTTGAAGTAGTATTGAGAAAATGAATTTAAAAACCATTTTCTTGCAAAGTTATATGGAAACGTTGTGTTTGTAACACGTTATGTTCATAAAACCATGTTTTTGTAATGTTCGTAAAATCATCAATGCCCACCCTGACTTTGACCCGCATACCCTATGCTTTAAATTTTGTATAAAACATGGTATTTAATTTGTATGAACAAGTATGTTTCATAAGTATAAAATCCCTGGTATGTAGCAAATAAGGAGATATATTAGTAAATGTGTAACCACATGGTCCAACCTGCGGGCGCATGCTAAGATATAATCACCACATGGTCCAACCTGCGGGCGCATGGGTGGGGTTAAGATGTAATCACCGCATGGTCCAACCTGCGGGCGCATGCTAAGATATAATCACCACATGGTCCAACCTGCGGGCGCATGGGTGGGGTTAAGACAAGTCACCACATGGTCCAACCTGCGGGCGCATGGGTGGGGTTCGTTATGTTCAAATAGACTTATCACTCATATGATCCACGTGTACCATTCCTTAAGCTAATCATACCATGTATAAAAAAATATATATATCCCTAGTCACCCTGACCAGCTCCCTGGTCACCCCGGCCAGAATCATTCCTATTTCGAAAATAAGCATTTGTTTTGTAAAAACCGGTATGTTTAGTATAACCTTTCGTAAATCATTTGCGTTCCTCGAAATCCCTTCATAATATGATTTAGAAATACGAGTTTTGCGTTTGTTCAAAACTTTGTTTGTTTTTGCAAAACGTGCATGTCTTTCCACCCCGAAAACATTTACAAAAATGTAAAACAGTAAAAAGTGGGGGTTATGAACTCACCTGAATATTCCTGTGCAAAGCTAGCTATTGTACGACTTCGTGATGTCGTTTCCAAGATGAGACTCGCTAGCGTGCATTCTACAATATTCCTAACACGGAATATCTAATAAGTTTCTAAATAAACGTAGTAACTAACTACGTGTCACCGAGCTCTACCGAATCGTTAATCGAACGATTCAACGGTAAGTTGTTAACTTAATGGAAAAGATTAAGTTATACGTGTTAAGTCTCGTTTATTGTCAGTAGCAATTTAATAAGTCTTGAAAAAGACTTAGTTTCCGAGAGACTTAAAATGAATAAATATTTATATAAAAATATATAAATATATCGTCGTAAGTGCGTTAGCCGTCTCGAGTAGTCATACGTGTATAAAAGAATATTTCTACGAAAATATCATATAACAAACTCGGATCATATATCGCGTTAGTTGTCTCGAGAGATCGTATGAAAATAATATATAATAACTTGTATTATATATATCACGTTTTGTGTATATTTGCCAAAAATATACGTATAGGCCGTTTCGGCGTTCGTAATAAATATAAAATATCATATTTATTTTATAAGAACTTCATCGAGTCGTTGAATAGATAAACTGTATCTATTTTGTAAAAGAATTCGTGTGTTTGAAATAAATATATATCTATATTTATTTTATAAAACAAGATCGTGTTGTTTGATATTTGAAATAAATATATAAGCTATATTTATTTTGTAAAAGGTTACGAGTTAACGACGTTCGAAATAAATATAACATTATATTCATTTGTAAAAGCGTTTGGAAATATCAAGGTTTGAAATATTATAGACTCGAATTCCTTTAAGCGTCGTTTTTGAAATATAATACGTGTCGTGTTTAAGGGTTTTTTTTTCTTCGAAAAACGGGCAGAGTTTCCTCTATTTTTGGACGGTCCCGACATCTCAGTGTGACTATTTTTTATCAAAAAGCAACCAATATTCAATCAACAATATATCAATTTGACAAATATTTCATAAAATGTAAAATATAATCATGACGGTTCGAGCTCGTTTCACGTAATAAAACCATAATATAACGTAAATAATCTCGTTAAATCTTTACCAAATCTTCCGTCAATATCTCGAGTGAGCCGACTGAGTTGACCGAGTCAACTGGTTTGACCCGTTGAGTCGACTCGGTTTGACCGAGTCAACCGAACCGAACCGTCTGCCCAAGCCGCCTGACCGAACCCGAGGCCCGAACCGAAACTGAGAAGTATAACTTGCTGACTTGTTGACCGAATCTTGACCCGATCACCGAACCCGAGTTGACCAGGACCCGACTGTTGTTGACTGTTTGACCGCTGTTGACTCGGACCGAGTTGACCCGTAAGCTGAGTTGACCGAGTCAACTCGTACCACTTCTGAAACTGAAACGAGTCCAAACAATCTGAACCGAGAGTATGTGCTAAGCAACCCGAAGCCGTAACAAAGTTGAACCAAAATAAAGATGGGGTAAACCAACCTGAACCGAGCCCGCCGGACATGAAGATAGCACCGCCGCCACTGCCGGCCGCCGCTGCTCACCTCCGCCGCCGCCGCCCTCCTTCCCTCTTCGACATCTCTCTCTCATCTCGATCTCCTTTCTTTCTTATCAGCCTCTCTCTCTCCGTCTTGTTTCTGTCTCCGCCGTCGCACCACCGAACAGTGGTGGTGGTGGTTCGTTTTGTTAATCGAAAAGGGGGGGGGGGGCTGGTGTTGTTGATCTGCACCGAGAAAGGAGAGGGGGAGGGGTAAAGGGATTTGGGTGTGCAGGTTAGATTTAAGGAGAGGAGAGAGGGGATGTTGCCTGATGTTTATATCGAGAGGGAGAGAGGGTGTTGAAGACATAAATTGTTTGTGTGTATATATAGATAAAATCTAGTATAGGTATGGTTATTAATAGGGTAGAGATCTTGTGAGATCTAGTCAAGAGATTTTGTTCAGATTTTGAATGGATTTTTGGAAAGATCTATAAGAAACAATCTTGTAGTAGAGATCTAAAATATTATGTGTAGGTTTAGGCTTGGGCCCAGGGCCCACAAGCCCATCTCGTGCATAAGTGGCCCGTAATTCCTACGAGACCCGTTGTCAAATTCTGAACTGCGTTTAACGTCAAAAATTAAAATACACAAAAAAAAATACGGTCGGTAGCTGTTGTTTGCGCGCCCGTTCGTCGGTCACGGTAATAATCGCGAAAAATTGCATCGTTGCCGTCTTTAATCCGTTTTTCGATCCGGTTTCGACTGTAGTCACTAACATTTAATTACGAAGCTAAAATATATTGTAAAAATTCAATATTTGTCGGCGTTGTCAGTATTCTGTTCGGTTTCGATCCTTTGCCGTTTAACGTTTCATAGGTTTCTCTGTAAACCACCGTTCGCGCATTGTAAAGTCGGATAAACGTTCCCAGGCACTCCAAAGGCCTAATTAAGTTAATTTGCGCTGAAATCACTATTTATTATCGCGTTAATTATCTGTTAATCACGTAATTAAGAGCCGTAAATCACGGGTTGTCACATTCTCCCCCTGTTACAGAAATTTCGTCCTCGAAATTTAGACTATGTTATCCCCTCAGAATTGTGTTATTCGCAGGTAAGTCCGAATAATAACCAAGTGAATGACCGCGTAATCGAAACAAGACTTATTTGGATCATGTGAATTCAAGGACATTCCTTCACAATAGGAATCCCAACGGTTTAAAAATGTGTCTCGGTAGTTGATGTCAAAGGAAACGAGACGTAATGATACAGTCACCAGTGCGACTAAGTTAACAAGGATCCAACAATGAACAGGAACTTCGACCAATCGAATTCCATAGGAACGTTTATAACATGTAAATGAGTTCTAGAAGCAATAACATCCACTGGATGAACTTAGAATCAACAATCTCAAATATAATAGTTTGCATGAAACGCTCGATCGTGATCAGCGCAAGCTGAAAGTCATACCGACGCCACAAGGTGTCGCAACGAATGAAACAATTCAATAGTAGGAGTGATCGAACAAGTATCACCTGTGTTTGAAGTCAAATGAAAGCGCCATGAAGTAAATATGAATGTTTGTTCCAACAAACATCGAAAGACTTTCAATTGAAAATGGAACATCAAAGAAATAATGTTTTCGATCGAAGGTGAAGAAGCAATGAATGCCGCAAAGCATTCGATCGATGTTGAAAGAACCGTTATGAGGTACACCGGAATATAAAATGAATTTGTGTACCATTGTCTTAACACACTATTGTATTAAGACTGTTGTAATGTGATAAACCAAAGCGGATTTAAAGCAAATCAATAAATAATTAATTAAATCCGTGCATAAGATGTGTAAACGAGTTTAGCGCAAGTTTCAAACTAATGAAAATCACCATCACATGGTGTCGAAATCAACAGACAATTTAATGGAGTCGAATGCCAAACAAGTTTACTTCGACTCGGAACAAATGAAGTGTTCGTTAAAAATTGATTTGAATATGATGCTCCCAATACATCATATGGTGTCTCGAATCGAATAAGTGTAATGAGCAAGTTCAAACAATTGAACTTGGTTTTAGCGCAATCCGACAATAGATATATGTATCGATAAGAAAACTTTCAGCATGGTCACAACGAAAAACCATGTATGTAACTTGTAACGAATGATCGTGACACAATGACCATTAAGAGGAGTAGAGATACGAAAATCTACTCAGTAAGTGTGAAATTCGAAATTTCAATAAAAGAAATTTGAGGACTTTACCGGGGTTTCGTGTGACGACCAATTGTTAGGTGACATTACCATGGAATGTCGAACATAGCGTATTCGTCATTAGTTAGGTAGGGGGAAATGCGGAGACAATCGTCTTCTCCCTGGCGTGATTCGTGTCGTTGCAGGATCGCGTGACAAGTTGTCGTTTCCTGATCGTTAGTTCTCCTGCTGACAGGAATCTAGCGTCGTCATTGAATTGCGTCATCGTGTCTTTTCAAAGGCCTCGCCTCGATAGTTGTATGTGTCGTACTTCAACCTCCGTTGATGTATAGCTTAAGTTTCACGTATACCTGTGCACTAGCGTTACGTTCTGCGTAGAATGTGATGTACTCCGACATCCATTGACGTAAAGTTTGAGTTTCATGTATTCTCATGCGCTAGCGTTTTGTTATGCGTAGGATGCCTGCTCGGGAAGTTAAAATATCATAGACAATATGGATAATAGTGTGTGCCCGAGTTAATATTCGCGGTTCCTACGTGATGACCTTTAATAAACACACACATGCACAAATAACCAATAAGCAATCAAATAGTCCTCCTAGTCCCACTAGCCTCCCAGCCTCCCAGACTGACTCCCTAGTCCCACTAGACAATTTTCCCAGCCTCCCAGACCGACTCCCTAGTCCCACTAGACTATCCTCCCAGCCTCTCAGACACTTCCTAGTCCCACTAGCCTCCCAGCCTCCCAGACTGCTCTTCCTAGTCCCACTAGCCTCCCAGCCTCTCAGACTGAATCTCCTAGTCTCTCAGACTACCCTTTTCCGAAGGTCTTAAATGCATGTTTCCTAAACTCTCAGAGTGTCGTGTATTGTATGTAATTGTTTTGTGTACCGTCTATAAAACATCACAATCGCGTGTGTTTGAAAACAAAATTTTGACTGTTTGCTTTTCGGCAACGGTTGGAGACCATATTCGAGTACTAGGCGTTCTGTATGTATTCAACGTATTAATAGTCTAAGTTCCCAGAGGAAAGTGAGGTTAGAGCCTAGGTATCACAACAGGAACCTAATTCGCTGTAACCTATAGCTCTGATACCAATCTGTCACACCCCGAAATTATCAGAGCATTGGCGTGACTGGACTGGTATCGTCATTGCACAGCGGAAGCAAAATAAGCTAAGTCTTTCTAGAAATTGAACGCCCGCTAAGTACTCGAGTCTCCAATGGTTCTCCTATTACAACCGTGCCATAACTTTGAAAAGTAACCTGAGAAAGAACATGCGAGAAAAATCAACAAAAAGTTGAGCGAGTTCATAGTTCGTTTGTAAAAGATTCGAAATAAATCTTTTGAGTTGTGAAAGGTTTGAAATAGATCTTTGAAATTGTGAAAGATTTGAAATAAATCTTTGGAATAACCGGTTTTTGAAGTAGTATTGAGAAAATGAATTTAAAAACCATTTTCTTGCAAAGTTATATGGAAACGTTGTGTTTGTAACACGTTATGTTCATAAAACCATGTTTTTGTAATGTTCGTAAAATCATCAATGCCCACCCTGACTTTGACCCGCATACCCTATGCTTTAAATTTTGTATAAAACATGGTATTTAATTTGTATGAACAAGTATGTTTCATAAGTATAAAATCCCTGGTATGTAGCAAATAAGGAGATATATTAGTAAATGTGTAACCACATGGTCCAACCTGCGGGCGCATGCTAAGATATAATCACCACATGGTCCAACCTGCGGGCGCATGGGTGGGGTTAAGATGTAATCACCGCATGGTCCAACCTGCGGGCGCATGCTAAGATATAATCACCACATGGTCCAACCTGCGGGCGCATGGGTGGGGTTAAGACAAGTCACCACATGGTCCAACCTGCGGGCGCATGGGTGGGGTTCGTTATGTTCAAATAGACTTATCACTCATATGATCCACGTGTACCATTCCTTAAGCTAATCATACCATGTATAAAAAAATATATATATCCCTAGTCACCCTGACCAGCTCCCTGGTCACCCCGGCCAGAATCATTCCTATTTCGAAAATAAGCATTTGTTTTGTAAAAACCGGTATGTTTAGTATAACCTTTCGTAAATCATTTGCGTTCCTCGAAATCCCTTCATAATATGATTTAGAAATACGAGTTTTGCGTTTGTTCAAAACTTTGTTTGTTTTTGCAAAACGTGCATGTCTTTCCACCCCGAAAACATTTACAAAAATGTAAAACAGTAAAAAGTGGGGGTTATGAACTCACCTGAATATTCCTGTGCAAAGCTAGCTATTGTACGACTTCGTGATGTCGTTTCCAAGATGAGACTCGCTAGCGTGCATTCTACAATATTCCTAACACGGAATATCTAATAAGTTTCTAAATAAACGTAGTAACTAACTACGTGTCACCGAGCTCTACCGAATCGTTAATCGAACGATTCAACGGTAAGTTGTTAACTTAATGGAAAAGATTAAGTTATACGTGTTAAGTCTCGTTTATTGTCAGTAGCAATTTAATAAGTCTTGAAAAAGACTTAGTTTCCGAGAGACTTAAAATGAATAAATATTTATATAAAAATATATAAATATATCGTCGTAAGTGCGTTAGCCGTCTCGAGTAGTCATACGTGTATAAAAGAATATTTCTACGAAAATATCATATAACAAACTCGGATCATATATCGCGTTAGTTGTCTCGAGAGATCGTATGAAAATAATATATAATAACTTGTATTATATATATCACGTTTTGTGTATATTTGCCAAAAATATACGTATAGGCCGTTTCGGCGTTCGTAATAAATATAAAATATCATATTTATTTTATAAGAACTTCATCGAGTCGTTGAATAGATAAACTGTATCTATTTTGTAAAAGAATTCGTGTGTTTGAAATAAATATATATCTATATTTATTTTATAAAACAAGATCGTGTTGTTTGATATTTGAAATAAATATATAAGCTATATTTATTTTGTAAAAGGTTACGAGTTAACGACGTTCGAAATAAATATAACATTATATTCATTTGTAAAAGCGTTTGGAAATATCAAGGTTTGAAATATTATAGACTCGAATTCCTTTAAGCGTCGTTTTTGAAATATAATACGTGTCGTGTTTAAGGGTTTTTTTTTTCTTCGAAAAACGGGCAGAGTTTCCTCTATTTTTGGACGGTCCCGACATCTCAGTGTGACTATTTTTTATCAAAAAGCAACCAATATTCAATCAACAATATATCAATTTGACAAATATTTCATAAAATGTAAAATATAATCATGACGGTTCGAGCTCGTTTCACGTAATAAAACCATAATATAACGTAAATAATCTCGTTAAATCTTTACCAAATCTTCCGTCAATATCTCGAGTGAGCCGACTGAGTTGACCGAGTCAACTGGTTTGACCCGTTGAGTCGACTCGGTTTGACCGAGTCAACCGAACCGAACCGTCTGCCCAAGCCGCCTGACCGAACCCGAGGCCCGAACCGAAACTGAGAAGTATAACTTGCTGACTTGTTGACCGAATCTTGACCCGATCACCGAACCCGAGTTGACCAGGACCCGACTGTTGTTGACTGTTTGACCGCTGTTGACTCGGACCGAGTTGACCCGTAAGCTGAGTTGACCGAGTCAACTCGTACCACTTCTGAAACTGAAACGAGTCCAAACAATCTGAACCGAGAGTATGTGCTAAGCAACCCGAAGCCGTAACAAAGTTGAACCAAAATAAAGATGGGGTAAACCAACCTGAACCGAGCCCGCCGGACATGAAGATAGCACCGCCGCCACTGCCGGCCGCCGCTGCTCACCTCCGCCGCCGCCGCCCTCCTTCCCTCTTCGACATCTCTCTCTCATCTCGATCTCCTTTCTTTCTTATCAGCCTCTCTCTCTCCGTCTTGTTTCTGTCTCCGCCGTCGCACCACCGAACAGTGGTGGTGGTGGTTCGTTTTGTTAATCGAAAAGGGGGGGGGGGGGGGGGGGGCTGGTGTTGTTGATCTGCACCGAGAAAGGAGAGGGGGAGGGGTAAAGGGATTTGGGTGTGCAGGTTAGATTTAAGGAGAGGAGAGAGGGGATGTTGCCTGATGTTTATATCGAGAGGGAGAGAGGGTGTTGAAGACATAAATTGTTTGTGTGTATATATAGATAAAATCTAGTATAGGTATGGTTATTAATAGGGTAGAGATCTTGTGAGATCTAGTCAAGAGATTTTGTTCAGATTTTGAATGGATTTTTGGAAAGATCTATAAGAAACAATCTTGTAGTAGAGATCTAAAATATTATGTGTAGGTTTAGGCTTGGGCCCAGGGCCCACAAGCCCATCTCGTGCATAAGTGGCCCGTAATTCCTACGAGACCCGTTGTCAAATTCTGAACTGCGTTTAACGTCAAAAATTAAAATACACAAAAAAAAAATACGGTCGGTAGCTGTTGTTTGCGCGCCCGTTCGTCGGTCACGGTAATAATCGCGAAAAATTGCATCGTTGCCGTCTTTAATCCGTTTTTCGATCCGGTTTCGACTGTAGTCACTAACATTTAATTACGAAGCTAAAATATATTGTAAAAATTCAATATTTGTCGGCGTTGTCAGTATTCTGTTCGGTTTCGATCCTTTGCCGTTTAACGTTTCATAGGTTTCTCTGTAAACCACCGTTCGCGCATTGTAAAGTCGGATAAACGTTCCCAGGCACTCCAAAGGCCTAATTAAGTTAATTTGCGCTGAAATCACTATTTATTATCGCGTTAATTATCTGTTAATCACGTAATTAAGAGCCGTAAATCACGGGTTGTCACAGCCTATAAGTGAACACTCATCCCAAGAATTCCCAGGTAAGCACAACTGGTCTCGCGTCTGATGAGATATATACGAAGTGCTTGCCTAGACAGAAAACCCAGAATACAGGCATTCACTCTTCCAGTTTGCACGTGTTCACATTATTTAAAACCCAAAACGTTGACGAGATTTTGAAAATTTGAAGGCACAAGGCCAAAAATTTAGTCAAACTAGAAGGGTTCAAAACCTTACAAAAGAGGGTTCAAAACCTTGTAATAAATCATCCAAAAACAGATGATTGTTTTTCAAAAATCGTTTCAGAAAATTGGGTTCTTGTTTTGATAATCACCTAAGGATAGGTGATGTGCATGTTTTAAGATCTAAACACAAGATGACTTGTGTTAGGTTCCTAGAAAGGTTATAGTCTAGGTCAAAGAATTACTAATAACCTAATTCCCTATAACCATTGGCTCTGATACCAACTCTTCTGTCACACCCCGACCACGTATAACATACAAAACGTGGCGGAAACGTCGGGGAGTGTTGTAACAGAATTAATTGTTTCATAACCATGGTATTCAAAGTTGTATTTTATTTATCAACATAAGAGTTACATTGTCTTAAACAGGAAACAAAGAGTTCATAACATAATTAAACTAGTCTATCTTCATTTTTAGTCTCTAAGGCACAGGTCCGCTCTAGTGTCCTGATCAACATCCTATGCAAAAGCTCCTGAAAACACATGTGAAAATAGGTACGTCAGCATAAAAATGCCTGTGAGATACATAGGTTTTGTAAAAATATGATTCATGACTTGTGTTTAAGAAAATGTTTAGTCATGAACCTTGTAATTTGCTTTGTTTTGTAAATCGTTTGAAAAACAATAAGTTCAGATGATATGTATAAATAAATGTAAGGTTAAATGAATAACCATGTAAAAATGGGTTTGTGTAAGATAAGTTGTTTGTAAACAGTGTCTTGTAAAAAGTATGTTATTTGTATAAAATGTCATGTGTCATAAATTGAAATGATTTAAATAACGCTACGATATGTAATACCATACAACCACTTATATATAGGAAGTACCAGCGGCGTATCCACCATGCTTGTATCATATTACACATGCCTCGTTACTTAAATCACTTACTCAAACCAAACCACCAATGTAAATTGTTTATGTATAATCAAATGTCAAACTGTTATTGTGTAAACCATATCAAATGTCTGTGTTTAATGTAAATCATGAATTGTGTATATCAATGTCAAAATGTTTATGTCTAATGTAAATCATGTAATATGTATCCAAAAATGTCATGTATGGTATGTGAAATATATCAACTAAACCATATGTAAAATGCACAAAAACAAGGTATTGAAGTAAAACATGGTTTAAATCAAAGTTATGTTTTGTGGAACAAATGCATGCTATACTGATACAAACATTTATGCGGTATTGTGAAAATGCATACATCCAAGCCTTGAGACTGTGGCGATGAACCCTTAAACAAATTAAAGGTTTATCTAAGTTATGTATATCGAATTCGGTCATTCCTTTCATCCAAACCAACCTAGGATGTCCGGAACGGGAGTTGTCAATTCCTATGGTACCACTACCTACTAACGAATGGCGTAGCTAATGTTAATGAATGTATTGTTCCATTGTAAACAACCCAAATGTCATACCAAAATGTAAATAGGGTTGTAAACGAGTCGAGCCGAGTCGAGCCAGGGTGGGGTCGAGGTCGAGCTCAAGCTCGAAATTAATTCAAGCGGCTAAACTCGGCTTGAGCTTTACGTCGGAGTTAAACGAGCCTAAGAACGAGCCAACGAGCCGAGCCATGGGCCGAGCCAAGAATAGCTCGAGCTGGGCTCGGTTACAAAATGAGCTAACTTGGTTCACGTCATCTCAAATTGAGTTTTTTAGCTAGTTTTTCTCGAGCTTCTTTCGAGCGAGCTACGAGCCGAGCTGCGAGCCGCGAGCTTTATGAACAGCCCTAAATGTAAACATGTGATGAAAGCAACTGTACTAAGTATGCACACAATGGGCATACATAGCATGAAATGTAATGTAAAACAATGTACTAAGTACGCACACAATGGGCATACATAGCATGAAATGTAATGTAAAACAATGTACTAAGTACGCACACAATGGGCATACATAGCATGAAATGTAATGTAAAACAATGTACTAAGTATGCACACAATGGGCATACATAGCATGAAATGTAATGTAAAACAATGTACTAAGTACGCACACAATGGGCATACATAGCATGAATGTAATGAAATCATGTACTATAATGTACTAACAAACATAGTAGGCATATGATATGAAAACATGGAAAGCATGAAAGTATCAAGTAGGCACATGTGTTTCACCCCAAAACAGTTTGGAAAATAGTAAAAGAGGGGTCTATGTACTCACTTGAGATTGCTCAGAAGTCCTAAGATAACCACCAAGCAATGCTAGAGATCACGGAATCAAACGGCACCTAATATAGGTAACTATGTTAATAAACCGGACCTAATATCGGAGGATCGGATAGAATGAGGGTTCGTAAACCAAACGAGTATGGAGACTCGTGTAATATGGTTTAACAAAGCCCACATACTAAAACGAAACTTAACCTAAGTGTTTGTGACCCATTACGACCCGTTTAGGTAGCTTAGGCTACTTTAACGCGTCGTTCGCGTAAAACGCGTTCGGAACGCCTAGCTAGTCCTATGACAAGTAAAATATGCCTTAACATGTCTAATATGGTTGTCAAATCAGTTTAGATGTCAAAATTTTCTTGTCTTTCTCTTCACAATGTTTGCAAGACTCCAAACATTTTAGACAAGGTTTAGTGACCTCAACAATCTTTTCAATTTCAACGATTTTTTCAACTTCGACTATTTTTTCGACTTCAACTATCTTCTCAACTATTTTCTCAATCATTTTTTCAGTCATTGGTTCTTCATCGAATTCTATTTCTGTTTCCCATTCTTCAACTTCAACCTTTTCTGTCGAATTTTCCTCAATTTCTGCTTTCTCGATTTCCATTTTATCATTTTCTTCAGCAATCTTTCTTGCTTCTAATTCTTCCAATTCTTTCTTTAGACGAGCAGCCCTTTTTTCTTTCAACATTTCAATTTTATCTGCAAAAAACAAATTAAAACTGAATGAGTCTAAACTTTTTCTAGCATTATTAATGTATTCTTCCTCATCATCGGTATCTTCATCACTTTCTGATGATCTGAAAATTTCCGTTCTTTTTGGCTTAGATTTGATTTCTTCTTCTTTCAAGATTCGAGCAACAAGACCTGAATCAGCCGGAATGTATTTGTCCCAGCTAAATCCCTTTGCTACTTTTTCATCGTCTTGATTAACAAGACAAGCTTTTTTCTTTTCAACTACAATAGCACGGGATGATGACGGTTGTTGATCAATTTGATGAAAAATTGATTTTTGATAATAATCGTTCTTTTCTTGTCTCCCGGTTGCTTCTTTATTTTTGCATTCTCGTTTAAAATTTCCTTTTTCTTTGCAACGAAAACAAGTAACCTTTGATTTATCAAACCCTATTGGAGATGCACCCATTTCACGAAAATCATCTCTTCCAGTGATTTGTGTGAATTTTTCTGCTCTTCTTACTGCACTGGCTAAACACCACTTGATGTCCATCAATTCAAGTTCTTCAGCATCAATCTGGTCATAATCCTCTTTGGTGAGCATCGGATTTCCAATTCGTCCAGCAACTAAGCTTTCATATGATTCTAACATAGCAACAAGTGATGCCATGTGTTGCTTAGCCACTTCTGGAGAAAGATTTTGACCATTTTGAATATTCAATGTAACATTGCATTGCAGATTTGTTGCACTCTGTCGTTGAGGACTTGGTGTTGTAAAATTCGGATCAAAACTTGAATACGATGACGAATATCCACCACTCTGAGTTACTGTGCTACCATTTGTTCCAGAAGAACTATCAGCACTAAAAGCAGTCTTAATCTTTGGAGTCGGAGTAGTTTCAAATTTGTTTCCTCTGTAGTATAGACTAACATCTTGTTGAGCATTTGGATTATTCATAATAGCAGTTTTCTGAATATCCAATTCATGTTCTTCAATCTTCGGAATAAACTTTGCCAAATTCATACTTTCAGATTTTCTCATATGTTTTAAAATCAGCAAATATGTTACCCATGTATTCTGCGGTAATGCATCGGCTAGCTTATCAACCTATTCATCGTCGTCTTTCTTTATTTCCATTCTTCCCACTTCTAGAACCAGATGACAATATCTATCAATTGTCATTTTTGTTGTTTCACCTTCAAAAGCTACAAACATATCAAATGATTTCTTTAGTAAAACTTGTTTGTTCTTTATCATATCAGCACTTCCTTTAAATTTGTTAATCAACGCCAACCAAATTGATCTAGCAGTATTTTCATGTTGAAGCAAAACAAAGATGTCTTCTTTTACTGCTTGTTGAAGTATACTAATCATCATTTTTTCACTGGTGTATTTCAATTTCTCACCATCTGAATAATCACTGAAAGCTTTTTCAATTCCACGTTCATTTTTCGGTTTAACCTAATCTACATCTAACGAACACCATGCGTCAAACTTAAAAGCTTGCACCCAGTATTCAAAACGATTTTGCCATCCTTTAAAATCTTCAATGTATATAAGCTTTGGCGGTTTTTGGTAAGTTCCCGTCTCATTCTCGCTATAAACAGTTTCGGCAGCTGTAACTGGAGCAACTGGTGTAGCAAACGCATTATAAAACTCTTCTTCCATGTTTCGATAAATAACTTTCACAAATTCTCAAAATTACATTTTTCAAGCAAAATGCAGGTTCACACGAAATCAAGTCTCAAACGAAATGACTTTTGGTGCAGAATAACCCTTTTCGTACGAAATGGATAACTCTCAAACGAAATGATGTGATTTCGTTCGAAATCAATATATTCTCAAGCGAAATGAAGTATTTCGTGTGGAATGAAGGATCCGAGGTGTATTCCGTGCGAAATGAAGGACCTGATTCAAACGAAATAGACTATTTCGCGCGAAATGCTGCTGATGTCGTCTTTTCGATCAGTTTTTGGTAAAATTGATCAAGTTTTTGTTCGATTTTAAATCCAATTCTTTCAAGGATTCGTTAAAACAGTGTTTCGCTTATAATGTGTGAAATTCAAACCATTTTGACCGTTAAATCTGTTACTTTTGAAAAAGAAGGTGTAGAATACAGAAATTTTGGTGAAATCAGGCTGATTTGGCAAGAACTCTTCCTCTTGAGCTCTGATTGTAGGATCGGGAGACGATCTAAATGAGTCTATCAGAAGAGTTCTTAGTCAATATGAAAGGCGGAAACAGACATATCGACTTCGAATCGGCTTGATTTACACACAGAATCACTTTTAATGTCTTGTATATTGATTTTTCAACAATAACAATCAGTAGACACGTCGGCAGCAGTTCGGTACCGGAATCAAGAAGCCTACAAATGAAATGACATCACAAGTATTTATAGGCAGTTGATTTAGTACGGAATGGGTATGTGTCATTTCATGCGAAATGACCTTTCTCATTTCGTGCGAAATCACCAGTTTCACTTGAAAACCTATTTTATCGTACAACGTGCCCTGATCTTTCATTTCTAAATAAAAGACTTGATACAAGACGAAGTCGACAGACATATGCACCAACAGAAATTGCACAACATGAGGTCAATCGACACGACACTAGTGACGGTACTGGTGGTACTGGTAGTTCAAGTGGTTCAAATCCCGATGGATCAGGAACGAGTGGCAATGCCACACCGGAAGATGCAACAACACAAGGTTTAAGTCTAAGGCCTTTCCGGACTGTAAGCCGCAAGCCCTCGTTTATACGAAAAGTGCGGTTGGTTCTGTCCGCCAAATAAAGACAATGAAGTCGGTTGGTCATACTAGTAAACGTATTCCTGAGTACACAATTAGTTACACAGAGAGTCTCCTGCTGAGTACAGCATTAACTTGGTGGAATCTCCAAGTACAAACGCTAGGAAGTGATACAGTGAAGAGATTGTTGGGGGAAGAACTCAAGGATCTTATGCGAGAAGAGTATTGTGACACCTGTGCCTCCATGGCCATCAAACAAATACTGTATCAATGAAATATTGTATTTCATACTTGGGACATGTATAAATATGTGTATCCTTTGCACATATCAATTCTTGTTCGATTTCAAGCTTTAAATCGCTTTCTGGAAGGTTATACGCGCACTGATGCGTAAATATGACCCATTTAATGCAACGAACGTTTTGGAATAGTGAAATAGGCTTAACATACCTTCAATAACCTTTACATAACTTAGAAATAAGTTTTGAAGGCTTTGGTATGGCAAAATCGAGTTAAATCGCTTACAGGGACTAAAGTTGACAAACTGCGAAAGTATGCCAATTTGAACTATAACAGACATTCCGGAACATGACCATAAGTTAAAAATACCATAAATATCCTTTACATAGCTTAGAAATAGGCTTTGAGAGGTTCGGTGTGCTAAAATAAACTTTTGGGTCATTCAGGGACTAAAAGCGTCAAAAAGTGCATAAATTTGCACTTTCGCGCATAACTTACGTTCTGAATACATCCGGACATCCAAAAATTTATGTAAGCACTAAAATATTTTATTTTAGTGTATGGCATAAGAAAAATCCATTCGTCACGCAATTTGGATCGTTTTTCGCGCTTATGCGCATTCCTTCGTAATTAACCGAACATCGCGATCGTACGACTAAACGAACCAACATCCGGCATATTTTTGAGCATGTTTCATGTCCACAATGTTTAGGCATCATTTTAGGGCCTTAACGTTGGCTTAACGAGCCTTAAACATTTCGGAAATGGCCTTAATACACAACGGGGACTGAAATGGAAACTTTGGAAACTGTTGCTGATCAGAAGGACCTTGGCGTGACACCTAGCCCCCTTGGCGTCACGCGAGGACCTTTCAGATCAACAAAAGTCATTTTAACAGCTGTTAACAGCTGTTTAGCACTCCCAACTCAATTCCACTTGTTGTTTCCTGATGTTGGGGGGCCAATGTGATGTACATGAGGTTACCAACAAGTGTAGGGATGTGATTAAATCACGGTTTACGAGAAACGATCCTAACGGTGGTCCATTTCCTATAAATACCCATCAAGTTCACTTGCAAAACCCACTTGAAATCTGAGAATTCTCTAAGTTGGGGTGTCTTATCACTTCATACCTGAGAATACTTGGAAGTTCAATCTTGCGGGGACCCTTTGTAAGTGTTCTTTCATTCTTTTCATTCGATTTAGCGTTAAAGTCAAACTTTGTTTGACTTTCTACATTGACCAGTTTATGGTCAATGCGAAGTTCGTTTGAACTTCATAACATGAGTGTAATCACGATGGTTATAGTCCCTAGTGACTATACCTACTGATTACCACGTTATCTAGTCTCTGTGACGAGTCGTAGTTTCGGCCAAAATGCGTGTTATTGCGTATTTTGTAACCAAACTACTTATAGGTATCAAAACCGTTTGTTTTGATACCAAACCTGTTTTCTAAACTTAGTTAAGCATGTTTTAACATGCTTAGCTCGTCACTTTTAGTTTAGTGCTTATATAGGGTCGTAAGGTAAGCGATCTAAACAATCGCTTATACTTTCGAACCCGACCCGTTTGGTCGATCATTAGGATCCGATCAAACACATTAGGTGACCATAGTATATAGGGAATAACCTTCCGAGGTTATACCTTATGGTCACGATGTTTAGTTAGTTGTATGATATGTAGTATATATGCCTTAGGTAAATTACCAAAATACCCTTTTTACGCCAAAATTCATATTAAGCATATGTAACATAACTTTTGATATCTAAACTGATTTGGCAACAATATTAGACATGTTAAGGCATATTTTACTTATCATAGGGCTAGTTAGGCGTTCCAAACGCGTTTTACGCGAACGACGCGTTAAAGTAGCATAAGCTACCTAAACGGGTCGTAATGGGTCGTAAGCACTTAGGATAGGTTTCATTTTAGTATGTGGGCTTTGTTAAACCATATTACACGAGTCTCTATACTCGTTTGGTTTACGAACCCTCATTCTATCAAATCCTCCGATATAGGTCCGGTTCATTAACATAGTTACCTATATTAGGTGCCGTTTGATTCCGGTTCATTAACACCTGTGTCACTTCAACCGTCAAAAAAATGCCAAACCAATGAAATATTGTATTTCATACTTGGGATTTGTAAAATTTTGTGTATCGTTTACACATATCAACTCTTGTTTGATTTTAAGCTTTTAAATCGCTTTCTAGAGGGTTATACGCGCTCAGATGCGTAAATATAACCAGTTTAGTCCAACGAACACTCCGGAATAGTGAAATAGGCTTAACATACCTTAAATAACCTTTAAATAACTTAGAAATAAGTTTTAAAGGCTTTGGTATGGCAAAAACAAGTTAATTCGCTTTCAGGGACTAAACTTGACAAACTGCGAAAGTATGCCAATTTGAACTGTAACAGACATTCCGGAACATAACCATCAGTTAAACATACCATAAATATCCTTCACATAGCTTAGGAATAGGCTTTGAGGGGTTCGGTATGCTAAAATAAACTTTTGGGTCATTCAGGGACTAAAAGTGTCAAAAAGTGCACAAGTTTGCATTTTCGCGCATAACTTACGTTCTGAATACATCCGGACATCCAAAAATTTATGTAAGCATGACTATATTATATTTTAGTGTTCGCCATAAGAAAAATCCAATCGTCGCGTCATTTGGATCGTTTTTCGCGCTTGTGCGCATTCCGTCGTAATTAAGCGAACATCGCGTTCGTACGACCAAACGAACCATCATCCGGCATATTTTTGAGCATGTTTCATGTCCACAATGTTTAGGCAACATTTTAGGGCCTTAAAGTTGGCTTTACGGGCCTTAGAAGTATCGGAAATGGCCTTAAACACGTGCAGGGACCAAAACTGTCAATTCTGCAAGAAGTTTGCTGATCAGACAGCTAGGCGGCCCGCCTCAGTTTCTTAACATTCTTAGGCGGCCCGCGTCAGACTCCCAGAACAGATCAGAACGAACAGTCAGCGTGTACCAGCTGTTTTAACCACAACCACACACTTGCAACTTGCATATTCAGCTGATAAACATCATTTTTAGGCACCACAACTTTCCGACACTTGTACGGTTTCGATTAAGGCACGATATTCGACAAACGATCTTAACGGTTACCCAAAAACTATAAATACCCCACCCCCCATTACTCCAAAACCACTAGAATCTAATCTAAGTGACTCTAAGTTGAAACCATTGTTTCATACCTGAGTTATTAAGATCTAGATTAGCATTCGGGGACCCTTCGTAAGTATTCTTTCGTTCTTTTCCTTATTTTACTGCTTTTCGAGTCCGAAAGTCAAACTTTGTTTGACTTTCAGCGTTGACCAGCTTATGGTCAATGCGAAGTTCGTTTGAACTTCGCAACGTGAGTGTAATCACGTTGGTTATAGTCCCTTGGGACTATGCCTACTGATTACCACGTTGTCTAGGGTCGTAGGGTAAGCGATCTAATAAATCGCTTATACCTCGAACCCGACCCATTTGGTCGATCATTAGGATCCGACCAAATACTTTAGGTGACCTTAGTAGGTAGGGAATAACCTTCCGAGGTTATACCCTATGGTCACATCGTTTAAGTAGTTGTATGATAGGTAGTTTATATGCCTTAGGTAAATTACCAGAATACCCTTTTCATGTATAATTGGTAATTAAGCATATGTAACCTAAACTTTTGTCACATAACTGATTATGTAACATGTTTAGGCATATAACACTTGTCATAGGACTAGTTAGACGGTCCGAACGCGTTTCACGGGCACGACGCGTTAAAGTAGCATAAGCTACCTAAACGGGTCGTAATGGGTCGAAAACAATTAGGTTAGGTTTCATTTAGTATGTAGGCTTTGTTAAACCATATGACACGAGTCTCTATACTCGTTTGGTTTACGAACCCTCATTCTATCTAAATCCTCCGATTTAGGTCCGGTTTATTAATGTAGTTACCTATAGTAGGTGCCGTTTGATTCCGTGACCTCTAGCTTTGTTTGGTTGTTGTTCAAGACCTCCAAGCATTATCAGGCGAGTACATTATTCCCCTCTTTTACTGTTTTCCAAACTGTTTTGGGGTGAAGCATGTGTACCTATCTGTTACTTTCATGTTTTCCAAAAGTATAATTGATTATACATGTTATTACTTATCTATTGACAAATTGAATGACTATCTATAGTTTAAACTTTGATTTCTCAAAGAACATAAAATAAATTGTTGAATTGTACTTATTTTATGTTCACCAGACCGATTGTTAGTATGATATAGCGCTATAGGATTTGACACCCCATTCCTGTTGTCATGGAATGTCTGAAACCAATTTGTTGCTCCATCCAAATAGGGATTTCCTTTGTGGTATTCCTATAGTCTCAAAGGTGTATTTTGATGCACTAGGTCTGAATGAATTCTTAAATCACACTATTAAAGTATAGTTGAATATACTCTCATGTGTGGTATTGTACAAAACCAACATATATTTATGAAACCAAAACATAGTTTAATATGTTATTTATCACATCTAAAGCATATTTTGATATGTTATATATGAAACCAAAAACATAGTTTAATATGTTACTTACAAATCCAAAGTATACTTTTAATATGCTACTATAAGGTTATTTGTTTAATCTTACATTTATTTATACAAATCACATTGAATACATATTACATGATTTACATTAGACATGAACATTTTACATCTTGATGGTTTGGTTTGAATAAGTGATTAAGTAACGATGCGTGTGTAATATGATACAAGCATGGTGGATACGCCGCTGGTACTTCCTATATATAAGTGTTTGTATGGTGTTACATATATCGCAGCGTTATTTGAATCATTTCAGTTTGATACATATAAACATTTTATACAAATAACATACTTTTCACAAGACATTGTTTTACAAACAACATATCTTATACAAACTCATTTTACATGGTTATTCATTTAATCATGCATTATTCTCTTATTTATACATATCATCTGAACTTATCATTGTTTTTCAAATAATTTACTAAAACAAATGTTTTTGGGTTAAGAGTCATGGCTACGAGGTTTTACAAATTATAACCCGCTTGATTTGAGTTGGTTAATTTAGTTGCAATATTATACTCTTTTCAAAACAAGGTTTTTAAATAAAGTATTGCAACGTCTAAACTAGCCATGATTTCGACACTCCTACAAAACCAATGTATTCGCCAGCATTTCTTTGCTGACCTCGTTTTTACACATGTTTCAGGTACTGCTTTGCAATGATTGTTGATACATGCTACATTTAGGATGGACTCGTGCCTTAGCGACTTAAAACGAGACAATAACTAGTTAACTTATGTTATGTACCCTTTGTTTCTTGTTTAAACAAAGTAAACTCTCATAATTGATTTATAAAACGAAACTTTAATTGCCATTGATTTGAAACGATTAATTCTGTTACAACACTCCCCGACATTTCCGCCACGTTTTGTATGTTCTACGTGGTCGGGGTGTGACATGTACGCCCATTGTGTGCATACTTAGTACATTGTTTTACATTACATTTCATACTATGTACGCCCATTGTGTGCATACTTAGTACATTGTTTTACATTACATTTCATACTATGTACGCCCATTGTGTGCATACTTAGTACATTGTTTTACATTACATTTCATGCTATGTACGCCCATTGTGTGCATACTTAGTACATTGTTTTACATTACATTCTATGCTATGTATGTCCATTGTGTGCATACTTAGTACATTTATTATTCATCACATGCTTACATTTTGGTATGACATTTGGTTTGTTTAAATGGGACAATGTACATTCATTAACACCGATCATGCCGCTCGGTAGTAGGTAGTGGTACCATAGGACTTGACAACTCCCATTCCTGAAATTCCGGGTTTGTTTGGATTGGAAGGAATGACCGAATCCGAATACATTTCTAGGTGGACCTTAGACTTTGTGCTAGGGTTTATTCTACAGTCGCTAGGCTTGGATGTATGAATTTTCACAATACCGCATAGATGTTTATATCAGTATAGCATGCATTTGTTCCACAAAACATAACTTTGATTTAAACAATGTTTTACTTCAATACCTTGTTTTTGTGCATTTTACATATGGTTTAGTTGATATATTTCACTTACCATACATGATACATTGATATACACAATTCATGCTTTACATTAGACATAAACATTTTGACATTGACATACACAATTCATGATTTACATTAGACATAAACATTTTGACATTGATATACGCAATTCATGATTTACAATAGACATAGACATTAGACATGGTTTCCACACAAACATTTTGACATTTGATATTACATAAACATTTTACTTTGGTGGTTTGGTTTGAGTAAGTGATTTAAGTAACAAGGCGTGTGTAATATGATACAAGCATGGTGGATACGCCGCTGGTACTTCCTATATATAAGTGCTTGTATGGTATTACATATCGTAGCGTTATTTGAATCATTTCAATTTATGACATATAACATTTTATACAAATAACATACTTTTCACAAGACATTGTTTTACAAAACAACTTATCTTATACAAACTCATTTTACTTGGTTATTCATTTAACCATACATTATTCTCTTATTTATACATATCATCTGATCTTATTGCTTTTCAAATGATTTACAAAACAAAGCAAATTACAAGGTTCATGACTAAACATTTTCTTAAACATAAGTCATGAAATCTATTTTCACAAAACCTATGTATCTCACAGGCATTTTTATGCTGACGTACCTATTTTCACATGTGTTTCAGGATATGATGCATAGGATTTATCAAGATACACTTAGGCGGACTTGGGCCTTTGTGACAATAAAAGATGCAAGACTAGTTATTTATGTTATATTTCTTTGATTGTCAAGACATTGTAACTCTTTTAATCAATAAAACAATATTTCAATTTCCATGTGTTATGAGACAATGATTCTGTTACAACACTCCCCGACGTTTCCGCCACGTTTTGTTGTTTTACGTGGTCGGGGTGTGACAGAAAAGTTGGCATCAGAGCTCATGGTTATAGGGAATTAGGTTATTAGTAATGCTTTGACCTAGTCTATAACCTTCCTAGGACCCTAACGCGAGTTTACTTGCGTTTAGACATAAAACAATACCGTCACCTATTCTTAGGTAATAACCACAACAAGAACACAAATTTCAAAACCGCCTTGAAAACCAATCATCTGTTCTAGGATGATTGATTACTAGGTTTTGAACCCTCTGTTATAAGGTTTTGAACCCCTTTGAATTTTCAAAACCTCGTCAAAGTTTGGGTCTTATAGTGTGAACACATGCAATCTGGAAGAGTGGATGCCTGTACTCTGAGTTTTCTGTCTAAGGCTAGAGTGTTCGTACAAATCCACATAATCGGACCAGTCACTCTTTGTCACGGCCCCCGACCCGGTTTGACCCGTTTCAGAAGCCGCGGGACAGAAATACTGCGGTATTTAATTACTTAAGTTTAACAGCGGAAGTTTTCATCAGGATCGTTTAAAGCTAAAATTTTTCCCGATTATTTTATTTCACAATTCGGGATAAAACCCCGATAATTTATAATAGTATGATTTTACTATAAAATTATTATGTTACAAAACTTATTTCTTTATTTTTATAATGAGCCACTATTTTAAGCTTGAAATGCTCCCCAGCACTTTTTCCTGAATTACAACAGATCACCTGAAACATGTTTGAAAAAGGTTTTGTCAGCGGGAAATACTGAGTGAATCATTCTATTTACTAAAATGACACATTTGTTATAATATACAGTATTAAGAGCGAATACAATGTTTCTGATATCAAGCCAACTACCCACGGTACTTGTCACTCGACCCATTGGCCCATTCGTCCAATGGTGTCTGTGACTATGGTCATATCCCCCATTGGCTGCCCCAATGGTGACGATTATCAAGTAATGTATACAAAACCCCACATACCGGCTGTAACTTGGTGATTACAAAGACTTAATCCCCGTAATTATAACTTTGAAAACATTTAAGAATTTATAAAGCATTTTGATAAAAAGAGAATGACTCACATTGCTGATTTAATACGGACAGAGTCTAATCTATGATTTAGCCTTGTTAACCTAATATAATAACAATGCACACAAAACTGGGTTAGTAATCAATCCAGCAATTACGATAATTTATGAGATCAAATTCTCTCAATGAATGACAAAATGCAATACTTCATCCATCGAATTAACGATGATCCGTTGAATTAACAACGAACGAAAAAGTATAATACTTTATCTATCGAATTAACGATGATCCGTCAAATTAATGACGAATAATAAAGTATAACCCTAATGTGGGCGGCACTTAAACATTCATTGGATATATTGATCGTCGGATAAATGAATCGTAGCAGCGATTGTGCTAATACCCTGTTTTGCAGCAGAATTTCGATACCCGTGTGTGTTTGTGTAGTAATTCTAACGTAATTCAGTGAATTTTGCGAATTTGTACGTCGTTTCTGTACCAGAATTCAAGTCCCAAACCCCACTATTTATAGGTGAAATTTCACCCTTACGCGGCCCGCCTCAGGTTAAGCTTATTCTCACGCGGGCCGCGTGAGACCTATTTTTAGCTATAGGGTTGCCACGTTTGGCACTAGCTTTGCTGAGTTGATAAATTTCGTAAATTCGATTTCTACAGCTCACAATTTGGATAATCGTCCATAGGGTTTAACCCCCCCCTGAGTTTTAGGGGCCCTAATCCTGATTCTGAAAATTATGAAAATTTTAGGGTTTGTTCAGAATCACTTGGGTGTCTCAATTAGGGTTTCCTTTTGTACTAATTAATTTAATAAGTATGACTTTTGATTAGAGTTGTTACATTCTCCCCACCTTAATAAAAATCTCGTCCTCGAGATTTACTAGAATAATTGAGGATACTTTTTCTTCATTTCTGATTCCAGTTCCCAAGTGTACTCAGCTCCTCTCTTTGAATCCCATCTAACTTTGACTAGAACTAGTCGTTTGTGCTTGAGAAATTTAATCTTTCGATCCTCAATTTGAAGAGGTCTCTCAACGAATTTCAACTTTTCGTTTACCTCTATATCTCGAAGAGGTACTACCAGTGATTCATCTGATAAGCATTTCTTGAGATTGGATACATGAAATACATCATGTACTCCAGATAATTCTTCTGGTAATTGTAAACGATAAGCTACTGGTCCTATACGTTGGATCACTGGAAATGGTCCTACGTATCTTGGACTTAACTCTCCTTTCTTACCAAATCTAACAATTCCTTTCCAAGGAGAAACTTTCAACAGTACTCTGTCTCCAACTTGGAATTCTAATGGCTTGCATCTATTATCAGCATAGCTCTTCTGACGATCTCGAGCTGTCTTCAGTCTTTCCTTGATTTGAGTGATCTTATCAGTTGTTTCTTGCACAATCTCTGGACCTGATAATTGATTTTCTCCTATTTCTGCCCAACAAACTGGAGTTCTACATTTTCTTCCATATAATGCTTCAAATGGAGCAGTATCAATGCTTGAGTGATAACTATTGTTATAGGAGAATTCAATTAATGGTAAATGATCATCCCAACTTCCACCAAAGTCTATCACACATGCTCGGAGCATGTCTTCTAGAGTTTGGATCGTTCTTTCACTTTGTCCATCTGTTTGGGGATGATATGCAGTGCTCAAATTTAGTCGAGTTCCCATAGCTTGCTGGAAACTTTTCCAGAAATGGGAAGTAAAACGACTATCTCTATCCGAAACAATGGAGAGTGGAACTCCATGTAAGGATACAACTTCATCTACATACAATTTAGCCAGTCTTTCCATGCTAAAGGTTTCTTTCATAGGTAGAAAGTGAGCAGATTTGGTTAATCGATCCACAATTACCCAAATCGCATCATTACCTTTTCTGGTTTTGGGTAACTTAGTAACAAAATCCATTGTTATAAGTTCCCATTTCCATACTGGCATTTCTAATTGTTGTAATAATCCTGAAGGTTTCTGATGTTCTGCCTTCACTTGTGAACAAGTAAGACATTTAGAAACATAGCTGGCTATGTCCTTTTTCATTCCTATCCACCAAAAGTTCTTTCTTAAATCTTGATACATTTTGTTGTTTCCTGGATGCATAGTGTACCTAGATTTATGAGCTTCTTCTAAAATCTTAGGTCTTAAGTCTCCCTGCTTAGGTACCCAAATTCTACTTTTGTGGAATCTCCAAATTCCATCTGCTCCTTGTTCTAATTCCTTGATTCTTCCTTTCATTCCTTCAGTATCATCCTTGATTGCTATAGTTTGAACATTCTTCAATTGTTCCATTAAATCTATTTGTAGATTTAATCTGAGAGCACGAACCCGTCGTTGTTTCTCATAATACTTACGACTTAAGGCATCTGCAACTACATTCGCCTTTCCTTCGTGATACTGAATATCACAGTCGTAGTCACTTAGGATTTCCATCCATCTCCTTTGCCTCATGTTTAACTCTTTTTGCCCAAAGATATATTTTAAACTCTTATGATCTGTATAGATAGTAAACTTACTTCCGTACAGATAATGTCTCCAAATCTTAAGGGCAAAAATTACGGCTCCTAATTCTAAATCATGAGTCGTATAATTTTCTTCGTGCTTTTTCAACTGTCTTGATGCGTACGCAATTACCTTCTTGCGTTGCATAAGCACACATCCAAATCCTAATTTTGAAGCATCACAATATACTTCAAAATCTTCAGTTCCTTCTGGTAAGGCTAAGATTGGTGCATGGGTTAATTTCTGTTTTAAAATTCTAAAAGCTTCTTCTTGTTTAGGTCCCCATTCAAACTTAGTAGCTTTACAGGTTAGCTTAGTTAATGGTACAGCTATCTTAGAAAAATCCTTAATACCCAGCTAAACCTATAAAACTTCTAATTTCCATTGCTGTTTGTGGAACCTTCCATTTGGTAATTGCCTCGATCTTAGCAGGATCTACATGAATACCTTCATGGTTTACCATGTGTCCTAAAAATTGCACTTCTTGTAACCAAAATTCACATTTCGAGAATTTGGCATACAACTTTTCTTTTCTTAACAAAGTTAAGAGTGCATGAAGATGTTCACAATGCTCTGTCTGACTTTTGGAATAAATAAGTATATCGTCTATAAAGACAATTACAAATTTATCCAAGTACGGTTTACAGATCCTATTCATCATGTCCATAAATGCTGCAGGCGCATTTGTTAATCCGAAGGGCATGACTGTAAACTCGTAATGACCATACCTAGTTCTGAAAGCAGTCTTAGGTATGTCTTCTTCTTGTACCTTCAATTGATGGTATCCGGAGCGTAAATCTATCTTAGAAAAATATCTAGCCCCCTGAAGTTGATAAAAAAGATCATCAATCCTAGGTAATGGATATCGATTCTTAATTGTAACCTTATTCAATTCTCTATAATCGATACACATTCTCATTGAACCATCCTTTTTCTTCACAAACAACACTGGCGCTCCCCACGGGGACGAGCTAGGTTGTATGAATCCTTTACTTAGTAATTCATCTAATTGCTGTTTCAGTTCTAACATTTCTGTGGGTGCTAACCGATAAGGTGCCTTGGCTATCGGTGTAGTTCCTGGAATTAGATGAATCCTAAATTCTACTTCCCTATCTGGAGGTAATCCCGGTAAATCTTCTGGAAATACATCAGGATATTCTGAGACTACTGGTATTTCCTTAAGATCTTTTCCCTTAGTGCTGATGATTACCGAAATCATATACACTATTCCTTGTTTTCGTTCATAATTAGCAACTTTCATTACTGATATGAACTTCATGGCCTTACGTGGTTTATCTCCTATAATCCTAATCACTTCTCCGGTGGGTGATTGAATTTCTATGGAATTCTGATCACAAAGGATTCTAGCATGGTTGGCGATTAACCAATCCATTCCTAATACCACATCAAATTCAGCTAATTTCATCGGCAATAGTTTTGCAGAGAATTTATGTCCTAAAAGTTCTATGTTTCCTTCCTGCAAAACTTTATCTATTTTAACTGAATTTCCATCTGCTGTTTCAACTGTAAAAATCTGCCCGATATTGGTTAAAGGTAAACTAAGAGCTTGGCAGAATGAAGTATTTATAAAACTTTGGTTTGCACCAGAGTCAAATAATACTTTTGCATACACATTGTGGACTAAGAACGTACCCGCTATCACATCCGGAATGAGTTCTGCTTCTTGAGTGGTCAGCTGAAATGCCCTGGCATTCTTCTTTGTAGTTCCTTCGGTTGTCTTGGTTTTGTTATCTACTGGCTTGATTAATTTAGGACATTCTGTTTTATAATGCCCTGCTTCTCCACAGTTAAAACAGATTACTGTTTTCTTTTTGCAATTTTCTTCACGATGTCCTATGCCATTGCAAAAATTGCAAGTGATATCGCATCTTCCATAATGTTTCTTTTTGCATTTCCTGCAGAATGACGGAGTTGGAGCTTGCCCTGTTCCTTTTCTCTTGAAGCTGTTATTATTACCCACACGAAATCCTTGGGTAATTTTCTGGGCTAATGCCTTTTTCCTATCTTCATCTCTTGTGCGCACCAGTTCATCGGTTAGAGTATTGGCTAATTCTACCGCATCATCAATAGTGCGAGGTCTCGCAGCTTTAACAATATTGCGGATTTTGCTAATTAGCCCCCAAATATAGCGAGAAATGAGTACTGGTTCTGGCGAAGCCAGTGTTGGTACCACTCTTGCATATTCAAAGAATGTCGAGGTATACCCACGACAATCCACACCCATCATCCGATGATTTAGAAACTTATTCGCCATCTGTTCTTTTTCATACTCGGGACAGAATTTTCTTTCCACCAAACCCTTAAATTCTTCCCAAGTCATAGCATAAGCTATTACTCTTCCTTTTGATTGTAACACAGTGTTCCACCATTCAAGTGCACTTTCTTTGAACAGATTGGATGCATACATGACCTGATCATCTTTACCACATTTACTTATTGCAATGACTGCTTCGGTTTTCTCTAACCAACGCAGTGATGCAGTTGCTCCTTCATTGCCTGCAAATTTAGTGGGTTTACAAGCAAGGAATTCTTTGAAAGTGCAACCAGGCATTGCAGTTTTCATTTTCTTGGGTAATGGAGCTTGATGTGGTTCCTTATTATGGTTAACATGATTATTGCCTTCATTTACACTATTACTGAAGTTATCTTTAGTAATCTGTTAACTAGGGACAATTTTTTGTGGTTCGGGTGGATTCTTGATAGCAGCAACGAATGCTGGAATAGCATTAGCTATCCCTTGAGCAACAATGTTTTCGATATCTTGCCGAGTCATATATTGATCTCCTGGATGTTGCTCAGACTGATTAACTTCATTTATAGGTTCATTACCACTGTTTGCCATCTGATAATATATATATAAATTTTATTAGTATCTGCTAAATAACAATTATACACACACAATCAGAAAATTAATACAGGTATAGTCAAAACAATCGATTTCTCGATTTCATTTTATATCTATTATAGTATGCATCATTACTCACAAATATCATACAGAGTTTTATTCGTTATTTACAGACTAACTTTGTTATTACTATTATACAAACATCATTTTACCATCCTACTATCTTTTATCACTTGCTGTTCTAAAAACGCAGTTCCCTCTCATCGTACTTCCAAGCAATCTGTCCCCCTATTTCCCTGATTCTAGTTCCAGCATCAAACAACTCTTCACCAAAGTGGCGAAGTTCAGCCATGTTTTCATTACTCATGGGTGGATTAGGTAGGGGTTCTGGATCAAATTGTGGAAGAAAAGAGTAAGAATCGTTGACAATATTTTGGAATTGCCAATCGTTTGTCCACCATTCGTCCATTCCTATGGTTTGGGAGTGAACTATTGGGTCTGGAATTGCTGGTTCCCAATTCATAGGGAGTTGGTTTTCAAGAGAATAAGTAAAAATATTATTATTATTATTATTATTATTGACAGGCTGAATTGTTTCACAGCTTGCCAATAGGAAGTCTATCTCATCTTGAAAAGTCCTTCCCTGGTTTGGATTAGAGCTTTCTCCGATTTCTCTCTGAGTTGGTCTAGAGCCTTGCCCAACTTCCATTTCTATGTCCTTAGAGTATTCCTCAAACTGCCTTTCCATTTGCCTAGAAACTTCTTTAGCTTCAGTCTCCATCTCCTGGAGTCTAGAACTTTTCCTAGTTACAATTTCTTTTGTACCTTCCTCCATCTGAATTCCTATCTCCTTATCCTCCTCCTTGTATTCAAATTCCATTTCCGGTTGTTTGGAACTCTCTCCGGTTATAATTTCTTTTCCCTTTTTCAAGGGATTGTTTATTTTGGGCAGTTTTTTAGCTGGCTTCTTCTTACGTATTTTTCTCCATCCTACATAAGTTCTTTTCTTTTGTTTTGGCTTGCTCAAAGGTGGAACCTTGAATTCTACTGGTTGTTCTATATCAGGATAGTAGCTAGTATATTCTTGGGAAGCTTTGATAGTTACGGGGTAAAGATTAAGGTTCTGAAAAGCTTCGGATATCCCACTCATGCTGATGTAGCATATATGAAAAAAATGCACAAAATACTAAGTTAAATTTACAAATAACTTTGTAATTTATTACATACTGTGTACTAGTTGATTACAAAGATAACTGAAAAACACACTTAAATTTTATTTATCACACAGAGTTTCTAGATTGTGAGGGTAGGGTGCTAAATTTTAAAATATCTAAAGATTTATATTTTCTGCTACTGTGGCTAGCATATATAAATTTGCCCATTTTTCATCTAGCTTATCTTCCCAAGGTGATTTATCAATTAATTCCTGGGTTTCCCGTTTTATCTTCTTTTGTCGAATTTGCTCTTTACTTTTCTTAATAATCATCTCCCTCCTTTTAGGAGAAAGTGATTCCTCGTATTGTGCCTTCCGCACAAATATTCCTTCTTCAGGAATTTCAGCCTGATTCGAGGATTTGGTTCGGGATTAACTTCCCTTCTCATTGGATGATCTATCTAATTTAAGATAGATACTTGCTAGCTTTTTCTTACCCATACTGTAATTAACAAATAATCAGTTAATACCACAAATAATCACATAATAGTAATCAGGAAAAAATTAAGTATTTTTAAATACTTAATTAGCTTAACTCAGTGGCTCTGATACCACCTTTTTCTGTCACGGCCCCCGACCCGGTTTGACCCGTTTCAGAAGCCGCGGGACAGAAATACTGCGGTATTTAATTACTTAAGTTTAACAGCGGAAGTTTTCATCAGGATCGTTTAAAGCTAAAATTTTTCCCGATTATTTTATTTCACAATTCGGGATAAAACCCCGATAATTTATAATAGTATGATTTTACTATAAAATTATTATGTTACAAAACTTATTTCTTTATTTTTATAATGAGCCACTATTTTAAGCTTGAAATGCTCCCCAGCACTTTTTCCTGAATTACAACAGATCACCTGAAACATGTTTGAAAAAGGTTTTGTCAGCGGGAAATACTGAGTGAATCATTCTATTTACTAAAATGACACATTTGTTATAATATACAGTATTAAGAGCGATTACAATGTTTCTGATATCAAGCCAACTACCCACGGTACTTGTCACTCGACCCATTGGCCCATTCGTCCAATGGTGTCTGTGACTATGGTCATATCCCCCATTGGCTGCCCCAATGGTGACGATTATCAAGTAATGTATACAAAACCCCACATACCGGCTGTAACTTGGTGATTACAAAGACTTAATCCCCGTAATTATAACTTTGAAAATAAACATGATTTTGTAAATAGATTTGATAAAAAGAAAGAATGACTCACATTGCTGATTTAATACGGACAGAGTCTAATCTATGATTTAGCCTTGTTAACCTAATATAATAACAATGCACACAAAACTGGGTTAGTAATCAATCCAGCAATTATGATAATTTATGAGATCAAATTCTCTCAATGAATGACAAAATGCAATACTTCATCCATCGAATTAACGATGATCCGTTGAATTAACAACGAACGACAAAGTATAATACTTTATCTATCGAATTAACGATGATCCGTCAAATTAATGACGAATAATAAAGTATAACCCTAATGTGGGCGGCACTTAAACATTCATTGGATATATTGATCGTCGGATAAATGAATCGTAGCAGCGATTGTGCTAATACCCTGTTTTGCAGCAGAATTTCGATACCCGTGTGTGTTTGTGTAGTAATTCTAACGTAATTCAGTGAATTTTGCGAATTTGTACGTCGTTTCTGTACCAGAATTCAAGTCCCAAACCCCACTATTTATAGGTGAAATTTCACCCTTACGCGGCCCGCCTCAGGTTAAGCTTATTCTCACGCGGGTCGCGTGAGACCTATTTTTAGCTATAGGGTTGCCACGTTTGGCACTAGCTTTGCTGAGTTGATAAATTTCATAAATTCAATTTCTACAGCTCACAATTTAGATAATCGTCCATAGGGTTTAACCCCCCCCCCCCTGAGTTTTAGGGGCCCTAATCCTGATTCTGAAAATTATGAAAATTTTAGGGTTTGTTCAGAATCACTTGGGTGTCTCAATTAGGGTTTCCTTTTGGACTAATTAATTTAATAAGTATGACTTTTGATTAGAGTTGTTACACTCTTACCGGGGAACTCTTGGGGTAACATGTGCTAAGAAAGCCACATAGTTCTTCCGCAGATACTTCCGAGCTTTAAAACAAGACATGAGTTTGAGACCACCGGCAGGTTTCTCACCTTGAACCTGTAGGATCTCGCCTGTCGAAAGCGGCACATGAACAATCTTCTCAGAACAAACTATCTCAGCGTGATGCTTGGATAACCAATCCATACCCACAATGACGTCGAAGCTTCCAAGTTGCATAGGCGTGAGGTCGATAGGAAAAAGATGGTCGTTAAGGTTCAACTGGCAGTTGTGAAGAACAGAATCAAGAACAATGGGTTCACCACTAGCAACTTCTACTGTCAAAGGTTTACCTAGTTTTGTTCTAGACACGTGAAGTAATGGCTCAAAAGACAAGGACACAAAACTCTTGTCGGCACCCGAATCAAAAAGAACAGTTGCAGGCTGATTATTAATAAAGAACGTACCGTTCACCACATTATCGTCCGCCTGCGCCTCTTGGGCATTCAAGTTAAAAGCTCGCCCCCGAGCCTGAGCCTGATTTTGGTTCTGATTCTGATTTTGGTTGGCTAGCCTTGGGCACCGGTTCCTGTAGTGGGTCAGATCCCCACAATTGTAGCACGAACCAGGAGGAAAATGAGGTCGTGCAGCTTGACCTTGTTGCTGAGCAAGAGGCTGAGCAACTTGTTGGGCTTGGTTCTGAACTGCCTGGTTCTGGTTAACAGGAATACGGCAGGTGGCAGCAAGATGACCAGGCCTTCCGCAGTTGGTGCACTGACGACACTGGAGGTGTGGTTGATGATGGCTGTTACACCTGTTGCACAAAGGTGCATTGCCAAGATAAGGCTTCTTGGCTAGTGGTTGCGCAGGCTGATTTGGCGCAGCTTGAGCCTGTGCAGTAACATCATAGTTTTGGGAAGCCTTCCGCTTCCTAGACCCTCCAGAATTCTTTCCCTTCTTGTTTTGACTTTTCTTGCTATCTTCTTTATCAGACACCTGCTTCTTACCCTTGTCACCCTTTTTGTGCAGCTTCCCCTTTCGAATCTGCGACTCAGTCAATGTCGCTGATAACTCGATCGCCTGACGGAGTGTGGCAGGGTTACTACCAGTAATGATGTCTTGTACCGATTCAAGTAGGCCGTCGATGTATCTTTCGATAGCCTTGTCGAGTGGGGTAACCATAGTTGGGCAAAGCAGACTCAACTCTTCAAACCTATCAGTATAAGCCCTGTGCTCGCCACTGTCTTGTTTCAAATCCTCAAACTCTTTCTCCAGCGCTCGCTGTTCATGGCGAGGACAGAATTCCCTCATCATAAGGGCCCTAAGTTCAGCCCAAGTTTGCGCTAGAGCAACTTCTGCACCCCGATCTCTCATAACCCCGTTCCACCATGTGAGAGCCCTCTTCTGAAACACGCTCGAAGAAAACTCAACCTTGCGATTATCCGGACACTGCACGTGGCGGAAAGTATTCTCAATGCTCTCAAACCATTGAAGAAGCCCAGTCGCTCCCTCAGAACCACTAAACTTGAGTGGTTTAGCTGAGTTAAAATCCTTGTATTTGCATGGAACATTGTTGTTGTTGTTGGCTTGGTGCCATTGAGCAAAGAGATTTGGAAATTGAGCAGCCATCTGCTCCGCAATAATTTATGCCAGTTCGGCAGTCGCAATCAGATTGTCGCGTCGAGGAGGCATTCTAAAAGAGGAAACATGAAAGGAAACGAGTGAGATGATTGGATGAAAAGAATGAGATGAAACAAAATTAACAAACGCAAAGATGGTGGTCATTTGTCCGCATTACCAAGCAAACAAACGACGCACAGTGACTAATCAAAGTAAATGGATCAAAAATAATGTATCATGAAGACATGCTCGCCTATAAGTGAACACTCATCCCAAGAATTCCCAGGTAAGCACAACTGGTCTCGCGTCTGATGAGATGTATACGAAGTGCTTGCCTCGACAGAAAACCCAGAATACAGGCATTCACTCTTCCAGTTTGCACGTGTTCACATTATTTAAAACCCAAAACGTTGACGAGATTTTGAAAATTTGAAGGCACAAGGCCAAAATTTAGTCAAACTGGAAGGGTTCAAAACCTTACAAAAGAGGGTTCAAAACCTTGTAATAAATCATTCAAAAACAGAAGATTGTTTTTCAAAAATCGTTTCGAAAAATTTGGTTTCTTGTTTTGATAATCACCTAAGGATAGGTGATGTACATGTTTTAAGATGTAAACACAAGATAACTTGTGTTAGGGTCCTAGAAAGGTTATAGTCTAGGTCAAAGCATTTCTAATAACCTAATTCCCTATAACCATTGGCTCTGATACCAACTCTTCTGTCACACCCCGACCACGTATAACATACAAGACGTGGCGGAAAACGTCGGGGAGTGTTGTAACAGAATTAATTGTTTCATAACCATGGCATACAAAGTTGTATTTTATTTATTAAACAGGAGTTTCATTGTCTTAAACAGTAAATAAAGAGTTTATAACATAATTAAACAAAGTCTATCTCCATTTTAAGTCTCTAAGGCACAGGTCCGCCCTAGTGTCACGATCATCATCCTACGGAAAAGCTCCTGAAAACACATGTGAAAATAGGTACGTCGGCATAAAAATGCCTGTGAGATACATAGGTTTGTGAAAATAAGATTCATGACTTAAGTGTAAGAAAACGTTTAGTCATGAACCTTGTAATTTGATTTGTTTTGTAAATCGCTTGAAAAACAATAAGTTCAGATGATATGTATAAGTAAAAGAATAATGTATGGTTAAATGAATAACCATGTAAAATGAGTTGTATAAAATAAACCGTATTGTAAAACAAAGTCTTGTGAAAACATGTTACTTGTATAAAATGTATAAGTCCAAAATCAATGATTTAAATAACGCTATGATATGTAATATAATACAAACACTTATATATAGGAAGTACCAGCGGCGTATCCACCATGCTTGTGTCATATTACTCACATTTCGTTACTTAAGTCACTTAACCAACCAACAATGTATAATGTCTATGTTTAAACTAATTGTCAAAAGTCCTTGTATAAACCATGTCAAATGTTGATAATCCAAAAGTAGTCAAGTAATGTGTAACAAATGTTATGTCTTGTAAGTAAAGTATTGTTAAATAGTCCAAATGTAGAAATGTACAAAACAAAGTATTTTGAATGTATCAAAAAGTTATGTTTTATAAAGTAATGCATGTTACATTGATACAAACATTTATGTGGTAAGTTAACGCATACATTCAAGCCTTGAGACAGCCGGATAACCCTTTCAGTCAAGGTTATCAAAAGAATTGTATTCGGATTCAGTCATTCCTTACATCCAAACAAACCCGGGATGTCAGGAATGGGATTTGTCAAGTCCTATGGTACCAGTACTTACTACCGAGCGGCGTAGCTAATGTTAATGAACGTATAATAGTCTCGTTTGTGCAAACCAAATGTCATAGCAAAAGTGAACATGTTATATGAAAACAATGTACTAAGTATGCTAAGTTAACATACAAAGTAGAAAAGTCATGTAAATCAATGTGCTAGCATGCTATCAGTTAACATACATAGCAGAAATGTAATGTAAAACAATGTACTAAGTATGCACACAATGGACATACATAGCATGAAATGTAATGAAATCATGTACTACAATGTACTAACAAACATAGCAGGGATATGATGTGAAAACAGGAAAGCACGAAAATAACAAGTAGGCACATGTGTTTCACCCCAAAACAGTTTGGAAAACAGTAAAAGAGGGGTCTATGTACTCACTTGAGATTGCTCAGAAGTCCTAAGATAACCACCAAGCAATGCTAGAGATCGCGGAATATCAAACGACACCTAATATAGGTAACTACATTAATAAACCGGACCTAAATCGGAAGATCGAATAGAATGAGGGTTCGTAAACCAAATGAGTATGGGAACTCATGTAGTATGGTTTAACAAAGCCTACATACTAAATGAAACCTAACCTAAGTGTTTACGACCCATTACGACCCGTTTAGGTAGCTTATGCTACTTTAACGCGTCGTTCGCGTGAAACGCGTTCAGAACGCCTAACTAGTCCTATGACAAGTAAAATATGCCTTAACATGTCTAATATGGTTGTTAAATCAGTTTATATGTCAAAAGTTATGTTACATATGTTTAAAACGAATTTTGGCATCAAAGGGGTATTTTGGTAATTTACCTAAGGCATATAAACTACCTATCATACAACTACTTAAACGAAGCGACCATAAGGTATAACCTCGGAAGGTTATTCCCTATATACTATGGTCACCTAATGTGCTTGGTCGGATCCTAATGATAGACCAAATGGGTCGGGTTCGAAGGTATAAGCGATTTATTAGATCGCTTATCCTTTCGACCCTACAACGTGGTAATCAGTAGGCATAGTCACAAGGGACTATAACCATCGTGATTACAATCACGTTGCGAAGTTCAAACGAACTTCGCATTGACCATAAACTGGTCAATGCAGAAAGTCAAACAAAGTTTGACTTTCAGACTCGAAAAGCAATAAAAGAACGAAAGAATACTTACGAAGGGTCCCCGAATGCTAATCTAGATCCAAATAACTCAGGTATGAAACAATGGTTTCAACTTAGAGTCTTTTAGATCAGATTCTAGTGAGGAATGAGTGAAAATGGGTTGGGTATTTATAGTAAACCCACAACCGTTAGGATCGTTTCTTGGAAAAGGGGGCACGATCTAGGCCGTACACTTGTCAAAATGTTGTGGTAACTAATTTTGGCCACCATAGGAGATTAACATGTGGCACTTGACCTTTGGGAAGTGTTAGGGGCTGCTAACTTATGTTTAAAAATGGCTTTTTGCTGCATTTTTATTTATTTATTTATTTTATTATTATTTTTTTTGCAGTTTTGCAGTTTTGGTTCCTGAGCGCGTATTGTCGTGTTTTGGCACTTCTAACACCCGTCAAGCCCATTTTTAAGCTTCACAAAGATGTTAAAGTATAGGGAACATGAAACATGCTCAAAAATATGCCGGATGTCGGTTCGTTTAGCCGTACAATCGCGTTGTTCGGTTAATTACGACGGAATGCGCATAAGCGTGAAAAACGATCCAAATTGCGTGACGAATGGATTTTTCTCATGCCAAAAACTAAAATAAAATATTTTAGTGCTTACATAAATTTTTGGATGTCCGGATGTATTCAGACCGTAAGTTATGCGCGAAAATGCAAACTTGTGCATTTTTTTTTTTTGACACTTTTAGTCCCTGAATGACCCAAAAGTTTATTTTAGCACACCGAACACCTCAAAGCCTATTTATAAGCTATGTAAAGGATATTTAAGGTGTGTTTAACTTATGGTCATGTTCCGGAATGTCTGTTACAGTTCAAATTGGCAAACTTTCGTAGTTTGTCAAGTTTAGTCCCTGTAAGCGAATTAACTTGTTTTTGCCATACCAAAGCCTTCAAAACTTATTTCTAAGTTATGTAAAGGTTATTTAAGGTATGTTAAGTATATTTTGATGTTCCGGAGTATTTGTCGCGTTAAACTGGTTACGTTTACGCACCAGTTTGCGTATAAATCTCCAAAAAGCGATGTAGAGTTTGAAATTACACAAAAGTCAAAACATGAAAAATGTAAAACACAACCAAACAAACATTGGGATCAAATAAAATTGTTTTATTGATAATAGAACTGTTCACAATGATTACAAGCACGGATGTTACAGTCTCCCCTACTTGTGGAAATTTCGTCCCGAAATTTATTTAGAGGAAACTCGTGGAAAAAGATGCGGATATTTCGCCTTCATTTGATCTTCGCGTTCCCAAGTAAACTCGGGTCCACGTTTAGCTTCCCAACGAACTTTGACCAAAGGAATGCGCTTATGTTTGAGCCACTTGACTTCACGTTCCATGATTTCCACTGGCTTCTCAACAAATTTCAGTGTTTTACCAACACGAATTTCGTCAAGTGGTATGTGGAGGTTCTCATCAGCTAAACACCTCTTGAGATTGGACACGTGAAAGGTTGGATGAACATTCCCAAGTTCAGGAGGTAACTCAAGTATGTAGGCTACCTTTCCGATTCTTTCGACGATCTTGAATGGTCCAACGTATCTAGGTGCAAGTTTTCCTTTCTTGCCAAATCTGATCACACCTTTCCAAGGTGAGACCTTAAGTAATACTCGATCACCGACTTGAAATTCCAAGGGCTTGCGTTTTGGATCCGCGTAACTCTTTTGACGGCTTCTAGCTGTCTGAAGGTTATCACGAACTTTCTTTATCTTGTCAGTTGTCTCTAAAATGAGGGCAGGTCCAGTAAGTTGAGCCTCGCCGATCTCATTCCAGCAGACTGGTGAACGACATTTTCGACCATAGAGAGCCTCGAAAGGAGCCATTTTGATGCTGGTGTGATAACTGTTGTTGTAGGAGAATTCAATTAACTGAAGATGTGAATCCCAACTACCACCAAAATCGATCACACAAGCTCTAAGCATATCCTCCAGAGTCTGGATTGTTCTTTCAGATTGACCATCCGTTTGCGGATGATAAGCCGTGCTCAGATTAAGTTGGGTCCCCATAGCAGATTGCATGGTTCTCCAAAAATGAGAAGTGAAACGAGCATCTCTGTCAGAAATGATGTTCAAAGGAACACCATGTCGAGCTAAAATTTCATCCACATAGATTTGTGCAAGTCTGTCAGCAGGAAAATCCTCGCGGATTGGCAAGAAATGCGCTGACTTAGTAAGACGATCAACAACTACCCAGATGGCATCATGACCTTTCTTTGTACGCGGAAGTTTAGTAACAAGATCCATAGTAATGTTTTCCCATTTCCAAACTGGGATCTCTGGTTGCTCCAATAAACCAGAGGGACGCTGATGTTCAGCCTTAACCTTAAGACAAGTAAGGCATTTCGATACGTATAAGGCAATGTCTTTCTTCATACCAGGCCACCAATACTGAATACGAAGATCCTTATACATTTTATCTGAGCCTGGATGAATAGAATAGCGAGACTTATGGGCTTCATCCATAAGTAAGGTACGAAGATCATCCTGGCTTGGGACCCACAAACGGTCCATGAAGTAATACGATCCATTGTCCTTCAGTTCCAAAGCAGGCGTTATGTGATAGGGAAATTCCTTATCCATTAAACTTTGTGAAACACAAGATTGTTGAGCCTGAGAAATGCGTGCTTGGATATCGGATTGAGCTTGAATAACAGATTGAACACGTACACAATGAAGCTTAGTACGTTCCTTACGACTCAATGCATCAGCTACGACATTCGCCTTACCAGGATGGTAGCGAATTTCGCAGTCATAGTCGTTTAGAAGCTCCACCCAACGTCATTGCCTCATGTTGAGTTCTTTCTGGTTGAAGATATGCTGAAGACTTTTGTGGTCCGTGAAAACCACACATTTTGTACCGTACAAGTAGTGTCTCCAGATCTTAAGAGCGAAGACAACTGCACCCAACTCAAGATCATGAGTGGTGTAGTTCTTCTCATGTATCTTCAACTGCCTTGATGCATATGCTATGACTTTGTTCCTTTGCATAAGAACACAGCCAAGACCCAGTTTAGATGCATCGCAATAAACAACGAAATCATCATTGCCCTCAGGCAAAGTTAGAACAGGTGCGTCGCAAAGCTTCTGCTTCAAGTTTTGAAAAGCTTCCTCTTGTTTGTATCCCCAATCAAAGGGTTTGTTCTTCTGAGTTAGAGCAGTTAGAGGAACTGCAATCTTTGAGAAATTCTCAATGAAGCGGCGGTAATAACCCGCCAGACCAAGAAAAGAACGAACTTCAGTAGGAGTAGTAGGCGTATCCCAATCCTTAATCGCACTGATCTTGGAGGGATCTACATGAATACCTTGTTCGTTGATAATATGTCCTAAGAATTGAACTTCTTTAAGCCAAAATTCGCACTTGGAGAATTTGGCGAAAAGTTGCTCTTTCTTTAGGAGTTCCAAAGTAAGACGAAGATGTTGCTCGTGATCAGCTCGTGTCTTGGAGTAAATCAAGATGTCGTCAATAAAAACAATGACGAACTGATCCAAATAAGGTTTGCAGACCCTATTCATTAAGTCCATGAAAACAGCAGGAGCATTAGTCAAACCGAATGGCATGACTGTGAATTCATAATGCCCATATCGAGTACGGAACGCTGTCTTGGGAATATCTTCTTCATGCACCCGAAGTTGATGATATCCGGAACGTAGATCAATCTTCGAAAAATAAGAAGCGCCCTGTAATTGATCAAAGAGGTCGTCTATGCGCGGTAGGGGATATCGATTCTTGATGGTAAGCTTGTTAAGCTCACGATAATCGATACACATCCTAAAAGATCCATCCTTCTTCTTGACAAAAAGAACGGGAGCACCCCAAGGTGAAAAGCTAGGACGGATAAAACCTTTGTCAGAGAGCTCCTGAAGCTGCTTAGACAACTCTTGCATCTCAGACGGTGCAAGACGATATGGAGCTCTGGCAATGGGATTTGCACCAGGTACAAGATCAATACGGAACTCTACTTGGCGTGCTGGGGGTAGACCAGGTAACTCTTCAGGGAAAACTTCAGAATAATCCCGAACGACAGGAATATCTGAAATAGACTTACCCTTGCCTTTATCTGCTGTAACATGTGCTAAGAAAGCCACATAGTTCTTCCGCAGATACTCCCGAGCTTTAAAACAAGACATGAGTTTGAGACCACCGGCAGGTTTCTCACCTTGAACCTGTAGGATCTCGCCTGTCGAAAGCGGCACATGAACAATCTTCTTAGAACAAACTATCTCAGCGTGATGCTTGGATAACCAATCCATACCCACAATGACGTCGAAGCTTCCAAGTTGCATAGGCGTGAGATCGATAGGAAAAAGATGGTCGTTAAGGTTCAACTGGCAGTTGTGAAGAACAGAATCAAGAACAATGGGTTCACCACTAGCAACTTCTACTGTCAAAGGTTTACCTAGTTTTATTCTAGACACGCGAAGTAATGGCTCAAAAGACAAGGACACAAAATCTTGTCGGCACCCGAATCAAAAAGAACAGTTGCAGGCTGATTATTAATAAAGAACGTACCGTTCACCACATTATCGTCCGCCTGCGCCTCTTGGGCATTCAAGTTAAAAGCTCACCCCCCGAGCCTGAGCCTAATTTTGGTTCTGATTCTGATTTTGGTTGGCTAGCCTTGGGCACCGGTTCCTGTAGTGGGTCAGATCCCCACAATTGTAGCACGAACCAGGAGGAAAATGAGGTCGTGCAGCTTGACCTTGTTGCTGAGCAAGAGGCTGAGCAACTTGTTTGGCTTGGTTCTGAACTGCCTGGTTCTGGTTAACAGGAATGCGGCAGGTGGCAGCAAGATGACCAGGCCTTCCGCAGTTGGTGCACTGACGACACTGGAGGTGTGGTTGATGATGGCTGTTACACCTGTTGCACAAAGGTGCATTGCCAAGATAAGGCTTCTTGGCTAGTGGTTGCGCAGGCTGATTTGGCGCAGCTTGAGCCTGTGCAGTAACATCATAGTTTTGGGAAGCCTTCCGCTTCCTAGACCCTCCAGAATTCTTTCCCTTCTTGTTTTGACTTTTCTTGCTATCTTCTTTATCAGACACCTGCTTCTTACCCTTGTCACCCTTTTTGTGCAGCTTCCCCTTTCGAATCTGCGACTCAATCAATGTCGCTGATAACTCGATCGCCTGACGGAGTGTGGCAGGGTTACTACCAGTAATGATGTCTTGTACCGATTCAGGTAGGCCGTCGATGTATCTTTCGATAGCCTTGTCGAGTGGGGTAACCATAGTTGGGCAAAGCAGACTCAACTCTTCAAACCTATCAGTATAAGCCCTGTGCTCGCCACTGTCTTGTTTCAAATCCTCAAACTCTTTCTCCAGCGCTCGCTGTTCATGGCGAGGACAGAATTCCCTCATCATAAGGGCCCTAAGTTCAGCCCAAGTTTGCGCTAGAGCAACTTCTGCACCCCGATCTCTCATAACCCCGTTCCACCATGTGAGAGCCCTCTTCTGAAACACGCTCGAAGAAAACTCGACCTTGCGATTATCCGGACACTGCACGTGGCGGAAAGTATTCTCAATGCTCTCAAACCATTGAAGAAGCCCAGTCGCTCCCTCAGAACCACTAAACTTGAGTGGTTTAGCTGAGTTAAAATCCTTGTATTTGCATGGAACATTGTTGTTGTTGTTGGCTTGGTGCCATTGAGCAAAGAGATTTGGAAATTGAGCAGCCATCTGCTCCGCAATAATTTATGCCAGTTCGGCAGTCGCAATCAGATTGTCGCGTCGAGGAGGCATTCTAAAAGAGGAAACATGAAAGGAAACGAGTGAGATGATTGGATGAAAAGAATGAGATGAAACAAAATTAACAAACGCAAAGATGGTGGTCATTTGTCCGCATTACCAAGCAAACAAACGACGCACAGTGACTAATCAAAGTAAATGGATCAAAAATAATGTATCATGAAGACATGCTCGCCTATAAGTGAACACTCATCCCAAGAATTCCCAGGTAAGCACAACTGGTCTCGCGTCTGATGAGATGTATACGAAGTGCTTGCCTCGACAGAAAACCCAGAATACAGGCATTCACTCTTCCAGTTTGCACGTGTTCACATTATTTAAAACCCAAAACGTTGACGAGATTTTGAAAATTTGAAGGCACAAGGCCAAAATTTAGTCAAACTGGAAGGGTTCAAAACCTTACAAAAGAGGGTTCAAAACCTTGTAATAAATCATTCAAAAACAGAAGATTGTTTTTCAAAAATCGTTTCGAAAAATTTGGTTTCTTGTTTTGATAATCACCTAAGGATAGGTGATGTACATGTTTTAAGATCTAAACACAAGATAACTTGTGTTAGGGTCCTAGAAAGGTTATAGTCTAGGTCAAAGCATTTCTAATAACCTAATTCCCTATAACCATTGGCTCTGATACCAACTCTTCTGTCACACCCCGACCACGTATAACATACAAGACGTGGCGGAAAACATCGGGGGAGTGTTGTAACAGAATTAATTGTTTCATAACCATGACATACAAAGTTGTATTTTATTTATTAAACAGGAGTTTCATTGTCTTAAACAGTAAATAAAGAGTTTATAACATAATTAAACAAAGTCTATCTCCATTTTAAGTCTCTAAGGCACAGGTCCGCCCTAGTGTCACGATCATCATCCTATGGAAAAGCTCCTGAAAACACATGTGAAAATAGGTACGTCAGCATAAAAATGCCTGTGAGATACATAGGTTTGTGAAAATAAGATTCATGACTTAAGTGTAAGAAAATGTTTAGTCATGAACCTTGTAATTTGATTTGTTTTGTAAATCGCTTGAAAAACAATAAGTTCAGATGATATGTATAAGTAAAAGAATAATGTATGGTTAAATGAATAACCATGTAAAATGAGTTGTATAAAATAAACCGTATTGTAAAACAAAGTCTTGTGAAAACATGTTACTTGTATAAAATGTATAAGTCCAAAATCAATGATTTAAATAACGCTATGATATGTAATATAATACAAACACTTATATATAGGAAGTACCAGCGGCGTATCCACCATGCTTGTGTCATATTACTCACATTTCGTTACTTAAGTCACTTAACCAACCAACAATGTATAATGTCTATGTTTAAACTAATTGTCAAAAGTCCTTGTATAAACCATGTCAAATGTTGATAATCCAAAAGTAGTCAAGTAATGTGTAACAAATGTTATGTCTTGTAAGTAAAGTATTGTTAAATAGTCCAAATGTAGAAATGTACAAAACAAAGTATTTTGAATGTATCAAAAAGTTATGTTTTATAAAGTAATGCATGTTACATTGATACAAACATTTATGTGGTAAGTTAACGCATACATTCAAGCCTTGAGACAGCCGAATAACCCTTTCAGTCAAGGTTATCAAAAGAATTGTATTCGGATTCAGTCATTCCTTACATCCAAACAAACCCGGGATGTCAGGAATGGGATTTGTCAAGTCCTATGGTACCAGTACTTACTACCGAGCAACGTAGCTAATGTTAATGAACGTATAATAGTCTCGTTTGTGCAAACCAAATGTCATAGCAAAAGTGAACATGTTATATGAAAACAATGTACTAAGTATGCTAAGTTAACATACAAAGTAGAAAAGTCATGTAAATCAATGTGCTAGCATGCTATCAGTTAACATACATAGCAGAAATGTAATGTAAAACAATGTACTAAGTATGCACACAATGGACATACATAGCATGAAATGTAATGAAATCATGTACTACAATGTACTAACAAACATAGCAGGTATATGATGTGAAAACAGGAAAGCACGAAAATAACAAGTAGGCATATGTGTTTCACCCCAAAACAGTTTGGAAAACAGTAAAAGAGGGGTCTATGTACTCACTTGAGATTGCTCAGAAGTCCTAAGATAACCACCAAGCAATGCTAGAGATCGCGGAATATCAAACGACACCTAATATAGGTAACTACATTAATAAACCGGACCTAAATCGGAAGATCGAATAGAATGAGGGTTCGTAAACCAAATGAGTATGGGAACTCATGTAGTATGGTTTAACAAAGCCTACATACTAAATGAAACCTAACCTAAGTGTTTACGACCCATTACGACCCGTTTAGGTAGCTTATGCTACTTTAACGCGTCGTTCGCGTGAAACGCGTTCAGAACGCCTAACTAGTCCTATGACAAGTAAAATATGCCTTAACATGTCTAATATGGTTGTCAAATCAGTTTAGATGTCAAAAGTTATGTTACATATGTTTAAAACGAATTTTGGCATCAAAGGGGTATTTTGGTAATTTACCTAAGGCATATAAACTACCTATCATACAACTACTTAAACGAAGCGACCATAAGGTATAACCTCGGAAGGTTATTCCCTATATACTATGGTCACCTAATGTGCTTGGTCGGATCCTAATGATCGACCAAATGGGTCGGGTTCGAAGGTATAAGCGATTTATTAGATCGCTTATCCTTTCGACCCTACAACGTGGTAATCAGTAGGCATAGTCACAAGGGACTATAACCATCGTGATTACAATCACGTTGCAAAGTTCAAACGAACTTCGCATTGACCATAAACTGGTCAATGCAGAAAGTCAAACAAAGTTTGACTTTCAGACTCGAAAAGACTCGAAAAGCAATAAAAGAACGAAAGAATACTTACGAAGGGTCCCCGAATGCTAATCTAGATCCAAATAACTCAGGTATGAAACAATGGTTTCAACTTAGAGTCTTTTAGATCATATTCTAGTGAGGAATGAGTGAAAATGGGTTGGGTATTTATAGTAAACCCACAACCGTTAGGATCGTTTCTTGGAAAAGGGGGCACGATCTAGGCCGTACACTTGTCAAAATGTTGTGGTAACTAATTTTGGCCACCATAGGAGATTAACATGTGGCACTTGACCTTTGGGAAGTGTTAGGGGCTGCTAACTTATGTTTAAAAATGGCTTTTTGCTGCATTTTTTTTTATTTATTTATTTTATTATTATTTTTTTTGCAGTTTTGCAGTTTTGGTTCCTGAGCGCGTATCGTCGTGTTTTGGCACTTCTAACACCCGTCAAGCCCATTTTTAAGCTTCACAAGGATGTTAAAGTATAGGGAACATGAAACATGCTCAAAAATATGCCGGATGTCGGTTCGTTTAGCCGTACAATCGCGTTGTTCGGTTAATTACGACGGAATGCGCATAAGCGTGAAAAACGATCCAAATTGCGTGACGAATGGATTTTTCTCATGCCAAACACTAAAATAAAATATTTTAGTGCTTACATAAATTTTTGGATGTCCGGATGTATTCAGACCTTAAGTTATGCGCGAAAATGCAAACTTGTGCATTTTTTTTGACACTTTTAGTCCCTGAATGACCCAAAAGTTTATTTTAGCACACCGAACACCTCAAAGCCTATTTCTAAGCTATGTAAAGGATATTTAAGGTGTGTTTAACTTATGGTCATGTTACGGAATGTCTGTTACAGTTCAAATTGGCATACTTTCGTAGTTTGTCAAGTTTAGTCCCTGTAAGCGAATTAACTTGTTTTTGCCATACCAAAGCCTTCAAAACTTATTTCTAAGTTATGTAAAGGTTATTTAAGTATATGTTGATGTTCCGGAGTATTTTTCGCATTAAACTGGTTACGTTTACGCACCAGTTTGCTTATAAATCTCCAAAAAGCGATGTAGAGTTTGAAATTACACAAAAGTCAAAACATGAAAAATGTAAAACACAACCAAACAAACATTGGGATCAAATAAAATTGTTTTATTGATAATAGAACTGTTCACAATGATTACAAGCACGGATGTTACACCTTTCACCTGTTTCTTCCTATGTCTTTCATTTCCTTCTAGAATGTCTCTTCCTCTCAGCAACGGTTAAATGTCCGAGCAAACAACCAAATTTGCCCAGCGAATAGGCGAAGTAATCCTGAAGACTGTTGAATTAGGCATTGCCATGTCTCGTCTCAACAATAAAGCCACTCAAGAGCCACCAAAGGAAGCAGAAGTCAAGCCAGCACCACCAGCCAAGAAACCAATCAAGGAATCAAAGACCATGGATGAACAGACTGGATCCCCTAAGAAGTCAAAGAAGCGAAAGGCTTCTCAGAACTTCGCCGTGGTCGCTCACAATGGTCAAGCCATCCCCAACCAACCAGCTCAACCGCCTGCTAGGAAGCCATACAACGGAACTGCACCCTTGTGCAACCAATGTAGCCTTCATCATCACGCTAGTGTGAAGTGCCGCAAATGCCAAATTTGTGGACTTAAAGGTCATACAGCAAGGGTTTGCTCAACTGTAGTTGTACCAAATCAAGCAGGACCCATCCGGGTGGCAACACCACCTGCTAAGAAGCAATACAAGGGAACGGCACCAATATGCGACAAATGTAATGGGCATCACCAAGCTCACTTACAGTGTCGTCTGTGTGTATCATGTGGGTGAGTTGGTCACCTGGCAAGTGCTTGTCGATGTAACCCGAACCAAGGTGGTCCAAATCAACCACAAGCCAATCCTGCTCAAGCTCGCTTCCCGCCTGGATCGTGCTACAACTGTGGCAACATGGGTCATTTCATGAATAAATGCCCGAAGCTTGCTAAGGCAAATCCAACCCACGGATGAGCAGTTGGCTGATTAGAAGATGTTGTTGTCTTATGCTTTTGTTTCTTCTATTTTCTTATAATGTGAAACAATCTGTTTTGTTTATAAATAAATCATTGATCACAAATTCTGATATACAAGTGTAGTTACATGTGTGTATGGCATTTCCCTATAATACCTACATTAAGGAACTATGTTCCTTACAAACTACTCTTGTGAATATTTCCCATTCTTGTGTTTACTCATGATTCCCATAGAAAATTTTAAGTACTCGTTTCATTCTAAGATACGAAGTACAGAAAATAAAGTGAAATTATGAGTAATCATGCTTTTTGCACATCTGTGCCTTTGAATCTTTGGTTAGATAACTAAGGGTATTTTCAAATCTCATACCCATTACGTTCTGATTTTTTTCAACATGCATAACATAAGTTTTCAAAAACAACCTTCATGATTTCAAAAACATTTTATACATAGTTCGAAAACATTTTTAATATAGTGTATTTACTTAACATAACAAATGCATGATTTCAAAAACATTGTCTATGTTTTCAAAAAAACCTTCATAATTTCAAAATGTCTCATATAGTCTGAAAACAATATTGACACAGTATATTTTCTTATCAAGTGCATGATTTCAAAGAGCATTATTCATATTTTCAAAAACCTTATACATAATTTCAAAATTCATCTCGCATGATTTTAAAACATTTTTATAAATATACCCACCTAATACACCTACTTTATGATTTCAAAAGTATTATATATAAGGTTTCAAAAACATTGAACACATTTTTAGAACCCCATGCATAGTTTTCCAAAAATATTCTCCTCATACATTGACTTAACCTTCAAATTCTGCTTCATATGTCACCTTGGCATATCTAGCGTCTCAACTTCATAAGCATTTTTACTTCATGTTTTGACATAAACACATCCAGTGTAAGGTTTCAAAACATCTTCAACTTCTAAAATCCATATGGGATCTTTTTATCTTCACATTTAGACCCTTGTGGATGATTATCATTCAAATCAGAGTCCTTAATTGGATTCCTTATGTACCTAAATTCGAACATTTCGGTCCCTTATAATCGAAATCGAATTTTTTCTTTAAAAAATCTTTCTATCTTTATAGCTAGATTATTGATAATGTTTAAAGTACCAAATGAAATCCACGAGATGGATTCCGAGTGTGCTTTAAATACATGTGCTCTGTTAGCAAAACAAATTAACAAATTAAAGATCTAGATAAACAATCTTTGTGGTTATATGACTATGTGTTTATGCATCTTGTGTTTTCTTTTATGCATTTTGTGTTTTTGTATACTCTGGATATTCGTTATCCAAATCCTCGTAGAATCTTTCATATCTTCATATGAGGGATTCGTAGTAGGATATTCAAAAAGGTACTACCTTAAATCCTTAATGGGCTTCTATGTAATAGTTAAGACCCTTGGATTATATAGTACCACTCCATGATTCATAAGAGACCCTTTTAGGGGTCTAGTAAAAAAGATTGATTCAAAAATCTGGTTAAGAATGACATGTGATGATATAAGCTGAAAAGACTCCTTGGTTGTCTATTAAAATCATTTATTGATTTAATAAAAGGGACCCTATGGTGGTCTAGTCACACTCATCACAGGTTTTGTTCATTTGGTTTTCCCCTACACATTATAAAATAGACTGTGTGAACTATGCAAGGAATTGTCTAATTATGGACGCGTACATATGAAATTTAGTGCACAGAAACCCAGTAAGAGTTATTATGTGTAAGAACCGATAGTGACAACCATAACGAAATGTGAACAATGTAATAGAGGTACGATGGACGCACCAATGACGCTTCATATACTTGTATATAAGTATCCCTCTTACACTGCAAGCATGATGTTATTAAAGTTACTAGAAGTTCAGAACCCTAACCAATGTTGTTCGATCTTTTTAACTTCATGTTTTAAACTCTCACAAGTTTCCTCTACATAAAATTTCGGGACGAAATTTCCTAAAGTAGGGGAGACTGTGACACCTGTGCCTCCACGGCCATCAAACAAATACTGTATCAATGAAATATTGTATTTCATACTTGGGACATGTATAAATATGTGTATCCTTTGCACATATCAATTCTTGTTCGATTTCAAGCTTTAAATCGCTTTCTTGAAGGTTATACGCGCACTGATGCGTAAATATAACCCGTTTAATGCAACGAACGCTCCGGAATAGTGAAATAGGCTTAACATACCTTAAATAACCTTTACATAACTTAGAAATAAGTTTTGAATGCTTTGGTATGGCAAAATCGAGTTAAATCGCTTACAGGGACTAAAGTTGACAAACTGTGAAAGTATGCCAATTTGAACTGTAACAGACATTCCGGAACATGACCATAAGTTAAACATACCATAAATATCCTTTACATAGCTTAGAAATAGGCTTTGAGAGGTTCGGTGTGCTAAAATAAACTTTTGGGTCATTCAGGGACTAAAAGCGTCAAAAAGTGCATAAGTTTGCACTTTCGCGCATAACTTACGTTCTGAATACATCCGGACATCCAAAAATTTATGTAAGCACTAAAATATTTTATTTTAGTGTTTGGCATAAGAAAAATCCATTCGTCACACAATTTGGATCGTTTTTCGCGCTTATGCGCATTCCTTCGTAATTAACCGAACATCGCGATCGTACGACTAAACGAACCAACATCTGGCATATTTTTGAGCATGCTTCATGTACACAATGTTTAGGCATCATTTTAGGGCCTTAACGTTGGCTTAACGAGCCTTAAACATGTCGGAAATGGCCTTAATACACAACGGAGACTGAAATGGAAACTTTGGTAACTGTTGCTGATAAGAAGGACCTTGGCGTGACACCTAGCCCCCTTGGAGTCACGCGAGGCCCTTTCAGATCAGCAAAAGTCATTTTAACAGCTGTTAACAGTTGTTTAGCACTCCCAACTCAATTCCACTTGTTGTTTCCTGATGTTGGGGGGCCAATGTGATGTACATGAGGTTACCAACAAGTGTAGGGATGTGATTAAATCACGGTTTACGAGAAACGATCCTAACGGTGGTCCATTTCCTATAAATACCCATCAATTTCACTTGCAAAACCCACTTGAAATCTGAGAATTCTCTAAGTTGGGGTGTCTTATCACTTCATACCTGAGAATACTTGGAAGTTCAATCTTGTGAGGACCCTTTGTAAGTGTTCTTTCATTCTTTTCATTCGTTTTAGCGTTAAAGTCAAACTTTGTTTGACTTTCTGCATTGACCAGTTTATGGTCAATGCGAAGTTCATTTGAACGTCATAACGTGAGTGTAATCACGATGGTTATAGTCCCTAGTGACTATACCTACTGATTACCACGTTATCTAGGCTCAGTGACGAGTCGTAGTTTCGGCGAAAATGCGTGTTATTGCGTATTTTATAACCAAACTACTTATAGGTATCAAAACCGTTTGTTTTGATACCAAACCTGTTTTCTAAACTTAGTTAAGCATGTTTTAACACGCTTAGCTCGTCACTTTTAGTTTAGTGCTTATATAGGGTCGTAAGGTAAGCGATCTAAACAATCGCTTATACTTTCGAACCCGACCCGTTTGGTCGATCATTAGGATCCGACCAAACATATTAGGTGACCATAGTATATAGGGAATAACCTTCCGAGGTTATACCTTATGGTCACGATGTTTAGTTAGTTGTATGATAGGTAGTATATATGCCTTAGGTAAATTACCAAAATACCCTTTTTACGCCAAAATTCATATTAAGCATATGTAACCTAACTTTTGATATCTAAACTGATTTGGCAACAATATTAGACATGTTAAGGCATATTTTACTTATCATAGGGCTAGTTAGGCGTTCCAAACGCGTTTTACGCGAACGACGCGTTAAAGTAGCATAAGCTACCTAAACGGGTCGTAATGGGTCGTAAGCACTTTGGTTAGGTTTCATTTTAGTATGTGGGCTTTGTTAAACCATAGTACACGAGTCTCCATACTCGTTTGGTTTACGAACCCTCATTCTATCAAATCCTCCGATATAGGTCCGGTTCATTAACATAGTTACCTATATTAGGTGTCGTTTGATTCCGTGATCCCTAGCATTGCTTGGTGGTTATCTTAGGACTTCTGAGCAATCTCAAGTGAGTACATAGACCCCTCTTTTACTGTTTTCAACCTGTTTTGGGGTGAAACACATGCACCTACTTGTTACTTTCATGTTTTTCCATGTTTTCATATCATATGCTTACTATGTTCATTAGTACACTATTAGTACATTGTTTTACATTACATTTCATGCTATGTATGTCCATTGTGTGCATAATTAATACATTGTTTTACATTACATTTCATACTATGTACGCCCATTGTGTGCATACTTAGTACATTGTTTTACATTACATTTCATACTAAGTACGCCCATTGTGTGCATACTTAGTACATTGTTTTACATTACATTTCATACTATGTACGCCCATTGTGTGCATACTTAGTACATTGTTTTACATTACATTTCATGCTATGTACGCCCATTGTGTGCATACTTAGTACATTGTTTTATATTACATTCTATGCTATGTATGTCCATTGTGTGCATACTTAGTACATTTATTATTCATCACATGCTTACGTTTTGGTATGACATTTGGTTTGTTTAAATGGGACAATGTACATTCATTAACACCGATCATGCCGCTCGGTAGTAGGTAGTGGTACCATAGGACTTGACAACTCCCATTCCTGAAATCCCGGGTTTGTTTGGATTGGAAGGAATGACCGAATCCGAATACATTTCTAGGTGGACCTTAGACTTTGTGCTAGGGTTTATTCTACAGTTGCAAGGCTTGGATGTATGAATTTTCACAATACCGCATAGATGTTTATATCAGTATAGCATGCATTTGTTACACAAAACATAACTTTGATTTAAACCATGTTTTACTTTAATAACTTGTTTTTGTGCATTTTACATATGGTTTAGTTGATATATTTCACTTACCATACATGATACATTGATATACACAATTCATGATTTACATTAGACATAAACATTTTGACATTGACATACACAATTCATGATTTACATTAGACATAAACATTTTGACATTGATATACACAATTCATGATTTACAATAGACATAGACATTAGACATGGTTTCCACACAAACATTTTGACATTTGATATTACATAAACATTTTACTTTGGTGGTTTGGTTTGAGTAAGTGATTTAAGTAACAAGGCATGTGTAATATGATACACGCATGGTGGATACGCCGCTGGTACTTCCTATATATAAGTGCTTGTATGGTATTACATATCGTAGCGTTATTTGAATCATTTCAATTTATGACATATAACATTTTATACAAATAACATACTTTTCACAAGACATTGTTTTACAAAACAACTTATCTTATACAAACTCATTTTACTTGGTTATTCATTTAACCATACATTATTCTCTTATTTATACATATCATCTGATCTTATTGCTTTTCAAATGATTTACAAAACAAAGCAAATTACAAGGTTCATGACTAAACATTTTCTTAAACATAAGTCATGAAATCTATTTTCACAAAACCTATGTATCTCACAGGCATTTTTATGCTGACGTACCTATTTTCACATGTGTTTTAGGATATGATGCACAGGATTTATCAAGATATACTTAGGCGGACTTGGGCCTTAGTGACAATAAAAGATGCAAGACTAGTTATTTATGTTATATTTCTTTGATTGTCAAGACATTGTAACTCTTTTAATCAATAAAACAATATTTCAATTTCCATGTGTTATGAGACAATGATTCTGTTACAACACTCCCCGACGTTTCCGCCACGTTTTGTTGTTTTACGTGGTCGGGGTGTGACAAGTATTGCTCGCTGATTGAAATTCGAAGGTTGGAAACAAATTCTAGAACTCAATCATGACTAGAGCCAATGTTGTTGGTTACACTCGAGGCTTTCACGGTCTCTCAAGGGTTGTTCCACACTAGGTAACACCCGAATTCAAACACATTGATTGCTACCTTTAGGGTTTGGCTTCTAGGATCCGAGGCATGACCACATCATCCCACCCTACCTCGATCACTCAAACAGTAGTTACCCGACACGTTTCTTACCAATCAAACTCATGCATGCGAAATGAGTTTAATGGCTAGTGACGGGATTGTCCTAGCTACAATTAGGGATTGGATTATCCTACATCTAAACATAGGGATTGGGCTATCCTACATCTAAACATATGGATTGGGTTATCCTGCATCTAAACATATGGATTGGGTTATCCTACATCTAAACATATGGATTGGGTTATCCTATATCTAAAGATATGGATTGGGTTATCCTACATCTAAACATATGGATTGGGTTATCCTACATCTAAACATATGGATTGGGTTATCCTACATTTAAACATAGGGATTCCTAAAACTATACAGTGAAGTCCTCGCCACACAGAATTCAAAATGTACTTAGCCTAGAGTCAAGTAAACTAGACATACCCTCATTCTATAGAATTGGCAAACGGTAAACTTGTCAAGTCAGGGTAAGTTGTTAAAAGATGTTTCTTGGAACTTGGCGAGAGGAAATTCAATACCGATCTCTTACCCATTCAGTTGGGTAGTTTCGACATACTTGTTGGTGCGGATTGGCTATCCGATAACCGAGCCAAAGTCGTCTGTCATGAGAATACCATTCGCCTACCACTATTGAGCGAAGAGACACTTATTATTCAAAGAGAGAAGCACGACACACCATTGTGGATCATCAATTGCATGAAGGCACAGAAGTTCTTACGAAAGGGTGGTATTGCTTTCCTAGCGCATGTCGTCGATAAGAAGGCCGATGGGCCACAACTGACAGATATTCCTGTGATAAAGGACTTTCCTGAAGTCTTTCCTATGATAAAGGCCGATGGGAGTATCAGCATATCGATAAGTCGAGTTTCACATCGACTTGGTGCCGGGAGCTGCACCCGTAGCCAAATCTCCATATAGATTAGCACTTTCTGAATTGCAAGAGTTACCCACACAACATCAAGAGTTGTTGGATAAAGTATTCACTAGACCAAGCTACTCACCTTGGGGAGCTCCAGTCCTATTTGTGGAGAAGAAGGATGGAACGTTCAGAATGTGCATAGAGTACATAGAGTTGAATAAACTCACCATCAAGGATCGGTATCCACTACTGAGGATTGATGACTTATTCGATCAATTGCAAAGTTCAAGCTTCTACTCCAAGTTAGACTTACAATCGGGGTATCGCAAGTTACGAATACAAGAGGAAAGCATACCAAGGACAGCTTTTCAATCTCGTTATGGTCATTACGAGTTTCTCGTTATGCCCTTTGGTTTAACGAACGCACCAGCGGTCTTCATGGATTTAATGAACCGCATGTGCCAGCCGTATCTTGACTAATTCCTCATAGTGTTCATTGACGACATTTTAATATACCCACGATCGGCCGACGAGCACGAGCAACATTTGAGAACCATTTTAGAACTACTCAAGAAGGAGACACTATACGCAAAATTTTCCAAATATGAGTTTTGGATTTGTGAAGTACAATTTCTCGGGCATATAGTGAACGTGAAAGGCATTCAAGTAAACACCTCGAAGATCGAAGCAATTAAGAGCTGGGAAGCACCCAAGACTCCAACTGAAGTCCGACAATTCTTGGGATTAGCGGCGTACTATCAGAGATTTATAGAGAATTTTTCTAAAATTTCTCAACCGCTAACCTCCCTCACCCAAATCGAGAAACAAGAAGAATCATTTCAACTTCTCAAGGATAAGTTGGGCGATGCACCAATCTTATCACTACCCGATGGTACCGATGACTTCGTAGTTTACTGTGATGCTTCGCATCAAGGATTGGGTTGCGTACTTATGCAATGGGAGAAAGTTATCGCGTACGCATCATGTCAACTGAAAGTTCATGTAAAGAACTATACCACTCATGACCTCGAGTTAGGCGCAGTGGTATTCGCTTTGAAAATATGGCGACATTACTTATATGGTACTCAGTGTACGATTTTCACGGATCATAAAAGTCTTCAGCACATATTCAATCAAAAAGAACTAAATATGCGTCAGCGATGTTGGATTGAATTGCTGAATGACTATGATTGTGAAATAAAATACCATCCGAGCAAGGCGAACGTTGTAGCAGACGCCTTGAGTCGCAAGGAACGAGTTAGAACTTTGAGAGTTCAAGAATGAGAGACGACGATTCACACGGATCTTACCACTCAAATTCATGATGCATAACAAGAAGCGCTCAAGGAAGAACATATTCGAGCAGAAACACTTTGAGTCATAGAAAAACAAATAGTACCGAAAGAAGATGGAACTTTATACCATGTGGGTAGAATTTGAGTTCCACACTTTGGCAGCCTTCGAGATGTTATTTCGAGGAAGCACATAGGCCCAAGACTTGAAAGAGCACTATTGGTGGCCTAACCTCAAAAAGGATATCGCGACTTATGTCGGGAAATGCTTGACCTGCGCAATGGTCAAGGTAGAATATCTGAAACCCTCGGCGTTGCTACAACAACCTGAGATTCCCGTCTGGGAATGGGAACAAATATCGATGGACTTCGTTACGAAGCTACCCAGGACCTCAAGAGGCCACGACATGATATGGGTAAACATTGATAGATTGACAAAGTCCGCACACTTCTTGTTGATTCGGGAGAAGGATAGCACAGAGAAACTAGCAGAACTCTATCTTAAAGAAATAGTGGCTCGTCATGGAGTGCCTATTTCAATCATCTCAGACCGAGACGGTCGCTTTATTTCAAGAATTTGGAAGTCATTCCAACAGACCTTTGGATCTCATTTAAATCTAAGCATGGCTTTTCATCCACAAGCTGACGGCCAGAGAGAACGGACAATACAAACACACGAAGATATGCTTCGTGCGTGTGTTATAAATTTGGGCGGCAACTGGGATACTCATTTACCTTTGGTCGAGTTTTCCTACAATAACAACTACCATCCAAGTATACAAACTGCACCGTTTGAAGCTCTCTATGGTCGAAAGTACCGCTCTCCGCTATGTTGGGCGGAAGCAGGCAATAAACAACTAAGTGGTCCGGAATTAGTCCAAGAGACTACGGATAAAATCTTTCAGATCAGAGACTGTATCAAGGCGGCTCGTGATCGACAAAAGAGCTACGCAGACAAGAGACACAAGCCATTATCTTTCGAGGTCAGAGACAAAGTCTTGTTGAAAGTCTCGCCTTGGAAGGGCGTAGCAAGGTTCGGTAAGCATGGAAAGCTTAACCCTCGATACGTAGGTCCATTTGAAATCTTGGAAAAGATTGGCACCGATGCCTACAAGCTGAAGTTACCAGAAGAACTTAGTAGTGTGCACGACATGTTTCATGTGTCGAATCTTAAGAAGAGTCCAACGCAAGAAACTGTTTTCATCCCGGAGGATGAGGTTCACATTGATAACAAACTCCAATTCACCAAAGCACCTGTTGAGGTCATGGACCGGAAGGTCTAGAAAATATGAAGGAGTCGTAACATATTAGCAAAAATTCGTTGGAACTCTCGACACGGACCCGAATATACTTGGGAACGTAAAAATCAAATCAAATCAAAACCAAAATACCCCCACCTGTTCGAGAATACTCCTGCAAAGGATGACCTAGCTTGAATTTCGGGACGAAATTCTCAATAACAGGGGGAGAATGTGACAACTGCCACTTTCCAGCAACATTCATACACTTAAAGTACTCATTTTTAGCTACATTTTTAGCTATATTTTTATGCATTTTGAACACCCGAACTGCGTATTTCGTAACATACACTTAGAATACTCATGGAATACTTACATAGGATGCACATGATTCATTTTTATTGAATACATTTGAAACAGTTTAAACAATGCATCGAAACTACTAGAAAAGCACCTAGTAAACTAGTATTCTGACGAAAACGCAGGATCCGCAGAAACCATCTAAACGACATCTTAAGGACTCAAACGAAAGTCCAACTTCTAATATATATTAAACCCTAACTAGGAATGCAAGGGTTTGATTTAAAACCTTCCCGAAGTCCGATAACACTAAAAACTGCCCAAAAAGCACTAAAAGTGACAATTTCAACATTTTTCCGCAGAAATTCTGCAGATATCAGCTTTTTAGTATTTTTGCAACATGAAAAAATGCTATTTAACATAGAATTCATATGAGGATACCTTCGGGTATCATCCGAACCAATACCTACATCAATTCACACAAGTTACACAAGCTTAGCGTTCAAATAACGACTAACAGAAACAAAGCGAAACGATTATCCGAACAATATCGGATCTTTTTTTAGTGACCATCTAATATTATTTAGATCATATTAGACTAGTAATGGTCACTTAACACCTTCTTAACACTTAAACACTTGAGCATACAAGTATTCCTAACATAACATCTCAAAAACTAACACATTTTTACCTAAGGAAACAAGTTGCAACTTACTCATGTGGGACCCACTATTTTTTTTACCATTGTTCCCATAAATATCTTAGATATTACTAAGGTGTTGCAACTTGCACAAGTTGGTGAACTTGGTGGAAGACTTATAACATTAGTTACCATAATCACTAAAGCATTTCATCTCATTTTTCACCTTCTTTTACACATAGTTAAGAAACTCTATCAACCTTCATATCCTAGCCAAGAACACCCACCAAAATCATTCATCTTTTTAACACTTTTTGATGATCAACATGGAGCTTGAAGATACATAAGATAATCTAAGGATACTACAAGAAGAAGCAAGCCTTTCCATCCATTCAAAAGCTTTCAAAACCCCAAGATCAACAACTTTTCTTTTCTTTAAATCATCATTAAGATCATCCCTAGCCATTAGTGCTAGAAGTAAGCTTCTAAAATCCCTTTTTCATACTTATTTATGTATTATTTGGTTAAAGAACATGTAATAAACTAAATAATCATACAAAATAATATGAAAATACATAGAAGCAAAATAATAATCATGATATAAAAGTGTGTTTATGTTGTGATTTAAGGATGAATACTTGCATATTTGATCTAGTTTTGATGATTAGCATATGAATAACTTGTTAGATGATGTTTAAAAACATAATCTAACAAGTATACTAGTTAATATTTAAAGGTTTTGTTAAACATAAATGTTTAGATGGATGATCATAATCTTGGATTTTGTTAAAGTATAAGAGGTTTTTCACTAAAAATAATACTTTTACAAAGTTATAAAAAGAAACATACAAGATGGGTTTTTATAAAAAGTTTGTTAAAACTAGAAGCAAATCATGGATTTTGAACTAGTTAACTTATGTTATGATCATACCAAAATCCTACATGTTATTGATTTCATCTTGTTAAGATTTTGATATAAATCTCATATGTTTTTGTTAAGAAAAATATGAGAAGATTATTGGTGATTTTATAAGAAAAAGATATGTTTTATATAAACATGGCAAAGTATAGATTTCAAAGGAAATATGGCCATTTTTCTTTAAAATCATAAGCTATAAAAACTATTCTTTTTGACAAAATCTTTATTAGATTAAAAAGATTTTTAAAGAATAGTTTTTATAAAAGCAAAATTTGATATGAATATATATTTTTGAGAAAATATATATTTAGTTATCTTAACAACTTATGTGTTAAGTGTTATTTGTTTGTATTAGTTATATACTTGAAAACTAGTAACTTGAATACAATGGTACAAATAAACACAAGACACATTACAACTAAAGTCTTACAAGACTACATGAAAATACACCTTAAAAACAACTTACGGACGTTCCGAGCCTTCGGACACAACTTATGGACAAATCGGACTTACGGACAACTATACGGACTATATAAGTATTACAGACTATAAATACACAATATATTGACGACTTGGTAAACTACATTTTCTAAACCGAATAAGTAACCATATATTTTCTACAATATACAAAATATGTTACTTATGGTTTATATTAAAAAGGTATTGTTTTTGAAATATATAAACATACATATATATTTCTTACCATCTAAAATATATTGTTTTAGTGAAAGACTAAAAATATATTTTTAGAACTAATCTTAAAAATAGATTATTTTTAAGATATTTCTTATTCCTTTTACCAAGTATAACATATATATTTTTATGAAACATATCTTAGAATATATAAGTATATATATTCTAAGAATACAATATCACATATAACAAACATGCGGACATACGTACTCCTATACGTGCAACGATATGCACTTTCACATCACCTTGCACTTGGTGAAAACACATTTATACAACTACGATACAACTCACGAGATACATTAATATGTATTTGGAGAAATATATACATTAAACAGTTATCAGTTAATACATCTAAGACACAGTTCAATGAATAACAAAGACATACAAGTCTTAACACATATTCAAGATAAAAGACTTGTACTCAAGTCATTACAAGACCGAAGTGTCTAACAAATATAGAACGTTTGTAGGTCGTGACACTATTCAGGACGACCGTACGTCAGATCACAGTTACTTAACATTCACGGACGCAATTCTGTGAGTTCATGTCCCCTATTCATTTTAAATGCTTTACAGCTTTACAACTATCGGGGAAAATACATGTTCAATTGTATGTTAAGTCATGGAATGAAACACCTTAGATCATGTGCGATTAGGGTCATACATCTAAGCACCATTAATCCAGTTTGGACCTAGGTACAAGGGGTTAGATCTAATGGGTTTTGGCGAGCCCCACTCTTGGTCGTGGACCCATACAGAAGAGTGCGTTTGTGTCCCAGTCGATAGTAGTCGACACGAAATCGTCTAGGTTTGGATTGCTTCCTAATTCATCACACATATTAATGTCCTCGCGAAACATTAATGATCAACGATTTCATTGACGCTTTACATACTACATCATTACATACAGATACATTTTATACAACTCACATTTTATGGATACATTTTATACAACTCACATTTTATGGATACATTTTATACAACTCACATTTTACAGATACATTTTATACAACTCACATTTTATGGATACATTTTATACAACTCACATTTACAGATACATTTTATACAACTCACATTTTACAGATACATCTCATACAACTAAACTGCATGAACTCGCCAACTTTTGTTGATGTTTTCAAACTTAACATGTATTTCAGGAAATTAGTGGACCATGCAGACATTTCAGTCAAGGAAAGCAAGTATCAAGACTCCATGCCACCACTTGAAGGGTTTGCCCGTTATATACCGCCTCTTTGCGGCGATATAGTGGTCAAAGCCTTGACATTTTAAGACTAACATTTTGATGTATAAAACAATGACAACTTATTTTCATTTGATGGTTTATAACCAATACATTTAACTTATGTTGCGTTCTTTTGAAACGATTATGACAATGGCATTGGAGCTTGTTTTTATTCATTTAGTATGTTCACTTATATTGTTATGCAATGAGAACCGATCAGATCACACCTCGCGCTTCCGCTACGAGCGGGTGTGACACAATCACATGACACGCATTTTGGTCAAAAGCGTCGATCATTGCGACTTTACTCTATTTTTATATAATATGCATCTACTACAAAGCAGTACTGAAATTAAAATTACAATACCGACTGAAATTAAAATTACACCAATAGTAGTAGGCATCCGTAGTTTTTTTTTCATACACACACACATATATTATTATTATTATTATTATTATTATTATTATTATTATTATTATTACCATCTCCACCATCACATTCATGGATATGGATTCATCCAGAAATCCATATTGCGCTCGTCGTACTTCCAGACGAGTCGCTCTCCCACCTGTCTCATCCTTTCACTATGTGCATATTGGTTTTTGTCACACCCCGACCACGTAAAACATCAAATCGTGGCGGAAACGTCGGGGAGTGTTGTAACAGAATTATTGTTCCACAACCATGGTAATTAAAAGATATGTTTTATTCATCAAACAAAGAGTTACATTGTCTTAAAATAACTGAAACGAAGAGTTCATCACATAATTAAACTAGTTCCATCTTTATTTGAAGTCTCTAAGGCACAGGTCCGCCCTAGTGTGTCACGAACATCCTAAGCAACAACTCCTGAAAAAACATGTGAAAATAGGTACGTCAGCATAAAAATGCCTGTGAGATACATAGGTTTTATGAAAATAGGATTCATGACTTGAGTTTAAAGAAATGTTTAATAAAAGTTAGTCATGAAACTTGTAAATTGTTTTGTTTTATAAGTTATTTGAAAAGTAATAAAATCAGATGATATGTATAAATAAAAGAATAATATAAGGTTAAATGAATAACCAAGTAAAATGAGTTGTATAAAATAATCTGTTTTGTAAACCAAAGTCTTGTTAAAAATATGTTGTTTGTGTAAAATGTATAAGTCCAAATTGAATGATTTAAATAACGCTACGACATGTAGTACAATACAAGCACTTATATATAGGAAGCACCAGCGGCGTATCCACCATGCTTGTATCATACTACATACATCTCGTTTACTTAAGTCACTTAAACAAACCACCAATGTATAAAGTCCATGTTCAAACCAATTGTCAAAAAGTCCTTGTATAAACCATGTCAAAAGTTAAGAGTCCAAATGTAGTCAAGTAGTGTGTAACAAATGTTATGTATGGTAAGTAAAGTGTAGTCACATAAACCAAATGTAGAAAATGTACAAAGCAAGGTATTTTGAATATATCAAAAAGTTATGTTTTGCAAGGTAAATGCATGTTTTACTGATACAAACACTTATGTGGTAAGTTAACGCATACATTCAAGCCTTGAGACAGCAGGATAACCTTAGAGTAAAGATTACCAAAGTAAAATGTTTTTGGATTCAGTCATTCCTTACACCCAAACAAACCTAGGATGTTAGGAACAGGATTTGTCAAGTCCTATGGTACCATTACTTACTACCGAGCTGCGTAGCTAATGTTAATGAACGTGTTTTAGTCCCGTTGTACAAACCAAATGTCATATCAAATGTAAACATGTTATGAGAAAGCAATGTACTAAGTATGCTAAGTTAACATACAAAGCAGAAAAGTCATGTAAATCACTGCGCTAGCATGTCAAGTAAACATACATAGCAAAAGAAGATGAAATTATGTATTAATAGTGTACTAATGAACATAGCAAGTATATATTATGAAAACATGGAAAGCGCGAAAATAACAAGTAGGCACATGTGTTTCACCCCAAAATGTTTGAAAAATGGTAAAAGAGGGGACTATGTACTCACCTTTGGGTGCGTTTTTATATGTTAACACAATCCCACAATTTGTTTATTTGTCCTAAATTAAATAAGAATGATTAAATAATCAAAACTCACAAAAATACATGAGTTTCTCCGATACTTGGAATTTTCACATAACTTTGAGATTTCTCGAAAAGTTATTATTTTTGATTATTTTGGTGTATTTGTATATATGTACTTGAGCGTAACACACATAATCTTGTCAACACTAACACATGATCATACACATATTGTAAAACACATAGCACATTGTAACACATAAAATAACTCATGAACAACCCATTCTAGTGTATGTCGAAAAACATTTATTTTAGCGTTTCGGTAACATTTTTGGGCGTCGGAAGTCACGTATGACTAACCAAACACCAAGTAAACTTAATATAAGTTAAATTACTTATTTTTATAGCAAAAATATCAGTTTGGTTACTGATCTTAAACAGTTTAATAAAAATCCTCCGAAAAGACGATTTTTGACCGTTTTACCGCATAGTTTTGCATCAAACGTTACCCGAACCATCCCAAATCGAAACGACTTGAAATTTTGACATAACCCATGTTATTTACTGAATAAAATAATGGTTATACTCATGATAGTGCAGGTCTTAAATAAAGCACATAAATCATGCAAATTTCACATAATTTACCACTTTTTAAGCTATATGTACAACATGCAAAGCTATCAAACCTATGTCAAAGTTTCATGCCATTATAATAAATCAAATAATGTTATTTTTAGTGTTTGTAACCTGATCTAAAACAGTTTTGTCCCGCAACCATATTTTTACCATTTCTTGAGCTTTACATCAACATGTATCTTCATGTACAAGTGCCTAAAGCATACTATCATAGCAACATCATTTTTTTATGAGTTTAAAGCATCAAATATGTGATATATTAAGATTTATTTGCTGATGTAATTTATATTTAACATATCATACATAAATCACCAAATACTTGCATCTTTACCACATTTCAAGAACATGTAACAACATAAACAAGTACTTAGTAAGATATCAAACTTCAAAACTCATATACACACATGCATATGTACGGTCACACACATATATATATATATACATATCATTTTTATTTTGTAACAAGACCCTTTTCATTTTAGACTTCATGTTTAGTGAAAATCCCAAGATTCAAGAGAAACTTCAAATCATCAAGAACAACCAAGAATCAAAGTATGATTTGTCACACCCCTTTCTGCGGCAGAAGCACGAGGTGTGATCATGAAAGGTTCTCATTGCATACGAAAGGTAAACATACTACATGCTCATGAAAAATAACTTCAAATACCATAATTTGAAAACATAAGTTTAGCGTTTACATCGCTAAGTCGCATAAAACATTGTCTTAAAAAGTTTACAACTTTATTTAAAGATAAACAATAGCGACATCCACGAGCATGGGTCAGACCGCGCGCACATCCATCCTAGTTACCTGAAATACATGTGAGTTTTGGAAAAACATCAACATAAAGTTGGTGTGAATTCATGCAATTTTTGTATTTCACGTTTGTATACTTTGTATGAAAACATAATTTGTATTTTGTATAAATCAAGTCTTTTGTGTACACCACGTACTCATGTATAAATCAAATATTTCTGTATGTATCAGTGTTAAGGGGTTGCAAAGCCATTAACATGTGACACGACATAGGAAGTCACCAAACCATAGGCATTTTTCTGTTGTCGATTCACGACTGAGACACAAAAACACTGCTTGGTAAAAGAGTGGCCAAGAGTGGGGCTGCCCGGAAACCCATTAGATCTAACCTTTTGTTCTGCGGTCTAAGTATGTACACGATTAATGGTGCTTATGGTACCCTATTCGTGACACGATTTCTCGTATCATTCTTGTATCCAACATACCATTTGTAAACATTGTAATATTTGTAACATGTATTTCACCCCCGAAGGTACAAAACTGAAAACAGTTAAAAGAAAAGGGGGAGCATGAACTCACAACTTTGCGTTTCTGTGCGTCGTAAACTTCACCGGATTTGCTTACTTAACGTCGTAACCTATACGCGTTTTCTTAATGTTAGTCACTAGACTTGTATCGCACAAGTACAGTCACTCTCTTTTGTATTTGTATTGTTGTGTTAAAAATATTTCATATTTTTAACTACGTATCTTACTTATATTATTTCCTCTAAAATAAATATAAGTCTTTTGTGTTTTGCACTTCGCACCCGAATTATGTATCTTGTATTTTGTATGTGTATTTTTTATGTTTATACTCCTCATGAGTATTTAGCGTATTTTTAAGTCTTAATACACTAGCACGTATAACACACACTATACACACTTAGCACAAAAGTTGGTGATAAAATAATATATATTTTTCTCTCAAAAATATACATACTTATATCCATTTTTATTTTGAAGAAATCCTCATTTCTTATCACCAAAAATTAGGGAAACCTTGGTAATACTTTTAAACACATTTTTAGGGAATAAGTTTCTCAAAAACTTATATTTTTTTCTAAGTGTCAAAATTTATAAAAATTTCGACAGAGTTTCCCCTAAAAATGGAGGTTTCCCATGTTTTCAAAACATGTGTTTATTTTCTTTTAAATCGTCAACAATCTCCTCATTCAACAATAAACAATATGCAACTAGTTAAAACAGATATAATCGCAGAAATACATGAACTTGTGGTTTTTCCAAAATAGGTAGTATTCTTCCATTATTTTTAGTGGATCTTTGTATCGATCAACTTTGTTTCTTGAAAGTCTCGCTTTTAAAGAAGTTACATCTTTTCAACTTCCGGTCAACATTTACAAAAATAGTTATTTTGTCGAAACTTTGTGTTACACAAGTGTTTACATACTCGTGTGTTTGCTAAAATCATTCTTTTTCATGTAAGACTCGGCTTTAGAAAATATGATTTCTTGGACACTTGGTCCTTTGAAAGTACCGCTTGTAGATCCGTAGATCTACTAGTTTTGAACACCATTTCATAAGTAAAATCGATTTTACACAAGTTCAAGTTGATGTGTGGTAGAGTTTGATCACCTAACCCTTGTTACACTTAAACAAGCTTTATGTCATAATCCATGATCATGACCAATCCGGGTTAAACGATGATCCGAGCTACCACAACATAGATCGGGCCTAAATAACCACACAAATCAAATACTACAAGATTTACACAACATTCAAGCTTTTAACCACCATTACTAGCATTTTTAGTAGACTTTTATGTGTCGACTTGTATGTTTACGAGTTTTAGCCGTTACCAATCATATTAACCACTTCAAAATAGTTCGAGAAGGTGATTATAGCAACTTACTACTAGCTCGAGGCTAGGGAAGAATCTAAGCGCAAAATGAGTGGATAAAAGCAATAGAGTGAGGTCCTTCGCCTTCCGATTGCACCAAGACTCCTTATACGTGATCCTTAATGCTTGTGTGAACTTGGAATGGCTGGAAGGAAATCGAAAATGATGGGTGGATGGTGGATGGTGGGTGGTGTTCGGCCGTAAGCTTAAGGAGAGGGAGAGAGAGTTGTGATGTTGAGTTTGAGATAATGTGTTAAGTGTAGATCTTATAGACAATTAGGATGATCATTAACCAATGGTTACTATGCTTGCTAGATATTAAGCATAAGTGAATAAACTAATCAACAAAGGACAAGAGGTGTCCCCCTCTTGGGGACGGTTTGGTTGGGGGGGGGGGGTATCCGGTTCCAAATCAACCATTTAGTTAGCACGTAGTTTGGTTAGTTTAGCTAGTTTAGGGATTCACCCGGTTACTAGTGTGTTGTGCTTTACAGTGGGTGTTAGGGTATTCGGGGACCCTAACTGGCTCAGAAAAAGAACAACTAGGTTAATGACAATATTTTTTTATGTTCCGGGTACAGTCCGGTTGTTCGGTAACATACCGATTCGTTAAAGTGCTAAATTGCACTTTTTAGTGTTTAATAAGTATCTTTTTGTAACACTATCGATTCCCAACACTTAGGGAAATATTCTGGATAATAAAACGACATTTCTGCATAATATTTATGTCTAAATGCTGAATTATTGCTGAATTATATAAATTCTGCACTTAAAGTGCGTTTCGGGTGCTTTTTAGTGCTTAATTTTGCTTTCGCATTGCGTATATATTAAACCCTTGTATGTACTCTTGGGTTTTAATGCATTCTTGTTGTCGGACCTACACCTAGGCTCCAATTTTATTGTCTGACTGCTTTCTGCAGTTCTGTTGACACAGTGTGTCTTACCGGTGAGTTTACTAGTATTTTTGACGCAACGCTCTCGTTTATGCATAAAACAATATTTTGTAGTATACAACGTGCATGAATTCACTTGTTTAGTATGAAATCAGGTATTGCTGACAATTAAGCACATAATTGCAGTCATTAAGCAATAATTAATGTGTACGGAAATTACCGGGTTGGGCCAGTTGTCGAACGGTGCGGCTTTTATGCTCGTATGATAGCTGTTATTGTAGGAAAACTCAACTAAAGGTAGATGAGTATCCCAGCTGCCGCCTAGGTCCATGACGCATGCGCGAAGCATATCTTCTAACGTTTGTATAGTCCGTTCGCTCTAGCCGTCTGTTTGCGGATGGAATGCCGTGCTCAGATCTAACTGAGATCCAAAGGCTTCCTGAAATGATTGCCAGATTCTTGAGACAAAGCGTCCATCTCTGTCTGAAATGATTGAGATTGGCACTCCATGACGTGCCACAATTTCTCTTAAGTATATCTCTGCAAGATTTCCAGTGCTATCCTTCTCTCGGATTGGTAGGAAATGCGCAGACTTCGTCAATCGATCAACTATTACCCATATCATATCGTGCCCTCTCGGGGTCCTGGGTAATTTCGTTATGAAGTCCATCGAGATTCATTCCCACTTCCACACGGGAATCTCTGGTTGTTGTAATAGGCCGGACGGCTTCTGATATTCTGCCTTAACCTTGGCACAGGTTAGGCATTTTCCAACATAAACAGCAACGTCGCTCTTGAGTCTCGGCCACCAATAATATTCCTTCAAGTCTTGATACATCTTGTCCGACCCTGGGTGGATCGAGTATCTTGACTTGTGCGCTTCATCAAGGATGACTTCTCGTAGGCCACCATAGAGCGGAACCCAAATGCGCTTTTTAAAGTATAAGGCTCCCTCTTCATTTGGCGCCATGTATTTAAGCATACCCCGTAGGTATTCAGCTTTACGATTCCCTCCTTTAAGAGCTTCTTGTTGTGCATCCCGAATGCGTGCAGTGAGGTTCGTTCGAATCGTCATTTCCAATGCTCGAACCCTTAGGGTCTTAACCCTTTCTTTTCGGCTCAACGCGTCTGCTACAACGTTTGCCTTTCCAGGATGGTACTTAATCTCACAGTCATAATCGTTCAGCAGCTCAACCCAACGTCGCTGGCGCATATTCAATTCCTTCTGATCAAATATGTGTTGTAAGCTTTTGTGATCTGTGAAGATTGTACATCGAGTACCATATAAATAATGTCGCCAAATCTTCAAGGCGAATACCACTGCGCCCAGCTCCAGGTCTTGAGTGGTATAATTTCTCTCGTGAACCTTCAGTTGTCTTGAAGCATATGCGATGACTTTTTGGCGTTGCATGAGCACGCAACCCAAGCCTTGTCGTGAGGCGTCGCAGTATACCACGAAGTCTTCAGTGCTTTCGGGTAACGATAGTATCGGTGCATCGCAGAGCTTGTTCTTAAGTAGCTGAAAGGCTTCTTCTTGTTTGTGACCCCAGTCGTATTTCCTGTCCTTCTGCGTAAGGGTCATTAGCGGTTGAGCTATTTTTGAGAAATTCTCAATGAATCGTCAGTAATAGCCCGCTAAGCCCAAAAATTGGCGAACTTCAGTTGGGGTCTTGGGAGCTTCCCAATTCTTTATTGCTTCAATCTTGGATGGGTCTACGTGAATGCCCTTCTCATTCACCACGTGACCAAGAAATTGTACTTCGCGAATCCAGAATTCGCATTTCGAGAACTTTGCATAAAGTTTCTCTTTCTTCAGTAGTTCCAAGATGGTTCTGAGATGTTGCTCGTGCTCTTCTCTCATTCGCGAGTAAATCAGGATATCATCGATAAACACAATCACAAATTTATCGAGATATGGTTTGCAAACGCGGTTCATCAGATCCATAAAGACCGCTGGCGCGTTCGTCAATCCAAACGGCATCACAAGAAATTCGTAGTGCCCATAGCGTGTTCTGAATGCAGTCTTTGGCACGCTTTCATCTTGGATTCTCAGTTGATGGTATCCAGATCGAAGGTCGATCTTGGAATAGTAGCTTGATCCTTGCAGTTGATCAAACAAGTCATCAATCCTCGGTAGCGGATACCGATTCTTGATTGTGAGCTTGTTCAGTTCCCTGTAATCGATACACATCCGTAGTGATCCATCCTTCTTCTTCACGAACAATACTGGAGCTCCCCAGGGTGAGAAGCTTGGCCTTATGAATCCTTTATCCAACAACTCCTGAAGCTGTGTAGATAATTCTTGCATTTCGGATGGCGCAAGTCGATAGGGTGCCTTGGCTACAGGAGCAGCTCCCGGAACCAAGTCTATATGGAATTCGACTTGTCGTTGCGGAGGTAGTCCTGGCAGATCTTCAGGGAACACATCAGGAAATTCCTTCACCACAGGAATGTCTTCGAGTTTTGGCTCCACAGCCTTCTTATCTACAACGTGTGTTAGGAAAGCAACACATCCTTTCCTTAAGCACTTCTGTGCCTTCATACAACTGATGATTCGTAGAGGCGCGTTTCATCTTTCTCCATGTACTATGAGAGTTTCATCATTCGCCAGAGGGATGCGAATGATTTTCTCATGACAAATGACTTCAGCTTTTTTCTTGGACAACCAGTCCATCCCGACTACTACATCGAAGCTACCCAATTGAATAGGTAAGAGGTCGATGCTAAATCTTCGTTCACCAAGTTCTAGTGTGCAGCCTCTAACAACTTCGCCCGATTCAACAAGTTTACCATTGGCTAGTTCTATGGAATAAGGAATTTCTAATCTACTAGATTCTATTCCAAGTATGCGTTTAAATTCCACAGACATGAAACTATAATCGGCGCCAGTGTCGAATAATATGGATGCAAAGTGATTGTTAATGAGGAACGTACCGTTGACCACATTAGGGTCCTCGCGTGCGTCCCTTGCTCCAATCACAAATGCTCGGGCCTGAGCATTGTTTCTCTCTGGGCAGTCCTTCATGAAATGATCCTTGCTTCCACATCTGAAGCATCCTTGGTTTCGCCCATTCCCGTTGCCAGTACCGTTTCCATTTCCACCATTGTTCCTATCATCAGCCCCATTATGATTTCCATTCCCGTTCCTCTTACTCCAGCAGTCTTCAGTGCGGTGACCCAACTTTCCACACTTGTCACACTTTGAGATGCGACAAGCTCCCTCGTGATGGTGTTTACACCGATGGCATTTGGGCAAGGTGCCCCGGTATCCCCTTGCTGGTGCGTCGTTCATGGCTGCAAGAGGTTTCGCCCCTTGAGGCGGGTTAGGGTCACGCTTCTTGTTGGAACCTTTGTTGTTACGAGTTGCTTGATTCAAGTTTGCATATTTCCTTTTCTTGTCGCCAGACGACTCAGCATGCGTCTCGGCATTTTCTGTTGGGTTCAGTGATAGCTTCTTCATTCGAACACAATCTTCAGTAAGGCTGACAGCCAGAGTTACAGCCTTGGTGATTGTTTGTGGTTTGGCCGACGTCACCATGCCACGAAACTCTGAGGCCAGTCCCCAAATGTAGCGTTCAACGCGCTTGAATTCGGGAGTCACCATGTAGGGAAGTACTCTAGACAGATCGTGGAACCTTCGAGTGTAACCATTAATGTCGGCACCTTCCATGGTCAAGTGCCAGAACTCCGTTTCCAGCCTTTGGAATTCAGCACGAGAGCAGTACTTCTCTCTCATTCTTTCCTTCAGTTCCTCCCAAGTTAAGCCATATGCAGCATCATCACCCAAAGTTTGGACCTGCAGGTTCCACCAAGTCAGAGCTTCATCGACAAATAACCCGGTAGCAAAGGTGACTTGTTGATCCGTGGTACACTTGCTCATGCGGAAAGTAGCTTCAGTCTTCTCCGTCCAGCGCACAAATGCTACTGAACCTCCTGTGCCATCATAGTTCATCGGCTTGCAGTCGAGGAACTGCTTGAAAGTGCAGCCTTGAGCTGCGTTTCCTCCAGACGAATCTCCATTCCCATTACGCCTAGCGTTGCTTGGTCCTCCACTGTCTTGAGTACGGTTCGCCTCGTATTGGGCGATAGCAGCGGAGATCCTTTCCTCCAGTAGAGCGTTCAGCTCTTCAGCAGTTCTTGGCAGTGGGGGAGTAGGAGGTTGATCGTCATTGCGAGCATTCACAGCTTTCCTAGGTGCCATGTTCTGACAGAACATAACACAACAGGGTTACACGTTTGTTTGATATCGTCCTACTAGGCAGTAGTAGTATATATATTCACAGGTATATATCACATAAGTGACATCAAACAATTATTACTCTAGCAGAGTACTTAGTAGGCTTGCACTGAGGGAATCTATACGTGACAAGACTTGCTGTGGTTTCTATGCACTGAATTCCATAATTATGTATGCATCCATAATTACGTAACTCCTTGCACAGTCCGCACAGTTCGTTTTCATCCTCGTATTTCTTCCTTCAGATGGGCCATTGCTTTTAGGTAGAGTCACGTATACTTGTGACATTCTACTTCTAGTACATGCTAATTATCACACATAATTGCAAGTAATTTCTAGTCAACGACAAGTGCTACTCAAGTGCACTCTAAGTCTCGTAGTGTCTTTTCTAGACTCATGTAGACAGTTTCAGGTAGTGGATGTCGCGGGACGTTTTATGCAATGAAAACTCTTTGAAAATTGTTTTCGTGAAAGGATCCTAGAGATTGTAGAGTAGACTCGAGAAGGAATCCTGGTTCACTACAATCGCAGCTCTGATACCAATCTGTCACACCCACGAGGTATGATAATGAAAGGTTCTCATTGCATACGAAAGGTAAACATACTACATGCTCATGAAAAATAACTTCAAATACCATAATTTGAAAACATAAGTTTAGCGTTTACATCGCTAAGTCGCATAAAACATTGTCTTAAAAAGTTTACAACTTTATTTAAAGATAAACAATAGTGACATCCACGAGCATGGGTCAGACCGCGCGCACATCCATCCTAGTTACCTGAAATACATGTGAGTTTTGGAAAAACATCAACATAAAGTTGGTGTGAATTCATGCAATTTTTGTATTTCACGTTTGTATACTTTGTATGAAAACATAATTTGTATTTTGTATAAATCAAGTCTTTTGTGTACACCACGTACTCATGTATAAATCAAATATTTCTGTATGTATCAGTGTTAATGGGTTGCAAAGCCATTAACATGTGACACGACATAGGAAGTCACCAAACCATAGGCATTTTTCTGTTGTCGATTCACGACTGAGACACAAAAACACTGCTTGGTAAAAGAGTGGCCAAGAGTGGGGCTGTCCGGAAACCCATTAGATCTAACCTTTTGTTCTGCGGTCTAAGTATGTACACGATTAATGGTGCTTATGGTACCCTATTCGTGACACGATTTCTCGTATCATTCTTGTATCCAACATACCATTTGTAAACATTGTAATATTTGTAACATGTATTTCACCCCCGAAGGTACAAAACTGAAAACAGTTAAAAGAAAAGGGGGAGTATGAACTCACAACTTTGCGTTCCTGTGCGTCGTAAACTTCACCGGATTTGCTTACTTAACGTCGTAACCTATACGCGTTTTCTTAATGTTAGTCACTAGACTTGTATCGCACAAGTACAGTCACTCTCTTTTGTATTTGTATTGTTGTGTTAAAAATATTTCATATTTTTAACTACGTATCTTACTTATATTATTTCCTCTAAAATAAACATAAGTCTTTTGTGTTTTGCACTTCGCACCCGAATTATGTATCTTGTATTTTGTTTGTGTATTTTTTATGTTTATACTCCTCATGAGTATTTAGCGTATTTTTAAGTCTTAATACACTAGCACGTATAACACACACTATACACACTTAGCACAAAAGTTGGTGATAAAATAATATATATTTTTCTCTCAAAAATATACATACTTATATCCATTTTTATTTTGAAGAAATCCTCATTTCTTATCACCAAAAATTAGGGAAACCTTGGTAATACTTTTAAACACATTTTTAGGGAATAAGTTTCTCAAAAACTTATATTTTTTTATAAGTGTCAAAATTTATAAAAATTTCGACAGAGTTTCCCCTAAAAATGGAGGTTTCCCATGTTTTCAAAACATGTGTTTATTTTCTTTTAAATCGTCAACAATCTCCTCATTCAACAATAAACAATATGCAACTAGTTAAAACAGATATAATCGCAGAAATACATGAACTTGAGGTTTTTCCAAAATAGGTAGTATTCTTCCATTATTTTTAGTGGATCTTTGTATCGATCAACTTTGTTTCTTGAAAGTCTCGCTTTTAAAGAAGTTACATCTTTTCAACTTCCGGTCAACATTTACAAAAATAGTTATTTTGTCGAAACTTTGTGTTACACAAGTGTTTACATACTCGTGTGTTTGCTAAAATCATTCTTTTTCATGTAAGACTCGGCTTTAGAAAATATGATTTCTTGGACACTTGGTCCTTTGAAAGTACCGCTTGTAGATCCGTAGATCTACTAGTTTTGAACACCATTTCATAAGTAAAATCGATTTTACACAAGTTCAAGTTGATGTGTGGTAGAGTTTGATCACCTAACCCTTGTTACACTTAAACAAGCTTTATGTCATAATCCATGATCATGACCAATCCGGGTTAAACGATGATCCGAGCTACCACAACATAGATCGGGCCTAAATAACCACACAAATCAAATACTACAAGATTTACACAACATTCAAGCTTTTAACCACCATTACTAGCATTTTTAGTAGACTTTTATGTGTCGACTTGTATGTTTACGAGTTTTAGCCGTTACCAATCATATTAACCACTTCAAAATAGTTCGAGAAGGTGATTATAGCAACTTACTACTAGCTCGAGGCTAGGGAAGAATCTAAGCGCAAAATGAGTGGATAAAAGCAATAGAGTGAGGTCCTTCGCCTTCCGATTGCACCAAGACTCCTTATACGTGATCCTTAATGCTTGTGTGAACTTGGAATGGCTTGAAGGAAATCGAAAATGATGGGTGGATGGTGGGTGGTGTTCGGCCGTAAGCTTAAGGAGAGGGAGAGAGAGTTGTGATGTTGAGTTTGAGATAATGTGTTAAGTGTAGATCTTATAGACAATTAGGATGATCATTAACCAATGGTTACTATGCTTGCTAGATATTAAGCATAAGTGAATAAACTAATCAACAAAGGACAAGAGGTGTCCCCCTCTTGGGGACGGTTTGGTTAGGGGGGGGGGGTATCCGGTTCCAAATCAACCATTTAGTTAGCATGTAGTTTGGTTAGTTTAGCTAGTTTAGGGATTCACCCGGTTACTAGTGTGTTGTGCTTTACAGTGGGTGTTAGGGTATTCGGGGACCCTAACTGGCTCAGAAAAAGAACAACTTGGTTAATGACAATATTTTTTTATGTTCCGGGTACAGTCCGGTTGTTCGGTAACATACCGATTCGTTAAAGTGCTAAATTGCACTTTTTAGTGTTTAATAAGTATCTTTTTGTAACACTATCGATTCCCAACACTTAGGGAAATATTCTGGATAACAAAACGACATTTCTGCATAATATTTATATGTCTAAATGCTGAATTATTGCTGAATTATATAAATTCTGCACTTAAAGTGCGTTTCGGGTGCTTTTTAGTGCTTAATTTTGCTTTCGCATTGCATATATATTAAACCCTTGTATGTACTCTTGGGTTTTAATGCATTCTTGTTGTCGGACCTACACCTAGGCTCCAATTTTATTGTCTGACTGCTTTCTGCAGTTCTGTTGACACAGTGTGTCTTACCGGTGAGTTTACTAGTATTTTTGAGGCAACGCTCTCGTTTATGCATAAAGCAATATTTTGTAGTATACAACGTGCATGAATTCACTTGTTTAGTACGAAATCAGGTATTGCTGATAATTAAGCACATAATTGCAGTCATTAAGCAATAATTAATGTGTACGGAAATTACCGGGTTGGGCCAGTTGTCACATGATTTAAACATAAGTGTTATACCTTCAAGATTCAAGTAGGTTGTGGGATGAGATTTTGATGATAGGAAGCTTGAATCACTTGAGAACACCTTGGAATCACCTTTAGATCTTCATACTAACTTGAAGGTTGCTAGGAAAGGGACTTGAATGTGAAGAACAAGACTTGAAGATTTGAAGGTAGAGAGAGAGAGAGATGGGGACGGTTGGGAGAGGAGAGAGAGAGGTGATGTTGAGTGATGATCTTTCTTAGATTATGTGAAGATATATGTAGGAGATTATGTAGAGATATGGATATGGCATGCACTAACACTTGGCAATACAAAGATCAAAGGAAATATTGCCATATCTTGCAAAATTTGGTGGGTCCCCATATATATATATGACCGTAAGATGTATGGGGGGAGGGGGTGAAGTGTAAGTTTTTATATAAACATGCCATATGTAGGCTAAAACGGGTGTTTAACTGGATACCGGGTATTTTATCTAGTGTTTAAATCCCGGTTTATGGCGTTCTAAATTATTTTTATTATACTATAAAAATAAACTCACCAAAATATTACTGAAATAAAATTTCAGTTGCCAAGACTGGCTGTGTTGTCTGCGTTTTGCAGTAGAAGCACTGTGTTGCGCAGAAACATGCGGTACGAGCTTAAACTTGAAAAATAACGTTTTTAGGCGTTTTAATTTATTTTTCAACACGAACTTGATTAAAATATAATTTTAATCATAACAGAATATTTTTGGGATTTAAATATTATCCGGGCGGTCACCAATGTTAGTTTCGCAGTTTTGTCGTAAATAGTTCTTTAGTTCAAATAAACATGTTTTTGCCATACCGAATCCTTCGAAACTTATTTCTAAGTTACGTAAAGGATATTTGGGGTATGTTTGGCTTATGTCACAGTTCCGGGATATATGTCGTGTTAAACTGATTGTGTTTATGCACCAGTTTGCGTATAACCTTCTAGAAAGTGATTTAAAGCTTAAAATCGGAATCGAATCAAATTGTAAAATCATCGAACATAAATACACACATAATAACACTAAAGCACATTGTTTTATTGATAATCCACATTGTTTTACATTTTACGATGCTTACAGAACATATTTGTCACAGTTTTGATTGTTCACATATATACTAGTGCATCTTGACTAGTCCAGAAATAAACCGAGTGGTGTGATTATTGTGAGGGGTGTGAACGCATGTAGACTAGAGACCTGAAGTATGTTAGGATTGGCCAGGTAGTGTATTGTTTATATCAATATAAATTGCTTGTTGGGTTATAAATATGTTTGTCTTAAGAAGTGGGCATGACTTTGGACCTTAACTCACATATGGTAAAGAGATGTTTGATGCGTTTGTCTAATTATTTTCATAGTGTTACAAGAGAGTTTGCTTGAGGACAAGCAAAGCATAAGTGTGGGGATGTTGATGTGTTATTGTTGGATGGTCTAATTTGTCATGATTTTGTATGTTTTCACTTGGAATTATGCCTGGAATATGTTTACTTTGTGTGTATTTTGGTTGTGTAGGTTTGTAGCAAAGATATCATGATTTGTTGGAGCTTTACATGTACACAAGGATGGAAACAAAGCAAAGACAAGCATATACATAGCCCTATTGTAGGATCGGGGATTCGATCTAAACGAGTCGTTCAGAAGAGTTCTCGATCAATATGAAAGGCGGAATCAGACGTATTGATGTTGTATCAGCTAGATTCATACTTAGAATCACTTTAACTATCGATTGTATTGATTTGATAGTGTTTACAGATCGTTTGACACTTCGGCAGCACTTCGTCTCCGAAATCACAATGTTACAAATGAAGATCCAAGACCACCTATTTATAGGAATGCTAGACCCCACGAACCATTTCATACTTTCTGGCCAGACCCCACGAACCATTTCATGCTTTCTGGCCAGACCCCATGAACTGTCAGGTCGCACGAACTGGCCAGGTCGCATGAACCTGCCAGGTTGCATGAACTTGGTCACCTCGTGTGAGGTGGCTGGTTTAGGCCTGTTTCCTGATTCTCTCGTTCAACGAGTCCTGGTCTATCTATTCTAGTTACATGACTCGATACAAGACATAAGAGGAAGTCAATAGACATATGCACTAACAAACTCCCCCTTGGATGATGATGAGTCTTCAGTGTGTCGAGTCTTTAGTCTTGATCGGTCTTCTCGCTCTTTCCAAAGTATCTTTCTCTGTAAGCATCATCATCAATCTCTCTCTTCTTCTATCAGAATCTCAACCTGGCTCTATTCTCTCTCTAATTCTCTTTATCAGGTCTCTTGATTTCTTAAGCTTATCAGCTTCTATCTCGAATGTTGTTCCAATAACCGAATCTGGCTCTTATATCTTCAGACTCCCCCTTTCAATAAGCTGGGATCGTAGTCTGGAATTCACTATCTACAGGCTTTGAATCGGAAACCTGGCTTTAATCTGCAAATGCTTATGCGGAAAATCCTCAGGAATCGAAACCTAGCTCTTTCAAAGCTTGTTACCTGCACATACTCTACTCAAAACATAAGGTTTTTCATTTTAAAAACATTCATAGAAACTACTTGAGACATTTTCAAATCAACATGATCTCACATTTATGATCTCTGCTTAACCACTTGTATTTGAAACACTCAAATTCGGTTTCAAATTAATGAACCATTTAATCATTTCAAAATCATTTCTTATTTCAAGCAAACTCTCCCAACCCAGTTGTCCATCATGTTCAGCGCTTGGAATTTTGAAAATCAGCTTTCCAACATCATATGCCGAAAATAAGGTGAAATAAAATCTTTTTGAATTTTCAAAATTTTATGCTAAAACACACTGAAAATCTTTTTGGATTTTGGGAAATAAACTATATACAAACATCTTTTTGTGAGTTTGTGTAAGAGGATCATATCAGTTTTTGAGACTTATCACTAACACCGTTGAGCTTTAAACACTTTAAGTTCTAAACGATTCACTTAGATTGTCAGTATATTGATCCACTTAAATTCTCACACAAAGTTCAACTGTTTCGAGATACGAATTTAGTGTTTTAAGGACTTAAACTTATTCGCGTGTCCCACCTCAGAATATACTCCCGTATCCAGACTCCTATATTCAGTCTTACAGGTGAATGTACACTAATGATATCTGTAAAAGGATAATGCGAGGCCATCAGAGCTCAGGTTAGAACTTCCGTTCAGACAAAGAGATGATGGCTCGACTTTTAGGTGTGTCCCGTTTTGGGATCTTTTCTTCAACAGCACATGATTAGCATTTTTCAATGTTTCATCATTTTTTATGCTGAGGTAGGCTTTATGATTAAAGCAGTGCAGAGTATTATACGAGCACTAGGCTATTGCTCCCGCAAAATCAGAAGTCCTGGTATAATACCCAGATATCATCACGCACAAAGACCTAGTATGTCAGAAATAGAAAGCCCTTCAAACAAGATTTCAGGGGTTACCTATATATCCGAGAGATGTTCCCCATGAGATAAGTAAGTATTTGATATTTAGATTTATATCTCGAAAACAATCTACTAAGCGTGTAAAAACCTACTGGCATATCATCAGTGAGACCGTTTATCACATTTTAACATTCCCATTCTTTAGCGTACTGTGATTGTCTACTGATGTACTATCATTTCCTCTTTTTCACAACAAAACTCATTTTTGATTTTTCAATGTTTTTGGTTTTTAGATTTTATCATGTTTTTGGATATTTCAAATTTTCAAATTTCTAAAAAAATTTTACTCCCCCTAAAATAAAAAATATGTTTCAATTTTTTATTTTCAAGGAAAATTTGAAAGTAAAAGCAATAAACTATACAAATAAAATGACAAACTGATGTGAATTGCTTCAATTCTCCATTCTTTTGGCTTAAACAATCAGAACTCCCCCTGACAACAAACTATTTTCCCTTTATGATTTCAAAACACTTAAGTTTGTTTTAATCAAAATGGTTTTTCCGGAAAATTAGTTTTGTTGATTTCACACATCACGGGGATTCATTCATCACTTTGTTCTTTCAACCACTTGTAAAAACTATCACTTGTATGAAAGTTAAATCAAGTTCAACTTAATGACCTTGATTAACCACTTGTAGGTTTTTCACATAAACATTTTTCAAGAATGATGCTGATTCATGCTCCACGATTACCAACTTGGGAGCTCCGGCATGTCAGGATTTCAAACAAAGAATGCTGACACCCAAGCCTGACCAGCTTTGGGTGCATCCGAGTTATTTTCACTCGGTGTGTTAGGTCTCCTCTTTGATTTATAAAATTATTTTACCCCTTTTGCCCTACCATCGACCATTTTTCCAAAAATATGTTTTACTTTCCCATTGAAAGCCTTTTTGACATCGAATTCTTTCTTTTCAGAATAGAATTGATTCGAAATTTCCACTTTTCCAACTTTTTGTTTTAAATTTTTCAGTCCGCAATGGTGGAAAGTTTATGTCATCCATTGGCGGAACTGAATTTTCTCTTTTTTGCTCAACTTGTGGCTCCTCTGACTTTGACGAGTCAGATTCATCGCCAGAAAGTGCCTCTGATTTCTTAACAACCCACTTGTGGTTGTTCAGATTCACTCTTCTTTTGTAGAAACGTGTTGAACTCTCACCAACATCAAATTTTGAATTTTTGAACACTTTGAATTGTTCGGTTAGTGGTTCATTATCAACCAACTTTTCTTTCAAGTTTTCAGAGACTCCCTATTTTGTTTGGGTTGCCTTTGGACAGTTCCATGCAATGTGCCCAACTTTTTTACATTGATAACAGGTTCTCATTTCCTTCTTCTGAGCAACATCATTCTTCATTCCCTCTTGCTTCTTAGCAAGGAATTCTTTGTTCGTCTGCTTTCTGAACAAATTCTCTTTTTCTTCTTCAGAAGATGTTCCTGATACAAAAACAACTTTCGATTTAAAATCTTTAACATATTTTTCATTTTCTTTTGGAATAAAACCTAATCCTTTCTTTTTGAAATTATTTTTGTGATTTGGTTTCTTATAGTGATTTGGACCAAAACCTTTTTTCTTGTTTAACCTTTGTTGAACTCTTGAAGTGTATTGTTTAGGTTTTTCAGAAAGATTTTTATCTTTTATTTCAGAAATATTAATTTCTGTTAATTTGAAAACCTTTTTAATTTGTTCAGTTTGTACACTTCTTATTGGAAATTCTTCATCAGAATATAATTTGTCTGAGTCATTCAAAGTATATGCTACTTTGAATGTTTCGTCATTCAAATTATTTTTTTATATCAGAAAATCATTATTGTAAACCCTTTTACCCTTTTCAACTGTTGGTCTTGAAGTGTCAGACTTTGACTCCTCGGTTTAATCTTTATCTAACACATGATCCACCACTGTCTTAATCAACTCAGATTGTTGATCAGTGTCAGATGCAGTGAATGTGATGTCAATATTATCTGGCAATCCATCTGAAGGTTCAAATTCCCACTTTAAATTGGTTGCCTTTTTTACTCTTTCTGAATTAGGATTTCGTGGAGAATATCCTTCTTCAAGCGGAGGTGGACACTTTGTATAATTGGTACTATGTTTCTTACCAGTATTCTTTATTTCAGATTTCTTCTCTTCAAACGCTTCCATGCCTTCTACTGTAGGGTAAATTATGTCAATCACGTAAGAAGCACATGAATAACTTTTCAATAACCTGTTTACCCTCTCAGTTTCTATCATATGAATTTCCAATTTTTGTTCAAGTTCAGCACATTTCTCAATGTACTGATTGGTGATTTTCTGCTTCGTCATGAACGCTCCATTGGGTGTCTTCATAGCTATCTCTTGTTCATTGCTTGACTTGCTATATTGATTCATAGCTTTGTTTAAAACATCATAAGATTCTTTCAGTCTGTTCATGTAATGAATCAATTTGTTGTTGTGCCTTTTCACAGTATCACAATTTTCACACTTCTCAAGTATCTTTTCAGTATCTGCTTCCTTCTCAACATTGATAGCTGGAATTTCTTTAACCTGCTTCTTTAGTACTTGAACATTTTCCTCAAGTTTGACCTTTTCTTCAACAGTTGCTGCCTTATAATTCTTCTTTTTCGCAGCTTGTCTTTCTTTGATCTCTTCCATTTTACCTGCAAAATACAAATTATACCTAACAGGTGAAAGTTCTTTTTTATAATATTCAAGTTTTTGAATTTCTTCACTGTCATCATCACTCTCTTCATCTGATGAGTGATCAAAGATTGGTGCTTTTTTCTGAAGCCTCTTCTGTTGAAACTGGTTCTTCTTCTTTCTTTTTAGGACTGAATTGCTGAGATTCATAATAAGCATACACTATTTCATCTTCAGTAGTTGAATCTTCAAAAATTTGAGCTACAAATGCTTTAGAATCTGAAGTTCTGTTAGGATCATAATGATCCCAATTAAAACCTTCTGGAATTCTTTCATCTTCTTGATGAACTAGATAAGCTTTCTTTGATGGCTCTTTGATCGGATCCTTCCTAGCATGTGAAGTTTGTGGCGATTGTTGTTGATGTGGCTGTAGAGCAATTTGATGATAAATCGCTTTTCGATGATAATCATTGTTGCCGAATGGATTTTGAGCTCCACTTGCTTCGCGATTTGTGCATTCTCGTTTAAAGTGCCCCTTCTCCCTGCAACGAAAACAAGTAACTTTAGATTTATCAAAACCTAAAGGTGAAGTTCCAGCATCACGGAAATCATCTCTTCCAGTGATCTGTTTAAACTTCTCAGCTCTTCTCAACACAGTAGCCATACACCACTTTATATCCATTAGTTCCATCTCTTCAGCATCAATCTGATCATAATCCTCTTTGGTCAACATTGGATTACCAATCCTTCTGGCTACCAAACTTTCATAAGACCTAATACAGTCACCAATAAAGACATATGACCTTTGGCAACCTCTTCCGAGAAATTCTGACCATTCTGAAGATGTAATGCAATGTTGCATTGTAGTACTTGGCGATTATTGTTGTATGAGCTTTGCGGTTTAGAATTGGTTGCTGAAAAATTTGGATCAAATGATGGATATGAAGAGAATCCATTATTGTTGTTTGATCCTTGAGATGACCCTCCAGAAGAATTGTTTGCGTTAAATGCAGTTTCAATCTTTGGTGCAATGTTGGTCTTATCAATCATACTTCCTTTATAGTACATACCAGTGTCCTGTTCACCATTAGAATTCTTTATTTTTGCCATCTTCCGTTGTTCCATCTCTTGAACTTCGAGTTTTTCAATAAACTTGCTCAGCGATAGATTCACAAATTCACCATTATTCTTCAAAATCATAAGATACGTGCCCCAAACATCTTGTGGCAACGCATCGGCCAACTTTTCCACTGTTGGTGTATGCGTCTGTCGACTTCGTCTTGTATCGAGTCTTGTATTGTACTAGATAGATCAGGGCACGAAAAACGAGGATATGTGATTATGGGTAATTTCGCTTGAAATGACACTAGCTCATTTCAAACGAAATCAACTTGTTAATTCCGTTTGAATGTGATTCTGTGCGGAATCTGATTTCGTTTGAGACAATTTCAAGCGGAATTACAACCCTATAAATACCTCATGTGTGTTGACATTTGTAACGATCTTGTTTCCGGTAGCGAAGCTCTGCCGAAGTGTCTACAACATTGTAATCGATCTGTTATCAACCAAAAGACAGTTTAAAGTGATATTCTAGCTGAATTGAACTCGATACGTCTGTTTACGCCTTTCGTGTTGAGAAAAACTCTTTTGATCGACTCGTTCGGGTATGAAAACGATCCTACAAGTGGTATCAGAGCTCAGGAGGTAGATTTCATACCAATTCAGCTGCAAATTCTGATTTCTACACCTTCTTTTTCAAAATTAACAATTTTTCACGGTTAAAATCGGCTAATTTTCTCTCATATTGTGCAAAACAGTGTTTTAATGAATCCTTGAAAGTATTGGACCGTAATTTGATCTAAAAACAATAAAATCTGTAATTTCATTTCAAAAACAGATCGAGAATGATTACATCAGTGTAATTTCGCTTGAAATTGCTGTTAATTCCGTTTGAAATCAGCTATTCCGCTCAAAACTGTGATTCCGTTTGAACAGTTCACACGAAATTAGTGATTCCGTTTGAAAGGGTGTTAGTTCATACGAAATAAGGTATTTCGTTTGAAAGTGTGATTTCGTGTGAAGAGGTTATTCCGTTTGAAAGTTAATTTCGTTTGAATCAGTATATTTGTGATTTCTTGAAAATTGAAACATGGAAGAGGAATTTTATAACGCATTTGCTACTACCCCGACTACTCCGGCGAGTGTTACACAGAACTTGACTATGGAAAATGAAACGGGCACTATGCAAAAACCGCCAAAGCTCATGAATATCGAGGAGTATAAAGGATGGGAAGAACGTTTTGAGAATTGGGTGCAAGCAAATTATTTGAATGCTTGGGAGTGTGTTGAAACAAAGTATGTTAGACCGACGAATGATGACAAAGAGGAGATTACCATTAAAGATTTAAGTGCTGATGATAGAAAGAAATATAAAAATGAAAAGATGATGATTAGTCTATTACATCAAGCTGTGAAGGAAGATATTTTGGTTTTATTGCAACACAATGGTAGTGCATATTCAAACTGGAGAGCTTTAAAATCAAAGTTTGTCGGTAGTAAAGAAATGATTAAAAACAAAAAGTCACTTCTGAAGAAAGAGTTTGATCTATTTCGTGGTTTGAGAACTGAGAGCACCAAGCAGATCATTGAAAGATATTGCAATTTGTTAGTTCAAATGAAGAGAGTGAGGGTCAATAAAGATAATGAAGAATTGGTTGAAAAGCTAGCTGATGCATTGCCACATGAAACTTGGGGCACGTATCTCATGATGTTGAGGAACAAGAAAGATTTTAGTAACCTAACACTGAATAAGTTCATTGAAAAGCTTGAAGCTCAAGAGATGGAACAAAGAAAGATCTCGAGAATGAAAGATTTTGATGGTGAACAAGACATCAGTCTTTATTACAAAGGTGGTGTTAGTAATAAGTCCAACATGTCACCAAAGGTAGAAACCGCTTTCAATGCTAAGAGTTCATCAGGAGGGTCATCAAAAGGATCAAACAGCAAAACTGAATTTTCTTCATATCCATCATATGATCCAAACTTTTCAACAACAAAGAATGGAAAGAAATTACAGTGCAACATGGTATTAGATCTTGAAAATGGTCAAAATTATACTGAGGAAGTTGCAAAAAGTCACATGTCTTTGTTGGTGACTGTGTTATAATCATATGAGAGTTTAGTGGTAGGTCGGATCGGGAATCCAATGTTGACTAAAGAGGATTACGATCAGATTGATGCTGAGTAGACGGAATTGATGGATATAAAGTGGTGTTTGGCGAGTGTTTTAAGAAGAGCTGAAAAGTTTAAACAAATCACGGGAAGAGATGATTTTCGTGATGCAAATGTTTCTACTTTGGGTTTTGATAAATCTAAAGTTACTTGTTTTCGTTGCAGGAAAAAATGACACTTCAAGAGGGAGTGCACAAATCGCGAAGCAAGTGGAGCTCAAAATCCATTCAACAACAATGATTACTACCGGAAAGCAATTTATCATCAAGTTGCTCAACAATCACATCAACTAGAGCCACAAACTGCACATGCCAGGAAGGTAATTGAAGAATCATCAAAGAGAGCTTGCATGGTGAATCAGGATGTTAAAAAGTCAACAAAAGAAAATTTCAGTTGGGACAAATATGTTTCAGCTGACAGTAAAGCATGTTTGATAAACCAAGATGATGAAAGACTACCAGAAGGGTTTAGCTGGGCAAATTTCAGTTGGGATGATTATGATCCTAACAAAACTTCAAATCACAAAGCTTTTGTTGCTCGAGTTGCTGAAGATAGTGATAATGATGATGATTATTATGCAAGAAGATTGGAAAAGGACTTAAGAATGATAGAGGGGAGTGACAGTGATGATGAAAAAGCTAAAAAGAAAAAGAAGAAAGTTAAAAAACCTGTTAGCAGTGATGATGAAGAAGTTCCAGTAATAAGGAAACAGGTCAAAGATATTCCAGTTTTTAAAGTTGAAGCAGAAGCCGATGCACAAAAGATTCCGGTGATATGTGAAAACTGTGAAACAATGAAAAAACAAAACAGTACATTGATTCATAACTTGAATAGATTGAAAGGATGTTATGATGTTATGAACAAAGCCATGAATCAGTACAATCTGTCAAGCAGTGAACAAGCAACAGCAATGAAGACACTTCAAGGAGCTTTCATGACAAAGCAGAAAAGTGTTAACAGTTATATTGAAAAATGTGTTGTGCTTGAACAAAAACTGGAAACACAAAGGATTGAGACAGAAATAGTTAATTGATTGTTAAAAAGTTACTCATGTACTTCTTATGTTATTGACAGGGTTTATCCAACTGTTGAAGGCATGAAGGCATTTGATGAAGAGGAACTTTCTGAAGACAAGAGTTCTGACAAGAAGAAGGATACTGAAGTGAAGATTTCTGGTAAGAACCAAGGTGCCAGTTATACAAAGTGTCCACCTCCGCTTGAAAATGGATATTCTCCTAGAAATCCAAATTCAGAAAGAGTTAAAAAGGCAACCAATTTACAGTGGGAGTCTGAGTCTTCAGAAAATTTGCCTGACAACATTGATGTTATTTTCACATCGTCTGACACTGATCATGAGTCCGAATTAATAAAGAAAGTGGTCGATCAGGTGTTGGATAACGATGAAACCGAGGAGTCAAAATCGAAGTCAAACCCAGAGTCAAAGTCTGACCAGTCAAAGTCTACAGTTAAAAAGGACAAACGGGTTTACAATAAAGAGTTTTTATTGTCAAAATCTAATTTGAATGACGAACCAATCAAAGTGGCATATACTTTGAATGATTCCGACAAATTATATTCTGAAGAAGAATTTCCAATAAGAGGTGTTAAATCAGAAATGATAAAAAAAGGTTTTCAAACTAACAGAAATTAATATTTCTGAAGTAAAAGATGTAAATCTTTCTGAAAAACCTAAACCTTACACCTCAAGAGTTCGACAACGTTTAAACAAGAAAAAGGGTTACAGTTCTGGTTCTGGTTTTCAAAAGAAACCAAACCATAACGGTAATTTCAAAAGAAAAGGACTTGGTTTTATTCCACTGAAAAATCATAAAAATGAGAATACTTATAAACCAAAAATTGTTTTTGTTTCAGGAACATCAACTGAAAAGGAAAAGGAGCAGTTGTTCACAAATCAAACAAACAGAGAATTCCTTGCTAAGAAGCAAGAGGAACTGAAGAATGAAGATGTTCAGAGAAAGGAAACGAGAACCTGTTTTAAATGCAAAACAATTGGTCATATTGCCAGGAATTTTCCAAAGGCAATCCAAACAAAACAGGGAGTTTCTGAAAAAATAAAAGAAAAGATTGTTGAGAATGAACCACCAATCAAACAAGTCAAAGTTTTCAAAAATTCGAAGTTTAAAGTTGGTGAATGGTCAAAAAGGTTTTACAAGAGAAAAGCAAATCTTGACAACCACAAGTGGGTTGTTAAGAAATCTGATGGTAGTTCTAGCAATGATTCTGATTCGTCAAAATCAGAGGAGCTATTTTCAGGCGATGAATCTGATTCCACAAAGTCAGAGGAGCCAGAAGTTGAGTTGAAATTGGAAACGTCAGTACCTCCAGTGGATGATGTCAATTTTCCACCATTGAGGGCTGAGAATTTTAAGCAAAAAGTTGGTAAAATTGAGATTTCAAATCAATTTTTCTCAGAAAAGAAAGCATTTGATGTTGAAAAATCCTATAGTCCCAAAGTGCAACATATTTTTGGTAAAATGGTTGATGGGAAGGTCAAAGGAGTGAAGGAGTTTTATGAGAAAAAATTGAAGAAACCAGGTAAAACTGTGACATCTCAGGTTTATGACTGGGATGGAACATATTATGATGAGTGAAAAGTATGACTTGCCGGAGCTTCCAGGTTGGTAAGAGTGGAGCAGGTATCGGCATCTTTCTTGAGAAAGTCACTCTGGTGATATTTCGATCTTCAAGTGGTTGAAGAAAGGTTTTAACATACAAGTGGTAAATCAGGGACATTAAGTTGTACTTGATTTTCTACAAGTGGTGTTTGTTGTTTGAATTTAAACTGCTATATTTTTCAAGAGGTTGAAAATGAACAAGGTGATGAACGAATCTCCTAACCTACAAGTGGTTTTATGAAATCAACAAAACTAATTTTCCAGAAAAACCATTTGATTAAAACAAACTTAAGTGTTTTGAAATCACAATGGGAAAATAGTTTGTTGTAAGGGGGAGTTCTGATTGTTTATGCCAAGTGGATGGCGATTTGAAGCGATTCGATATCGGTTGTCACGTTACTTGTATAGTTTGTTTTCAAATTTCCTTTAAATGATTTTGAATTTTAGGGGGAGTAAGAATTTCAGAAAATCCAAAAACATTTGAAATTTTGAAAAAGTAAAAAACATGATAAAATAAAAAAATGAGTTATGTTGAGAAAAGAGGATATGATAGTACATCAGTGGATGATCACAGCATGCTAAAGAATTGGAAAGTCAAATGTGATAAACGGTCTCACTGATGATGTGCCTGTAGGTTTTTCCACATTTAGTAGATTGTGATGAGATATAAACCTAAATTTTAAATTTACTTATATCGTGGGGAACATCTCTCGGATATATGGGTAACCCCCGAAATCTTGTTTGAAAGGTCCCTCTTTCTGAGATACTAGGTCTTTATACTCAATGATATCTGGGGTATTATCCCGGGACTTCTGATTTTGCGGAAGCAATGGCCTAGTCCCCGTATAATACTTTCTGCTTGCTTGAAATATAATATCGCCCTCAGTACAAAAAATGATGAAACATTGCAAAATGCTAATCATGTGCTGTTGAAGAAAAGATTCTTTAAAGGGAACACACCAAAAGTCGAAGCCGTCATCTCTCTGCTAAACGGAAGTTCTGACCTGAGCTCTCACGACCCTCGCATTTAACCCTTTACAGATATCATCTGTGGTATACTCACCTGTAAGACTGAATATTGGGATCTGGATACGGGAGTATATTCTGAGGTGGGACACGCGAATAAGTTTAAGTGCTTAAAACATTAATCTCATATCTCGAAACAGTTGAACTTTGTGTGAGAATTTAAGTGGATCAGTATACTGACAATCTAAGTGAATCGTTTAGAACAGAAAATGTTTAAAGCTTAACGGTGTTGGTGTTTTTTCTCAAAAACTGATATGATCCTCTTACGCAAACTCACAAAAATATTGTTTGTAAATATTTCTTTTCTGTATTTCATTTATATTCAAAAATTCAAAAAGATTTTCAACAACTAATGTTGGAGAGCTGATTTTCAAAATTCCAAGTGCTAAACATGATGACAACTTATGAGGAGGAGTCTGTTTAAAACAAGAAAAGGTTTTAAATGAAAAATGGTTTTCATACAAGTGGTTCATCAGAGATTGACTTTGTAAAATCATTTTATTTGATTCTTGCAAATGTTGTTGTTTTTGTGTTCACAAGTGGTAAGAAGAGAATAAATTTGTCAAAATTTATTGTGTGGTAGAGATTGTGCAGGATAGCCAGGTTCCTGATTCTGGTATCATAGAGAGCCAGGTTATGATCCTGGAAATGCTGATGCTGATGAACTTAAGGAATCAAGGGATCTGATCAAGAGAATTAGAAGACTCAAGAACCAGATTGTGATTCTGGAATTGAAGATTAGATCAACATTTGAGGGGGAGATAAGTTGATAAAGAAAAGAGAAAGATGGAGAATATTTACATTGTTAGATATTTCAGAGAGCACGAGAAGACTGATAAAGAATGAAGATGCGAAGACTCGACACTGAAGACTTCATCAACATTCTAGGGGGAGTCTATTGGTATATGCGTATGTCGACTTCGTCTTGTATCGAGTCTTGTATTGTACTAGATAGATCAGGGCACGAAAAACGAGGATATGTGATTATGGGTAATTTCGCTTGAAATGACACTAGGTCATTTCAAACGAAATCAACTTGTTAATTCCGTTTGAATGTGATTCTGTGCGGAATCTGATTTCGTTTGAGACAATTTCAAGCGGACTTACAATCCTATAAATACCTCATGTGTCTTGACATTTGTAACGATCTTGTTTCCGGTAGCGAAGCTCTGCCAAAGTGTCTACAGCATTGTAATCGATCTGTTATCAATCAAAAGACAGTTTAAAGTGATATTCTAGCTGAATTGAACTCGATACGTCTGTTTCCGCCTTTCGTGTTGAGAAAAACTCTTCTGATCGACTCGTTCAGGTATGAAAACGATCCTACATCCACCCATTCTTCTCTATCTTTCTTGATATCCAATCGCTTCATGTTAACCACCAAATTGCAATATCTTTCTATAATCATTTTGGTGTTTTCAGTTTTCAATCCATGAAATAGATCAAATTCTTTCTTCAAAAGAGATATTTTGTTCTTGATTAAGTCTAAACTTCCAACAAACTTCGTTTTTAATGCTTTCCACATTGAGTGTGCACTTCCGTTGTGTTGCAATAAGATCAAGATGTCTTCCTTAATGGCTTGTTGCAATATACTGATCATCATCTTTTCACTTTTGTATTTCTTTTTCTCTTTGTCATCTAAATCTTTAATAGCAACAATCTCTCCGTATTCATCAATCGGTCTAACATATCGTTCTTCAACACTTTCCCACGCCTCTAAGTGATTCGCTTGAACCCAATTTTCGAAACATTCCTCCAATCCACTATACTCCTCGATATTCATGAGCTTAGGCGGTTTTTGCATGGTGCCCATTTCATTCTCTAAGTTCACGTTCTGAGCCATAGTGATCGGGGTAGCAAATGCGTTGTAAAATTCAGAATCCATGTTTCGGTTTCAAAAATTCACAATAACAGAATTTCAAACGATCTGGAGATATTTTCAAACTCAAACTGTGCGAACTGGTAATACAACCAAACGACCTGATGTTCTGAAACGAGCTGGAAATCTCTAATCCGTACGGGGTGAGTAAACCTGGTGATTCACACGAGTTGGATTTCACACATTCTGAAGTAATTCATTGGACCTTTAGAATTAATGAGCTGACAATTCTTTTTATTCTCACATGCAAAGAGTTATCATATAGCCGACAAACTTGATTCACCACACAATGTAATTGGACCACCAAAATATAGAATAAATGCCCAAATGGATGATCACATGGGTCGATGCGTGTATCACGTGTATATGAACCGAGTTCTGGTAGTAGTCTGACACATGCAATCCACTCTATAAGTTTCACATGCAAACTGATACAATTAATGTCCTGAATAAATTTTCAAGTGATTTGACCAACTTCCAAATGACCTGACTCAAACCGTACGACTTGAAGAATATATTTCAAATGACTAGGTATAGCTTCAAACATTCTGGACCACCTCATGCGACTTGGATGTTCAAACTGTACGACGTGGACATTTTTTCACACGACCTAACAAGGTTTCACACGACCTGACAGGTTTTTCACAAGATCTGGAGTGTTTTCAAACGATCTGAACGATTTTCACGCGATTTGGTTCAAAATTCAAACAATTTGAATGAATATCCACCTCGTTTGAGGATTCTAAGTCTAAAAGTTCATGATTTTGTCAATTTTTATCAAGTTTTAGGTTGAATTTGGTTCTGATTTGTTCACGGGTTGATTAAAACTCAGTTTTACGTGTTATATGTCAAAATCAGATCATTTTAACCGTAAATTCGTTAAGATTTTGAAGAAAAAGTGTAGAAAATGAGTAGAAAGAAGTTGTTTTTGAAGAAATCAAGCTGAAATGGTAAGAACTCTTCCTCCTGAGCTCTTATACCACTTGTAGGATCGGGGATTCGATCTAAACGAGTCGTTCAGAAGAGTTCTCAATCAGCTAGATTCACACTTAGAATCACTTTAACTGTCGATTGTATTGATTTGATAGTGTTTACAGATCGTTCGACACTTCGGCAGCACTTCGTCTCCGGAATCACAATGTTACAAATGAAGATCCAAGACCACCTATTTATAGGAATGCTAGACCCCACGAACCATTTCATGTTTTCTAGCCAGACCCCACGAACCATTTCATGCTTTCTGGCCAGACCCCATGAACTGTCAGGTCGCACGAACTGGCCAGGTCGAATGAACTTGGTCACCTCGTGTGAGGTGGCTGGTTCAGGCCTGTTTCCCGATTCTCTCGTTCAACGAGTCCTGGTCAATCTATTCTAGTTACATGACTCGATACAAGACATAAGACGAAGTCAACAGACATATGCACTAACACCTACTCCCACTTAAATTTGATATTTGGGTGATTGCATGGGAATTTTAAAGATTCAGGAAAATGGACTTTAGAGAGGCCGTAGCCCTACTCTCCTGGGAGTAGCCCTACTCCTACAAACGAACAAAAACGGTTCTGAGCGGTTTTTAATGTTTTTCTATGAAGTTTTGACGAAAAAAAACTCGACATCACAAGGGGGTGCCAAGGGACGACCAAGGAAGAATAATCTTGAGTGACAAAGCCTTTCTATCATCCTAATCATGTCTTTCTCTTCCGAATTCTACACTTTATCATCATTTCACACCATCATGAGTAGCTAAATCATTCATGGTTGCATCAAGGTCTAGGGTTTGATTTCATTTGGTATTCAATCTGAATTGTAAGTACATTTGACATGGATTTTCTTTGATTTGTTAAGTACTTGACATTTTCTTTGTGATTTCATGTGTTTATCATGTTTCAATGTTGAATAATTTACTATTTTGAACACTTCACAACATTGTTTCTTCTGTTTGGTGTTTATCATTAGAGAACAAGGTGTTTTGATTGATAGCGTCGGATAGTGTTTTGATAATTGATAATAACCTCATCCTACAACATAAATTATTCGGTCTAGAATCGTTAAAAGAGTTGTTGTTTGATTGAAGAGTCCATTGATTATCCAATGTGTTAATGTGGTAAACTTCACTATGTCTATGTAGTGATTAATATGCTATTGAATTAGATTGTTTATTGAATGTGCAACCCGATCCTTGGTGTGACCATCTTTTAATTACTTGTGATAAAATCAATCACTTTAGGTTTTACTTTTGCGAATTACTTAATCTAAACAACTCAATCAAAGAATCAAGTTTACATTATGTTCATGAATCAATTGAGTCTAAACACTAACCAAAAGCTCTTCGTGGTTCGACACCCTACTTGCCCTAACTAAATTAAGGTATTTAGGAACACAATTCTCTCTATCTTTGATCGGTACATCGATGCCGATCAAATTTTGGCGCTGTTGCCGGGGAGTTTCTGCGCTAAGTGTTTTATTTTAGTTGATTTGTTTTAATTTTCTGTTTAAAAATTCCAAAATCCAAAAACATCATAAAGATTGGTACTTTTTATTCACGGTTACATGAGGTGTGTTGATTGTGCAGGTAATAGGTTTGATGGATGCATACTAGATTTTCTGGAAGATCATCACCGTTAGTATTTGAACCAGAGATAGAAAGGTTAGCAAGACATAACCGAGTTGTCCATAGAGCAAGCTTGACTTCAAGCCCAATTTCTTCATACATTTCTAATTCGGAAGGAAGTGATACCGAAAGCACAAATATGGCAGGTGGAGAAGGTGACCCACCACTACCCAGAGTAGACACTCATTTCAGGCCGACGATCTTTAGAAACCCATCTCCAATTGTTACACCGGTTTTAAATGGGAGAGTATTTGAAATCCGACCTCAGTACTTGGCTATTTTACCAACCTTTAGGGGAGTTGCATCAGACGAGCCTTACACACATTTGATTGACTATGCAGCAATATGTAGCACCATTGGGAAACAAGGCTTTACACCCGAAGAGGTAAAATTACGTCTTTTTCAATTTTCACTCAAAGATAGAGTTAAACAATGGTTTTCAACTTTACCATCCGATAGTATTCGAACATGGGATGAAATGCAAAGAACTTTTCTTGAGGAATACTATCCGATGAGTAAAACTAGTGAAGCTCGAAATGCTATCAAATCTTTTAGTCAACATGTTGGGGAAACATTTCATGAAGCCTTCAAACATTTTAATGAAATGCTTAGAATGTGTCCTCATCATGACATCCCTAAATGGGATTTGGTCAAAAAATTTATGATGGTTTGGTTTTCGAGGATCAAAAAGTTGTCTTTGCATGTAGCGGTGGAACCTTTTTAACGCATGATGAGAATTATGAATGGAACTTTATATAAATTTTAAGTAAAGGTTCAAAAGCTCAAGCTTCGGGTGATCTGAGTGTTAAAACACATCAAATTAAAGTTGTAAATGACCAACCTAGTAATGAAAGGTTTGATGCATTAGAAAAGAAAATGGATATGATCTACCAAAAGATGGGAAGGGATGTTTCTCTTGTTTCGTAGGTACAAGGCTTATGTGAAATATGTGGAGATATGGGGCATGTTGCTTTTGATTGCCCTATGAATTTTGGAAGTAGTGAAGAAGTTAATCAAATACACGGGGAAAGGAATATGAATTCTAACACGTATCATCTCGGATTACGGAATCATTCAAATTTCTGGTATGGCAACCCCGCTAATCAAATGAATCCTAACTTTCAAGGATCAAGTCAACAAGGTGGACAACAACAATTTCAGCCCCGTCAACAAAACTTTCAAGGTAACTATGAAAGGGGGCAATTCAATCAAGGCTTCAATCAAGGTGGGTACCAACAAGGAATACCTCAACAACAAGGGTACTCAAGAAATTACCAACAAGGTCAAAGTCAAAATCAAAATCAAAATCAAGGCCAGGCAAGTTCATCACAAGGAAATGCAAACAATGAAGGTTCAACCAAGTTAGATGAGATTTTAGGAATCCTAAAAGGGGTGGTGCAAGAACAAGAAGTTCAAGGTAAGACCGTAGGATCTCTAACCCAACAAGTTGGTCAACTAGCTGAAGAAGTAGCTATAAGATGACCAGGAAAGCTTCCATGTGACACAACAATCAATCCACAACATCAAGGATCATCATCAAAGAGCAACAAAAATGCAGATGTCAATGAGGTATGTATCCTTAGAAGTGGTAAGTCTTATAAGAACAACGATGAATTTTCACCACCACTTGTTGAAGGTATAGTGGGGGATGTTAGTGATGAACCTGAAAGTGATCATGAAATTGATTCAAACTCCACTAATGTCCAATCCAACAAAATTTCTGAAAGCTCAACAAACCAAAATATTTTGAACAAAGAATCAATTAAGGCAATGGATAAGGGCATGGATGCTAATACCTTCCCATATCCCTCTGCTTTAGTAAGTTCATCAAAAACATAATCTTTTGGGAAAAAGGGGCCCCAAGCTGAAGAAATGTGGGAAAATTTTTGTCAAGTGAAAATAAAATTGCCTTTAATAGATGCAATTCGTCAAATCCCATCCTATGCAAAATTTTTTAAAGATTTATATACTCAGAAAAGACAACATAAATTACCAAAGAAACTTGATTTGACAGCTAATGTAAGTGCAATTTTATCAAATTCTCTCCCACAAAAAACTTAAGGATCCCGGGGCACCCCCTCATTTCCATCCAAGTGGGTGATGTTAGCATTGAACGATACTATTAGATTTGGGAGCAAGTGTTAGTATCCTCCCGGGGAGTTTATATGACCAACATAACTTTGGTCCACTCAAGCAAACTGATATTACTGTTGTAATGGCGGATATGTCACCTAAATTCCCTAGGGGAATGCTACATGATGTAATTGTCAAAATTCAAGACTTTTATTATCTCGTTGATTTTTTAGTGCTTGATTCCACATCAAAACAAGTAGAGAAACAAGCTAATGTGATTTTGGGAAGACCATTTTTAGCTACAGCGTGTTCTGTAATTGATTGTTGATGGAACTGTGGGGATGAAGTTTGGTGACTGTGAGTTGCGGTTAAACATGTTTGCAAATGTTACTGACCCTTTTGTTAGTGATGATTGTCTTACAAGAGACATTACTAATAGGTGTGTACCTCTAAAGGAGAACCACACCAAAGAGGAATGTTTAATGATTGACAAGTCAATGCAGCAGGATGTGAATCTGAAAAAAAAAAGGATGACATGGTGAAGGAGGTGGCAAAGCAAAAAGGAAATTCACCACGGAAGAAAAAGGTGGGCGATCCACGTAATCATATTAATTTGAGGGTTAAAACGACAATGTTTGGTTCATGGTGGAATGGGATAAAGGACCTACCAGATCATTGGAGACACATATTTGAGGAACGATTGGTAAGCAAAAATCACACCCGACCAGCATGAGACTTCCAGGTAATGTCGGGGTGAGAACAGAAAATTTAGCGCTACCCGGGAGGCAACCCGTTTGTTTCTCTTTTATTTTTATTTTTTGTGTGTGTTTTTCTTTGTTCTCTCTTGTTTTTTAATCACCACACCAAACCGTTCATTGTTCACATGGTTCCAAGAATCTAAGTTGGGGAGGACATAGTTGGCGAGTCACAAATTTGTTGTCACGTTTTACAAACTCATTTCCACTATGAATGCATTGAGGGCAATGCATATTTATAAGTTGGGGAGGGGAGTCTTTTAAATTACAACAAATGTATATTAATGTAACACCCCAAAAACGAGTTTGGTAATCAAACCACGTTAATACTAAAAGACGGGTAAAATACTGTTAGTGGTAAAATTAAGCCAGAAAATATTAGGATTTATATAACTAAATCTAATATTTAATAAAACAAGAAAAAGAATGCTTTTGGGAAATAAAGTTTATAGAAGGCCCGAGTTAACGGGACTCAAAATAAACTTAGTCATAGATTCCCCGAACCCACTAATTTAATTAGGAATGTTTAACCTAGTTAATAAGTGGGGAATATTGTTAGAAATAAGTGGGTTGTACCCTACTTAATTAACTAACCAAACTTGAGGGGCCAAAAGAGGAAGATTGAAACTTAATATTTATTAAAATTAAAAAAAAACACTACACACAAACTAGTGTGTGTGTGTGTGTGTGTGCGTGAAAGAGATCAGGGGAAACAAGGAGAAGCCAAAACCCTAACTCAAGCTAATTCACCAAATTGAAGGTCAAAACTAGCTCAAATCAAATGCATGATCACTTACAAACGATCACCAAGTCATGGGGATCACAAGGTATGTCACAAAACCTAGATTGGTTGAAGTTGAAATTTTAGACAAGTAGGTTACTTGCAAATAAATTGATGGATTATGATCCAAGGATGAAATTAGGAATGATTTTTATGTCTAGGAGTAAACCCTAGTCATTTACTTGTTGAATAGAGGTTCATAATTATGAATTTCATGATTATCCATTTATGTGTTAAATGGGTTTTGTAGAAATAAGATGAACCCTAGAATTATGACTATTAAAATGGTGATTAACTGATTTCCATGAGATGAATCTGAGAATAGTATGCATGCTAAACATAATGGAATTGAAATTATGTTTATGTTTAGTAGAAATAACTAGTTATGAACTAGTTGTAAATGTGTAAAAAATTATGCACATTAGGTGTTTGTTAAAATGCCTAAATAAGAACTAAAGTGTTGAAATTAGAGTGAAAATGTGTATTTGAATGATATGGCAATTATGCGTAATATGAAGTGATAAGGGTTCTAAATATTATGTTGATTTAGACTTAATGTTGTAACCCATGTGATAAAAAAGTAGTTAACTTTAGATAAGCTAAGTTAACTAATCATGAAGTCGAATAGTAGCTTCGGCATAGAAAATAAGTGAGGTGGAATAGTCGTGATTTTTATGACTAATTTAACCGCCTTGTAAATGATTGAAAATAGTTTGATGCCTAACGAGCTAGGTGGAGGCTTGGGAAAGGAAGCAGGTCAAACAAATCAAGAATGGAGGAAAAGCATAATTCAGATGCAAGGTAAGTATATCTTACACTAGTCATATATTTTAGAATATCCTTTTGTCGTGTTAATTACGAAAAAGACAATTATGACGTAAGCCATAGTAGGCCAAAAAGTGTTAAGAAATGATTTATAAATAAAAAGACTATACGGTATAAACCGAAGCGAGTCTTGTAGACGAGATGGTACTAAATAACATCTCGCAAAGATAAACGGTCACTTAGACCAAACGGGTCGAATGGTGAAAATATCACCATTTGAAAATATCGACTAATGAATATTGTCGAGTTGTGTGTTCACATGAGTAAATACGGAAGGATAACTTGTATCGCTATTAAGTAGTGAGTATTAAAGCAAGGTATAAAAAAATGGTCAATATAATGATCCGAGTCAGGTATGTATAATGATTCAGCTTATTATTTAGAACTCGAGATTCTATAAGTGTTAGACAAGGTCAAAATGAATATTCGGTTATCTTTTAGGTAAACAGAATAATTTGAGTCATAAACATGGTGTTTTAGAAACATAATGGTTTCTAAACAAAATCATAGTTAAAAGGGTCGGATTTTAAGTCAAACAAGTATTTAAAAGTCCCTCGTCGTAAAAGAAAGACTAAAATTAACCAAAACGCCCTTGTGAGCTAAATCGAGCTAACGACCCTTAAAGGTTGTTTGGAAATGAGTGTTACAAGCAAATAGATACTTAGAATAGGTACAAAAAGCAAAAGAGGTAATTCTTTGGTCAAAAGACTTTATATGTGTCTTTGCCGTAAAATGATAATCCGAGGGGTAAAACTCGGAACATATAAATATCCACATTAAACCCAAAGCACATATAGTTGTGGTAGAAGATTACTTGATAAGAAATGTAGGAATAAGATGCTAGAAATGAATGAAAGCGATTTCAAGCTTTAAAGTGCTTAAATATCCTTAACGGGTCAAAATAAGCATACGAGCGAAAACGGGTTTAAATTTTGTAATAAACCTGTGATTAGAACCTAATATGGTAGATAACCTTAATTTGAAGAAGTGTATGTGATATAAAGATCAAACAAATATGTTTGTTTGATAAAATGCATAAACGGGTTAAAAGTCGATAAAAAGGTAACGATTCGAAGGCTTAGAAGTCTCAAAATTTATTATGTCGGATGTTGGATTTTAACTCCATATGATGGAGAATTAAATTCCGGACACGTAGGAAAAAGAATAGGGTAAAACGGATTAAAAACGAGAGAGTTATGCTCGTTTCCGTGAAATCGGGTCATGCTGGGTATGTACAGCAACAGTTTAAGCAACATTCTGTGAAAAAGAGGGCTAGGCGTCACGCGTAGCCCCTAGGCGTCACGCGACACCCCCTAATTCCGGAAAATTATTATTTTTTGTTGTTTTGACCCATGGGACTTGTTTAAACATGTTATTTAACTACCAAAGCTAACTTTTATGTTGGTTTTGGTCATAGGTGAATGTCAAGGAATTTCAGGATGAAGATCAAGCTCAACGAAGAACCGAACACACGAGATTAAAGCTTCCGCACGGCGTTACGTCGTAACTTTAAACGACGAACTCAAATTTATTACGATGTATATAAACCTTCATTTGTAAAAGTTTTAAATTAACCATATTTTTCAAAGTACATGTAATCATAATTACATGTTTATTTCCGTAAACTATACGAAAACGTTAAAAAAAATAACAAGGGTGTTACAATTAAAATGTTAAAATGGTTTCAAATCACTTAAAATGTTAAAATCTGACATGTTCTTCATGTTAGTAAAAAAAAAAACAAAAAAAAATATTAATTAACATCACCATCTAATTCAAAGTGAATATGATGGCCTTTTGAGAATTGTAATACTTCTTTGATTTTAATGTTAATTAATTTATTGTGAAGTAAATTCTGAACCATTAGTAACTGCCAAGTTATAAAAAAAAAAACATAAATTAAAAAGTCGAATTATGGAAGCATGAGAAATTCTTCAAAGAAAAGAAAGTGAATTGTGAGTGCAGTGACCTTACTCTACAACCCGTACACCTACTGTGACCCACCAAAAAAATGACATTTTCTTCTGAGCTACGACTGTTGTACGATGTATACATTTCTTTGAAGGAGTGTATGGGTCCGGTGGGTGGCGTATGGGTACGGTGGTACATCTAGGTAACAAAACGGGGAGAACAACTGGGTAAAATCCATATTTTCTCTATTCTTTTCAACTTTACTCCGGATTTCTAACCACTTTAGACACGTTCTCATCAATTCTTTACCTTTTCTCTTTCAAAACCTCTCAAGAACCCTAGCCACCATTTTCATAATTTTTTTCAAAACTTAATCAAAATTAATGAGTTTGGTGTCAAAACATTCGTGTTGACGAGTATATCGAAACCCACGGATGCCATTTCCTAGTTGGAGATCAATATTTGCACCAGCTCGAGTTTATGATCAAGGAGAGAGTTCAAGCAATGAGCAACATATGGATCCGTACGTGACTCGGCCTCTTGCGCGTGGTGTTATGGAGTCTTTCTTTGGCCCCCATCACGGGCCAAACTGATCTTAGCACTCTCTGATCTCAATTGGTCAGGTCCACGTGCACTTTCTATCCCTTGTACTTTATCGTTGAACTTTTTAGTCTTTTGTATGTTGGTGTTTGGTGAACTTCTTTGCTTTAGTTTGTCATGTTTTTAAGACTTAGTTATTTTTTTTAGTTTAAGTGACTTCATCAGTTTGAATATCATTGAACTCCCTTATGCATGATGCAACTGAATGATTCAAAACCCCATTCGCACATACTTTCTAGCTTACAAAATATACGTTGGGGACAATGTATAACTCAAGTGTGGGGATGAGGGGAAATTTAAAAAGTTTTGATGAAAAGTCCTTTGAGTAAATCTTAATTGTGCACGAAAACAAAATTTTTCAAATCATCAATTCATTACTTGCCGGTGCACATGTATAGGTCCTTAATCATGGTTAATTCTTTAAGCTACAATCTAAAGTTTCTCAACAAGTTGTTTTCAATATAATAAGAAATGCCTGATTAGGGGTAACATACTAAATGGGGGACAAATCTACATGCTTCACATCGGCAACCCTATTCCACCGTTTCCGTGAGATTTTGAGCCTATTCACATTTCGCTTGGATTCTTTGGTTTGAGTGTTGCCATTATGTATTTCAATTTCAGAACTTGTGTAGTTTGATGCATATCAAGATCATGAACCAAATGCTTGCACGAAAATGATAGAGGCACTAGGATTAAACCTTTGTTTGAAAGCTTGTTTCTTTGTTTTATTTTATCCACTGCCTTAACACGATCCCTTAGTTGCCACTATTGAGCCTTTACCTATTCGTTTGTTAAAACCCATTTACACTACCCATTTAGCCTTTAGCCTTTTTTTTTAAACCTTGTGTGGTGAAATCCGAGTAAATTTAGGTCTTGTAGTTATGTATTTTTGTATATTTTGTTTAGTCAAAGAAAAAAAAAAGAGTGATATATTGGGTCAAAAGACTAAAGCAAAAAAAAAAAGAATAAAAAAAAGAGAGAGAATCAATAAAAAAACAAACATAAAGAAAGAAAGAAAGAAAAAAAAGTAGAGCTACATGTATGCGTCACATTGATCCAAAGTTTAGTGTTCGTGTGTTTAGATTGTTTATATAGCCTAACTACTTGGATTTTCACCACCTTAGCCATTTTTTTCTCTTTCTATATTCCTTTACCATACCCTTAACCTTAGCCAAATTACAACCCAATAAGTCCTCTTGATTCGCGCATTGTGTTTGTGTTATTTGGTGGCGATTTGATTGCTATACAAGCTTATGGTAATGATGTGCATATTGGTTTTGAGTGTTCACATATATACTAGTGCATCTTGACTAGTCCAGAAATAAACCGAGTGGTGTGATTAATTGTGAGGGGTGTGAACGCATGTAGACTAGAAACCTGAAGTATGTTAGGCTTGGCCAGGTAGTGTCTTATTTATATCAATATAAATTGCTTGTTGGGTTATAAATATGTTTGTCTTAAGAAGTGGGCATGACTTTGGACCTTAACTCACATATGGTAAAAAGATGTTTGATGCGTTTGTCTAATTATTGTCATAGTGTTACAAGAGAGTTTGCTTGAGGACAAGCAAAGCATAAGTGTGGGGATGTTGATGTGTTATGGTTGGATGGTCTAATTTGTCATGATTTTGTATGTTTTCACTTGGAATTATGCTTGGAATATGGCCACTTTGTGTGTATTTGGTTGTGTAGGTTTGCAGCAAAGATATCATGATTTGTTGGAGCTTTTCATGTACACAAGGATGGAAACAAAGCAAAGACAAGCATATACATAACCCTACTCCCACTCAAATTTGATATTTGGGTGTATTGCATGGGAATTTTAAAGATTCAGGAAAATGGACTTTAGAGAGGCCGTAGCCCTACTCTCCTGGGAGTAGCCCTACTCCTGCAAACGAACAAAAACGGTTCTGGGCGGTTTTTATTGTTTTTCTATGAAGTTTTGACGAAAAAAAACTCTACTTCACAAGGGGGTGCCAAGGGACGACCAAGGAAGAATAATCTTGAGTGAAAAATCCTTTCTATCATCCTAATCATGTCTTTCACTTCTGAATTCTACACTTCATCATCATTTCACACCATCATGAGTAGCTAAATCATTCATGGTTGCATCAAGGTCTAGGGTTTGATTTCATTTGGTATTCAATCTGAATTGTAAGTACATTTGACATGGATTTGCTTTGATTTGTTAAGTACTTGACATTTTCTTTGTGATTTCATGTGTTTATCATGTTTCAGTGTTGAACAATTTACTATTTTGAACATTTCACAACATTGTTTCTTCTATTTGGTGTTTATCATTAGAGAACAAGGTGTTTTGATTGACAGCATCGGATAGTGTTTTGATAATTGATAATAACCTCATCCTACAACATAAATTATTCGGTCTAGAATCGTTAAAAGAGTTGTTTGATTGAAGAGTCCATTGATTATCCAATGTGTGAATGTGGTAAACTTCACTATGTCTATGTAGTGATTAATATGCTATTGAATTAGATTGTTTATTGAATGTGCAACCCGATCCTTGGTGTGACCATCTTTTAATTACTTGTGATAAAATCAATCACTTTAGGTTTTACTTTTGCGAATTACTTAATCTAAACAACTCAATCAAAGAATCAAGTTTACATTATGTTCATGAATCAATTGAGTCTAAACACTAACCAAAAGCTCTTCGTTGTTCGACACCCTACTTGCCCTAACTAAATTAAGGTATTTAGGAACACAATTCTCTCTAACTTTGATCGGACATCGACGCCGATCAAACACATATATAAATCATTTATCTATAATCACATAAAATCCTATCTAACAAGGATTTCTATCTTGCATAAGCTGAACTTGTAAACTGTTTATAATGCGTAAACTGATAATGTAATGTATTGTAGGCACACAGTCTGTTAACGTAATGTGTCTATTTCTCATAGACTTCACCCATGGAAATATCCTCGCTTGATTTATGTGAAGTGAATTTTTGTTGTAGTGGACCCTGAAAAATGTTTATGCAATGAAAACCTCTTGTTCTTATATAAATTGCTTTCGTGAGAGGTCCCTAGTGATTGTAGACAAGACTCGAGAAAGAATCCTGGTTCACTATAATCGATGCTCTGATACCAACCTGTCACACCCGCTCATAGCGGAAGCGCGAGGTGTGATCTGATCGGTTCTCATTGCATAAAAATATAAGTGAACATACTAAATGAATAAAAGAAGAAGCTCAAATGTTCAAAAGAACGCAACATAAGTTAAATGTATTGGTTACAAACCATCAAATGAAAATAAGTTGTCATTGTTTCATACATCAAAATGTCAGTCTTAAAATGTCAAGGTTTTGACCACTATATGTCACATCCCGATATTTACAGCTCACCCCGGTGGGCCGGTAGGGAGTATCGTGACGTAGTTGATATCATCATAAACAATTAACACAATATTATAGCCCAGCGGAAGTCTTAGAATATAAAATATTATTACAAACCCAATGTCTGAAAATATCAAAGTATTTAATATAGACGATCTTGTAATATAAAATCCATAGGCGGATCATTACAGAATGTTTAAAATGAAGTTTAGCAGACTTTAAGGTATCTTTAAGGATTTGCAAGATCCTCTATTTCGACACCGAGCAACTCCCAGCCTATTACGAGTAGTACCTGTCACTTAGTCTTTTGAAAATATGTGAGTTTACACTAGTAAATACAATTAACCAACTCATTTGAAAAGAGTTAATAAAAATTGATTTAGGCGCACATGGCACAAAATCATTTATAACCCGGGACTATCTTTATTAAAATTTTGTATATAGATTTACATGTTTGTCATACAATTGGGGCCGGTTTGGAAGCCGGTCATGATTAACCGACTCACCACTTATGAAACCCACAAAGGAGTTATCTCCAACATGTGGGTCATTTAATATTTAGCATTTGCATCTGTCAGGTGTATGCCTACACCCCATGCTTAAGTTGTGGCCATTTACAAATGAAATGAGCCGAGGATATCCAGGACACGGTCGTATTAACCTCCAATGTTTATGTTATCTAACAAAACAGATTAAAACGGGTTATGCAAATTTATTAATCACAATCAGCTTAAATGATTTCATACCCAACCAAGCGGTATTATTATACCGTATTCCAAGCCCGTATAAGGGAAAATAAGTTAAAAGTATTTACCTGAGCTAATACTTGATCCACAACAAAATAACTCAGTCGTATCCAATCTAACTAAATGCAGGTAGTTTTTACCGGGTGGCTCTAGTCTGGAATGATGGTAATATATAACCAATTTAGAATGCTAACGGTGTTATTTAAGTCGTAGACTTAGATCGGCTAGCTTAAAGTATCTAAAACGGTACGATACGCTAGATTAAGCGATGACTGGAATAGAATGTTATTTAGACCCAAAAAGTATGAAGACGTGTATAATATGGGTAAACTAAGTACATTCTGGATTTTGAAGTAAAAAAGATAAGGTTAAACCCGTTTCGGCAAACTTACGTAAACTAGTTACGTAAGTCTAACCGTACGCGTACAAGCGATAACGAGTAACCGGATGAGTCATGAACAAGTTCCATATGCCAATATACTTTAAACAAGTTATAATATCATTGGGATATCACTTGTATGCTCGTTTAGGTTTTAAAATCAAACTATGCCTCGTAAGGGCGTTTTGGTCATTTTACGATGTATAAAAGGAATTTGAGTACAATCTACTGTTACGATCATAAACCTCCTATGAAAACACTTTATTTATGATATAATATCAGTATAATATCAAACATATGTATGCTTTATAGTTTAAAAACCAAACTATGCTCCATAGGGGCATTTTGGTAATTTCACACATAGTTTTGAAAACTAAATTGGGAATCTGAGTTTATAACATATACCTACTGTAAAAATATTCAAAATGATGTATAAAATCTGTAGGTAGCAAGTCTTGGTTGGTAGTTATGGCTTAAAACCATACTACGCGCCGAAACGGCGTTAAAGTCGTTAAATGACGATATGTGCGATGTTTAAGGAAAACTGATGTTATGACCAGGTCTATATGATCCAAATATGTTAATTAATATGAAATATCAGTTGTCAAAAGGTTTTGTATAAAAAGTATGCTTTTAAATCCTTTTAGGTGCAAAAGGGGCATTATCGTCATTTAAGAACATAATTCAAGAACGTATGCGTAAACTCAGTTTGCAATCGGAATTAACATCCCAAATTATCCTAATTATGATATTACATTAGTAGTCAATGAGTTTGTTATGAAAAATTATGCTTAAAACCGATTTATGCGCATAAAGGGCATTTTGGTCAATTTAAAGCACAATTTACGATATTATATGCAAACTGTAAGACCCTTATGCTTATTTTATCATTTATATAATAATTAATACATTTATAAGTTTCCTTAATAGTAAGATATCGAATTAACGACATTTATATAAGTTTCAAACTTTACAACGACATTCACCAAGTTTTCCAAACGTGTTGTTCAAAACCCTACATACTTAACTTTTTAAAACCTGCAAGTACGTATTTACAAGAGTTGATAACACCACACTAGAGTGTGTTGTATGACAAAAGTAATAGTTTTCATTTGCGGAAGCTCCTTTATAATGTGTGTTTGGTTCTCTAACAAAGCTTGATCATCATCCGCAAGTCTATCCCTTTACCTATAACCAAAATTTATCAAAACATTAGTTATTTGAGCTTATAATATGGTTTAACAAGTTCATAACGTCCAAACACTACAAATAAACAAGTTTTTGCAGGTATGAGCATTGGTCGCGGGGCGCGACAGATGAAGGCCTAGCCTTTGCGGGCCGCGAGGCCCGTCGCGTGTCGTGACGCCTTCCTGGGTCACCGTCGCGTGGCGCGTCAGCATGGTTTTTCCAGCGGGTTTGTTTTACAAACCTGCATTTTCCCAGCTATCTTCCATTGTACAAAAATGTTCATAACTTGTTCATTTCTTATCCGAATTAGGTCCCGTTTCTTTCTACGCGACCGTAATCGGACCATCTATAAAATGGAATCAAAATCCAACATATGATTAAACAATTTTTCTTACTTTGAATACTTGGTTTATAGGAATTTTCCTAATTATTCGACCTGTTTACATTAGTGAAATATAAAATGTACTTATAAGCTCGAAATTCCCATAAGAACTACATCTCATCATACTTATACGTTACGACACATTATACTAAAACTCAAGTGCCGATAACAAGGTACATATGTCCTAAGTGTCCGATTTAACTTAATTAGCGACATTTATCACTTTAACTTACCAAAGTCTAACACTTTGGTGATTTTGACCCATTTGATTTCACTAGCGAAATCCATCGCCCTTTCTGAATCAAACATGTAGTATTCGAGTCAATTTGACCCGTTTGAACTTTTAAGTGGAATCCACCACTTTCATCATATATTCACTATCGAATTTCTAACCTTTTTCTCATCCGATTATTACATACGAATTCCTTCGCTTAGTAATAACCAACATTATGACTAGATCATTATTCTTCAAATAAATAGCATAAATAATAACAATACTTTACGAAACGTATAGCCACATACCTTTAGAGCTTTCCTTTTAAGCGGGTATCCGTTCCGCCTTGCCCACTTGATGATCCACCCAATTCACCTATATAATTCGATTAGAATATATTGTTTAGAACTCATGGTTCAATATTCGATATTTCATACTCTTGGTTAATCAATTAAGCGATTATTTCCTATTTTTCAAGTATTCCAATTCATTCAAGCAATTTATCAAACATCTAGTGTGCATAATTAGTATTTTAACACTATCATGTTCATGATTTATAACTTTAACCATGTTTAAGCATAGTAATTCGATTCATATATCAAGAACACTGTAATCACACTAGAATTTACCTTATAACCATCAATTAACATTCAATATCACAAGAATACATGTATTCTTCACAAAACCCATATACCCTTATATGAAAAATAATGAAACCAATGAATTATGACATGAATGAATTAATTTATAATCTAATACTCATTCCTAGACTTGTATTCATCCTAATTTACCCATAACATCCATTAATTCACCACTAATTTCTGTTATGAGAATTCAAAATCATCATAACATTATCATATCTAAAAATTTAACATACCTTGTGACCTACTAAGTACGAGGATCACAAATTCAGCCTTGATTCACCTTCAATTTGGTTTTATTTCTTGGATTTTGACTGAATTTAGAGGAGTTAGGGTTTTGAAAGAGGTAGATTTTGTCCCTGGGTTTTTGATTGATCTGGACACACACTAGGTGTGTGTCTTTGATGTTTATCTAGGTTTTACAAAATAACTTTCAAAATTTGCACCTTTGGCCCCTCAAATTTCTAAGTTTTATAAGAAGGGTTAAAATACTTTGATTTCCCCATCTTTTCTATTAATATTTTAACTAGGTTAATTATTCCTAGTTTCCCCATCCCACCCCCCTCTCGATCGGTATGTCTGCTTGTCCTTGTTGGACCATGTGCGTGACCCTAAACAGTCAGTAAAGGCAGTTCATCATCATTTACTAAGGCGGAATCAAAGTAAACAATGTCACACAGCTTGTTTCCTTTTCAATTCTTCTCTATTACTGATTTCTGAGTCTTTACAATGATTTCTGATGAAAATCCGACAGCACCTCGACTCATACACTATGACCTCAGTCCCTGATCGCTTCAAATGAAACAACACAACCACTATATATAGCCTACGGTATTTCGCTTGAATGAACAACATGTTGTTTCAAGCGAACTAGTAAGTTGTTGGTTTTGCTTGAACATGACATGTTGTCATTTCAAGTGAACTCACCTTTATTAACATATAAAAACCTTAATTTCGACCCTGTTGTGTGCTCGTTCATTCTATCTAGACCTAAGACTCGATTAAGACGAAGTTAACAGACATTCAATGCACCAACAGACTCCCCCTTGGATGTTGACGAAGTCTTCGGCGTCGAGTCTTTAGTCTTAGTCTCTCTCCAAATTTTCTTCACATTGTAAAAGATCCTTCAATCTTTATCTTCAACGTTTAATCTTCAATCTCCCCTTTGATTGTTGATCCAGAATTCTGACTCCCCCTTTCACAGACTCCCCCTCTCGATCAGCTAGGGCTCAAATTCTGGTTCAAATTTTTGACTTTTTCATTGCCATGGGGATTCCTGTTACCTGCATATACTCTACCCAAATATAAGATATATGACAATAACAGTGTCAATCCAAACTTACCATTTAATCTTCAGAGTTAGAAATCCACTTAAGTATTCAGGTCCAAGTTAATGACCCTGATTACTTAATTAATCTACCAAGTCCAACTTAATGACCTTGGTTGATCTGAGATAATTCACACTCACATTTTGTTCAATCATTTCCTAAAAAAATTTTACAAGTTTCAAGTTAATGAACTTGTTACAACTTTTCAACTATCACAAAATTATCATGTTTAGCTCCAAACTCATCATCCAGTCCAAAAACTTCCTGCATCTGCTTCAATTCAAATCTGAAGATCAACTCTCCACTTTGGTTTGTCGGAAAATAAAGCAGACGTGTAAAATCTTTTTGGACTTTTAATAAAGTTTCTAAACTAGAAAAGAAATACAGAAATAAAATGTAGTAAAAGTAAACTATTTACAAATATATTTTTGGTTAAGCGTGTTAGGGAATCATATCAGCTATTCGACAAGTCACAAGTACCGTTAAGCTTTGATTACATATTCAAAATTAAACAATTCGCTTAGATTGTCGATATACTGATCCACTTAAATTTTCACACAATTTTCAATCTATCCAGGATACGAATTAAGTGTTTTAGAGACTTAAACTTATACATGTGTCCCACCTGTTGAATATACTCCCGTATCCAGATCCAAATATTCAGTCTTACAGGTGAGAATACCACAGATGATATCTGTAAGGGAATAAATTATATAACAGTACGAAAACGTGAGAGCTCAGGTCAGAGCTACCGTTCAGCAGAGAGATCACGAATCGACTTGGGTGTGTCCCCTTTAGAGGATCTTTTTGTTACAACAGCATTGACTAGCAATTTTATTGTCTTATCATTTATGCTGAGGGTGATGCTATGTTTCAAGCATTGCGGAAAGTATTATTCGAGGACTAGGTCAGAACTTCCATTCAGCAGAAGTCCCGAAATAATACCCCAGATATCACTGAGTATAAAGACCTAGTATATCAAAAAAAGGAATCTTTCAAACAAGATTTCAGGGGTTACCTATATATCCAAGTAGTGTTCCCCACGAAATAAGTAAGTAAAGATTTTAAGTTTATATCCCGAACAAACTTACTAAATGTCTAAAAACCTATCGGCACATCATCAGCGAGACTGTTTAATGCATTTAAACATTACATTTCTTTAGCATACTGTAACTGTCAAGCTGATGTACTATCATTTTCCCATTTTACACAAGCTCTTTTCTGGTTTTCTAATGTTTTTGGATTTTGAAAATATCTCATGTTTTTGTATTTTTGTCATTTTTAATGTTTTTGTATTTTCTGAAAATATTACCCTATACCTCCCCCTAAATACCAAAACAAGTAAAAAAATCGACAAACCATTGCAGATTGCTTCTCAACATCATCTACAATGTCTCCTTCATCAACGCCAATAATCTCCTCCAACACCGATAAAAGCTTCATACCGTTCAGTTTTAGCAAATACTGAAAACGTGTTTTATCAAATGCTTTGGTATGTAAATCAGCTTTTTATTCGTCAGTGTGGATTTTCTCAATTCGTATCAACTTCTTCTCGAAACAATCGCGAATGAAGTGATGACGAATCTCAATGTGTTTCGTTTTAGCGTGATGAACATGATTTTCGTAATGTTAATCGCTGCCTCATTATCAACAAAGATAGGGGTGTTTAGAAATTGCAAACCGTAGTCGCGCATCTGTTGCTGGATCTACAAGATCTGTGAGCAGCAACTGCTAGGAGATACATACTCCGCTTCACATACGGATAAAGCCACAGAGGTTTGCTTTTTTGCATTGCCAGGTGACCAATCGTGATCCGAAAAACTGGCACCCTGCTGTTGTTGATTTAGCATTAATTTTGCAGCATCCGAAATCTGAATCGGAATACCCTTCGAGCGTGAAATCGCCGTCTCTTGGATACCATAACCCCAATGATGGAGTTCCTTTCAGGTAGCGTAATATCCTTTTCACAATCACCATATGCGAAGCTCTCGGGTTAGATTGAAATCTTGCTGCGAGGCAGGTTGGGTACATAATATCAGGTCTTGAAGCTGTCAAATACATCAGCGATCCGATCATGGAACGATACATCGTTTCATCTACCTTCTCTCCGGTGAGATCAGGGTTTATCCCATGATTCGTTGCTAATGGGGTGGAAGCTGGAGTAGAACCTGACATCTCAAATTTCTCCAAGATATCATGAACATACTTCGTTTGATGTATGAAAATTCCTTTGGGTAGTTGATCAACCTGCAGACCCAAAAAGAATTTCATCTCACCCATCGATGACATTTCGAATTTCTTCTTCATAACTCGTTCAAAATCTTTGCACAAATTTTCATTCATTGACCCAAATATGATGTCATCTACGTATATTTGAACTATCAGTAGATGTCCTTCGACCTCTTTGGTGAATAGAGTGGCATCCACTTTTCCTCGGATGAAGCTGTTGGCTAGTAGGTGTTGAGACAATGTCTTGTACCAAGCTCTCGGGGCCTGGTGTAAACCATACAATGCTTTGTCTAGCAAGTAGACCTTGTCTTTGTGGATTGGATCGGTGAAGCCCGGTGGCTGTCCGACATATACCTCCTCTTTTACCTTCCCATAGAGAAAAGCCGATTTTACATCTAACTGATATACTTTGAAGTTTTTCCATGATGCAAATGCTAGGAAGATTCTGATCGCTTCTAGTCGAGCTACAGGAGCGTACACTTCGGTAAAATCTATACCCTCCTGCTGACTGAAACCCTGGACTACGAGTCGAGCTTTGTTGCGAACCACAACTCCTCTATCGTCTCTCTTACACTTGAACACCCACTTTGTGTTTATCTTCCTTTGACCATCAGGCAAGTCTACTAACTTCCACACACCTAACTTCTCGAATTGGCTCAGTTCCTCTTGCATTGCATTGACCCAAGAATCTTCAGTAAGCGTCTCTTTATAAGTCCTTGGTTCAATATGCGAGATAAAACAACTCAATGAGAATTCAGTTTGTAATGGAGCAACTTTTGTATAAAAACAAGTAAGCCCTTTATCAAGCTGTCTTCGAGTGCGGACGCCTGTTTGCAATTCTCCAATGATCAATTCCTCTGGATGGTATGAAAGAGTTCGTGGCATCACTTCTCCTGGAACATCTACATCGCCTTCCAGATTCGTAACATTCTGATTTGCACCGTGTTCACTGACTGGGTTTGTTTGACTTGAAATCTGAATTTGCTCCCCCTCGGAATCTAAATCACCACGATCAAATACTGGCATGTTCTCAGATTCTTGAATATCATTCTATAACATCTGATTAGCTTGAGCAACTTCATTTTGTTGGACATCATCATGTTCACCAGCATTGCTTGGACCTGCTTCATCATCATTTGAAGTTTGTCGTGGTTGCCTTGAATACTCAGCTGGAAACCTTTCCTGCGATTCTTCATACTCTCTTAAAATATCCAACTCATCAAAGAAATCTTCTTCTTCATCCTTTTCTTCTTGCATGTCAAACGAATCCCACAATTTATCATAATTAAAACGCCATTAGTCACCGGGATTCTGAGGCGGCATAGTATACCCCTGACACTCAACATGTTGTGCTTCGATGATCTGCTTCAGGCTTGGAACTGTTGGTGTATACATGTGTCGAATTCGTCCTATATCGAGTCTTGGTTACGTTGCGGATCTGATCAAGCATGATGTCATCATATACAATGATGACATCATAATATGACATCATCATGTGCAACATCACATGAAATTGAATATACAGATAAGACAAAATTAGTTTAGTTTGAAAGTTACAAGGCATTTCGCTTGAAACAAGAATTGTATGTTCGCTTGAATTCAATTAGGTGAGTTCGCTTGAGTAGTCCTGTTATGTTTCAAGCGAACTAAGAAGGTTATATATAGGCTTGTGTTCTTGTCATTTGGAATAGAATTTCAGAAACGATACCGAGGTGCTGCCGGTATTCCTTGTGACTGTAAACGCTATTATTTCAATATACAAGAAGGTTAAAGTGTGAATCAAGCTGTTTCGAGTCTATACGTTTGTTTCCGCCTTGCGTATAGTCTAAGAACTCTTCCGAACGACTCATTCAGGTCGCGATTCGATCCTAAAAGTGGTATCAGAGCTCAGGAGGAAGAGTTCTTGCCATATTCAGCTTGAATATCTGTTTTCTACTCCTTCTTTCACAAACTTAAATTTTTTTACGGATAAAATTAGCTCAAATTCTCACATATCACGCGTAATCATGTTTTAACAAATCCTGGAAAGTTTCAGAACTAAAATCGACTTAAAACTGGTTAAAATCATGAGTTCGCTTGAAATTTGTTCGACATTTGCTGATGTCACTGTGTATCTCGCTTGAAAACACCATTTGAATGACACCCCGCTTGAAATTACACTGCTTGAAAACAACATCCCACTTGAAATTACATACATTGTGACTGATCTCGCTTGAAAAAAGACAGTCCGCTTGAAACATGTTTTAGATCCGCTTGAATTGTATTTCGGGTTGTTCTCATTTTACGTGAAAGTGCATTGAATTGTGTGAAACTTTAAAGAATGTTGTCGGTCTGCATGTGTTTTTGCCAGCTTTAGTGTATCAGTTGGTCACATGAGTGGTCCGTTCAAGGTTTACATGTGATAAAGCAATTACATCAGCCCAAGTGAATACATTTTATCATCATTAAAATTGGTTGGGAAAAGAAATTGTCTGCTACTTTTATTTGAGATCCAATTAGAGTAAATCAGTATTTAGCCCAAGTTTCATAATTATATAGACCAAGCGACCCAATCAAAGTTAATTGTTACTTGACTTTGTTGGCCATCAACTTTTGTGCATGGGCATATGAAGAGATTGTCTAGAAAGTAACAATTCAAGTGACAATTATCAGTACATGTGCTGAACATATACGGTCCAATCAAATTGAAAGGTTACTTGAAAGTGTCGGCCACGTGAATTCTATATCCATTTATTGCTTTAAAAAACTTCGGCCCATGTGATTGAGTTTATTATCCAAAGTTATCAGCCCAAATCACAGTTGGATTGCTTAAAGTGTCTCGGTCCAATTGAAAAAGTGCATGTTAATTGCCGGTCCACTAAAGTCAAGTTTGATGATATCAGTTTGAGTGTTGTCGGCCCAAATCACTTAATTCAAGTGGATAGTTGTTTTGATCTAAAAAGTCTTGGTTCAATCTACAACCAGCTTACATGTGGATTTGAAACCCGAACAACATTGGAACGAGTCCGCAAATCTTCGACACGAGTCTTAGATTGATTTCATCAACACACATTGTTACGTATTCAGTCAGTTTAAACTGATCGTTTGTCTGTGTGTTTACAGGTAATTCCGGTATTTTATGAGGTGAACCAGTTCGCATCAAGTTAGTTCGTTTATAATTACCAGTTCGCTTGAGATTTGATTCCAGTTCATTTGAAAGTCCGAGTTTGTGAATTTTTGAAACAGAAACATGGAAAAGGCATTGTTGAAGAAGTCATTTGACATGTTTGTAGCTTTTGATCATGAAACAACAAAGATGACCATTGATAGATATTGTCATTAGTCATGGAAATGGAAAGATTGAACATTAAGAAAGATGATGATGAATGGATTGATAAACTTGCTGATGCATTACCACAGCAAAAATGGGGAAATTAACTGTTGATTGTAAAACATATGAGAAAAACTGAAAATATGAATCTGGCACAGTTTATTAAGAATGATCGAAGATGCAAATAGAAAAGCTTATTTTGGTATCATTAATCAAGATGATGAATTTGTTGCTGAAGGATTTAGCTGGGATAAATACATTCCAACTGGTTCAGGCTTTGTTGCTAGAATTCAGGGTGAAGATGAGACTAATCAGAAAAGAATCCCGATTTTTCCAGATCTTGGAAATGATGTGTGTGACAACTGGCACCAAACCGGTAATTTCCGTACACTTTAATTATTATTTAATGATTGCAATTATGTGCTTAATTGTCAGAAATGTCTGAACACATACTAAACAAGTGAATTCATGCTCGTTGTATACTACAAAATATTGCTTTATGCATAAACGAGAGCGTTGCGTCAGAAATATTAGTAAACTCACCGGTAGGACACAATGTGTCAACAGAACTGCAGAAAGCAGTCAGACAATAAAAGTGGAGCCTAAGTGTAGGTCCAACGACAAGAATAGATTAAAACCCAAGAGTACATATAAGGGTTTAATTTATAGACATTGCGAAAGCAAAAATAAGCACCAAAAAGCACCCGAAACGCACTTTAAGTGCAGAATTTTGTATAGTTCAGCAATAATTCAGCATTTAAACATATAAATATTATGCAGAAATTTCGTTTTATCATCCAGAATATTTCCCTAAGTGTTGGGAATTGAAAGGGTACAAGAAGGGTACTTAAAAGACACTAAAAAGTGTAATTTAGCACTTTAACGAACCAGTGTCTAACCGAACAACCGGACTTTACCCGGAGTAAAATATATATATATATATATATATATATATATATATATATATATATATATATATATATATATATATATATATTGTCAATGACATTGTTTTTATTTTTTTCTAAGCTAGTTAGGGTCCCCGAACACCCTAACACACTTTATATTATATAACATACTTAACACTAATTCTAACATGTAACATATGACTAGTTAATGTAACAAGTTCCATTGCATCACAACTAAGCCAACCTTCCCCCCCCCCCCCCCAAAAAAAAAACCGGTTGTAAAGTGGGTTCCCCCATTTGATTTTTATGAATATAATATGAGATCATGCTTGATATCTTGAAGACATATTGTCTAGAGGATAATGCTAAGTTGATAAACAATTATAAAAACCTCAAGACCATCTTCATACTTATCATTAAACACCAACAAAACACTCTCACCTTACCCCCTCTAACTCACGGCCACAAGGGTCCCTCAAGCCACCACCATTTTCGATCCATATCCAGCTATTCCAAGGTGATATTAAGGTGTAAGAAGGTCAATAACGAATCTCGGTGCAAGCGGATCTTGAAGGACCTTCACCATTTGCTTTTATCCACCTAGTTTTCGTCTTGAATCTTCCCTAGCCTTGTGCTAGTTGTAAGTGATTCTAAACACCCTCTTGTTCATGTTTAGAGTGGTTAATAAGAGGTTTAACGGATAAAAATTATGAACACTAGAGATCAAAGTTTAAAGTCTTGTTAGAATGATGAATATGGTGGTTAATGAGTTAATATTAGTGTAAAACTTATGGAACTTGTTTTGTTATAGTTATTTATTATTGTTGGATGCTAGTAGGGGAACGGATCGTCATCTAACCACGCTAGGTCATGTTCATGGAACATGAACTAGAGCTATGTTTAGTGTAAAAAGAACTAGATGACGAACCCTTTCACTCACAAACATGAACTTGTGTAAAAACGATTTTTCTTATGAAATGGAGTTCTAAACTAGTAGATCTACGGATCTACAAGTGGTATTTTTGAAGAACCAAGTGTATGATGAAATCATGTTTAAAAAGTCGGATCTTTCTCAAAATAAAGACATTTTTGAGAACCAAAAAGTGTATAGACACTTGTGAAACGAAAGGATTTAACCAAGAAATATTTTCGTAAATACCGACTAGAAGTTGTAAAACTTCATATTCTTTAAAAATAAAGTTTTCGAGATAATGATTTTATTTTTAAAGATGGAAAGACTTACTAAATGTGCTAGTAAGTTACTACACATTTTTGTAAATATTCAAGTTCATGAAATGGAGAAATTAGTGATTATTGTTGATGATTATTGTTGATAATTGTTGTTGATGATTGTTGACGACTTAAAAGAAAATAAACACATGTTTTGAAAACATGGGAAACCTCCATTTTTAGGGAAAACTCTGTCAAAATTTTTATAAATTTTGACACTTAGAGAAATATAAGTTTTTGAGGAACTTATTTCCCTAAAAATGTATTTAAAAATATTACCAAGGTTTCCCTAATTTTTGGTGATAAGAAATGGTGATTTCTTCAAGAATAAAAATGGATATTAAGTATGTATATTTTTGAGAAAAATATATATATTATTTGATCACCAACTTGTGTGCTAAGTGTATATAGTATGTGTTATACGTGCTAGTGTATTAAGACTTAAAAATACACTAAATACTCATGAGGAGTATAAACATAAAAATACACATACAACATACAAGATACATAATTCGGGTGCAAAGTGCAAAACACAAGACTTATATTTATTTTTGAGAAAATAATATAAGTAAGACACTTAGTTAAAAATATAAAATATTTTTAACACAAGAATATATACACAAAAGAGAGTGACTGTACTTGTGCGACGCAAGTCTAGTGACTAACGTTAAGAAAACGCGTATAGGTCACGACGTTAATTAAGCAAATCCGGTGAAGTTTACGACGCTAGGAACGCAAAGTTGTGAGTTCATGCTCCCCCTTTTCTTTTAACTGTTTTCAGTTTTATAACTTCGGGGGTGAAATACATGTACAATATTTATAATTGGTATGATATAAATACAAGAAGTACACTTGGTGAGAACGAGAACCAAGTGTGACGAAATATAAGAATACAAGAAGTACACTTGGTGAGAACGAGAACCAAGTGTGACGAAATATAAGAATATGAGAAGCGCACTTGGTGAGAACGAGAACCAAGTATGAGGCGTTATGAGAAATGATGCGAGAAATCGTGTCACGAATAGGGTACAGAAGCACCATTAATCAACAATATACCTAGACCGCAGAACAAAAGGTTAGATCTAACGGGTGCCGGGCAGCCACACACTCGGTGAGGGCGAGAATCGAGTAGTGCTTTTGTGTCTCAGAATATACCAATTAAATGCCTAAGGTTTGGTGACTTCCTATGTCGTGTCACATGTTAATGGCTTTGCAACCCATTAATAATCCTGATACTTACAGGAATACTTTATTTACATAAAATTCATACCATACTAAAACTTGATGAATACTTGAAGTACGTGGGGTACTCAAGAAAATGGGAATTATACTTGAGTACGTGGGGTACTCAAGAAGAATTTGAATTATACATGAGTACGTGGTGTACATATGAAACTGGATTTATATATGAAAACTTGATTTATTCGCAAACTATGTTTTCATACAAAGTATACAAACGTGATATACAAAAACTGCATGAATTCACACCAACATTATGTTGACGTTTTTCCAAAACTCACATGTATTTCAGGTAACTAGGATGGATGTGCGCGCGGTCTCGCTTATGCTTGTGGATGTCGCTTATGTTTATCTTTAAATAAAGTTGTAAACTTTTCAAGACAATGTTTTATGCGACTTCGCGATGTAAACGCTAAATTTATGTTTTCAAATTATGGTATTTGATGTTTTTACGAGCATATAGCATGTTTACCTTTCGTATGCAATGAGAACCTTTCATGATCACACCTCGTGCTTCCGCCGCAGTAAGGGGTGTGACATATTGGTATCAGAGCAGCGATTGTAGTGAACCAGGATTCCTTCTCGAGTCTAGTCTACAATCTCTAGGATCCTTTCACGAAAACAATTTTTCAAATAGTTTTCATTGCATTAAACGTCCCGCGACATCCACTACCTGAAACTAGTTACATGAGTCCAGAAAAGACACTACGAGGCTTAGAGTGCACTTGAGTAGCACTTGTCGTTGACTAGAAATTACTTGCAATTATGTGTGATAATTAGCATGTACTAGAAGTAGAATGTCACAAGTATATGTGACTTTACCTGGAAGCAATGGCCTACCTGTAGGAAGAAATACGAGGATGAAACGAACTGTGCGGACTGTGCAAGGAGTTACGTAATTTTGGATACATACATAATTATGGAATTCAGTGCACAGAAACCACAGCAAGTCTTGTCACATATAGATTCCCTCAGTGCAAGCCTACTAAGTACTCTGCTAGAGTAATAATTGTTTGATGTCACTTATGTGGTATATACCTGTGAATATATATACTACTACTGTCTAGTATGATGATATCAAACAAATGACTAACCCTGTTGTGTTAGGTTCTGTCAGAACATGGCACCCAGGAAAGCTGTGAATGCTCGCAATGACGATCAACCTCCTCCTCCCCCACTGCCAAGAACTGCTGAAGAGCTGAATGCTCTACTGGAAGAAAGGATCTCCCCTGCTATCGCCCAGTACGAGGCGAACCGAACTCAAGACAGTGGAGGACCAAGGAATGCTAGACGTAACGGGCATGGAGATTCATCTGGAGGCAACGTAGCTCAAGGTAACCTTAAGACGATTTGCTAAGCATGGAGAAATTTATGAACGGTCTTTGTTTCATTATTTCTTCGATTGCTCACATGTGAATTGGTTGAATCAATTCCAGGCTGCACTTTCAAGCAGTTCCTCGACTGCAAGCTGATGAACTATGACGGCACAGGAAGTGCAGTAGCCTTTGTACACTGGACGGAGAAGACTGAAGCTACCATCCGCATGAGCAAGTGTACCGCGGACCAGCAAGTTACTTTTGCCACTGGGTTGTTTGTCGATGATGTAACACCTGTGTCATTTCAACCATCAAACAAATGACAAACCAATGAAATATTTTATTTCATACTTTGGACTTGTATAAATATGTGTATCTTTTGCACATATCAACTCTTGTTTGATTTCAAGCTCTAAATCGCTTTCTGGAAGGTTATACACGCACTGATGCGTAAATATAACCAGTTTAATGCAACAAACACTCCGGAATAGTGAAATAGGCTTAACATACCTTAAATAACCTTTACATAACTTAGATATAAGTTTTGGAAGGTTTGGTGTGGTGAAATCAAAGTTATATCGCTTATAGGGACTAAAGTTGACAAACTGCGAAAGTATGCCAATTTGAACTGTAACAGACATTCCGGAACATGACCATAAGTTAAACATACCATAAATATCCTTTACATAGCTTAGAAATAGGCTTTAATGGGTTCGGTGTGCTAAAATAAACTTTTGGGTCATTCAGGGACTAAAAGTGTCAGAAAGTGCACAAGTTTGCATTTTCGCGCATAACTTATGTTCTGAATACATCCGAACATCCAAAAATTTATGTAAGCACTAAAATATTTTATTTTAGTGTTCTCCATAAGAAAAATCCATTCGTCGCGTCATTTGGTTCGTTTTTCGCATTCGGGACCAGATTCGATGTATTCGCCGTTGTTTAATTCACAACCACACATTCTAAACTTGCTTAGTCAGCGGATAAGGATGGAATTTTGGCACCATGACTTTGCAACACATGTATGGATGGAATTTAAACACCTAAACACCATAACTTTGCAACACATGTATGGATGGAATTTAAACACCTAAACACCATAACTTTGCAACACATGTACGGAGGGGATTAAGGCACGTTTTCCATGAAACGATCTTAACGGTTCGGGTATTCCTATAAATACCCCATACCCCCCATTGCTAAAATCACTAGAATTCTGATTTGAGAACCTCTAAGTTGAAACCATTGTTTCATACCTGAGATTCTTGAATCGGGATTAGCATTCGGGGACCCTTCGTAAGTATTCTTTCGTTCTTTTCCTTATTTTACTGCTTTTCGAGTCAGAAAGTCAAACTTTGTTTGACTTTCAGCGTTGACCAGTAATGGTCAATGCGAAGTTCGTTTGAACTTCGCAACGTGAGTGTAATCACGTTGGTTATAGTCCCTTGGGACTATGCCCACTGATTACCACGTTGTCTAGGGTCGTAGGGTAGGCGATCTAATAAATCGCCTATACCTTCGAACCCGACCCAGTTTGGTCGATCATTAGGATCCAACCAAATACAGTAGGTGACCATAGTAGGTAGGGAATAACCTTCCGAGGTTATACCCTATGGTCACAACGTTTAAGTAGTTGTATGATAGGTAGTTTATATGCCTTAGGTAAATTACCAGAATACCCTTTTCATGTATAATTGGTAATTAAGCATATGTAACCTAAACTTTTGTCACATAACTGATTATGTAACATGTTTAGGCATATAACACTTGTCATAGGGCTAGTTAGGCGGTCCGAACGCGTTTCACGCGAACGACGCGTTAAAGTAGCATAAGCTACCTAAACGGGTCGTAATGGGTCGAAATCACTCAGGATAAGTTTCATTTAGTATGTAGGCTTTGTTAAACCAAATGACACGAGTCTCTACACTCGTTTGGTTTACAAACCCTAATGCTACCCGATCTTCCGATCCAGGTCCGGTTAATTAACATAGTTATCTATATAAGGTGCCGTTTGATTCCGTGATCTCTAGCTTTGCTTGGTGGTTATCCTAGGACTTCTGAGCAATCTCAAGTGAGTACATAGACCCCTCTTTTACTGTTTTCCAAACTGTTTTGGGGTGGAACACATGTGCCTACTTGTTACTTTCATGCTTTCCTGTTTTAACATCATATACTGCTATGTTCGTTAGTACATTATAGTACATGATTTTATGACATTTCATGCTAGGTGTGCCCAATTGTGTGTATTACTTAGTACCTCGTTTTACATGACATTTTGACATAGACATTTGACATAGACATTTCGGCATAGACATTTTAACATGATTGACATTTGATCATGCATTTCCCACAAAACATAACTTTGATTTAAACCAAGATTTACTTCAATACTTTGTTTTTGTGCATATGGTTTAGTTGAGACATTTCACTTGCCATACATGACATCTTGACATAGACGTTTGACATGGATATTTGACATAGACATTTGACATGGATATTTGACATAGACATTTTGATATGATTTACATCTTGACATGAACACTTTGGCATATTACCCAATACATTTGACAATTGATTTAAAACATAGACTTCTTACATTGGTTGGTTTGGTTTGATTAAGTGATTAAGTAACGATGCGTGTGTAATATGATACAAGCATGGTGGATACGCCGCTGGTACTTCCTATATATAAGTGTTTGTATGGTATTACATATCATAGCGTTATTTGAATCATTTCAGTTTGAGACATAGAACATTTTATACAAATAACATACTTTTTCACAAGACATTGATTTATAAACATCTTATCTTATGCAAACATATTTTACTTGGTTATTCATTTAACCTTACATTTATTTATACTTATCATCTGAACTCATTGTTTTTCAAATGATTTACAAAGCAAAGCAAATAACAAGGTTCATGACTAAACATTTTCTCAAACATAAGTCATGAAACCTATTTTCACAAAACCTATGTATCTCACAGGCATTTTTATGCTGACGTACCTATTTTCACATGTGTTTTTCAGGAGCTGTTGCATAAGATGATCAAGATACACATAGGCAGACTTGGGCTTTAGTGACAATAAAAGATGCAAGACTAGTTAATTATGTTGTATTTCTTTGTTTGTTAAGACATTGTAACACCTTTAATCAATAAAACAAAACTTCATTTGCCATGGATTTGAGACAATTAATTCTGTTACAACACTCCCCGATGTTTCCGCCACGTTTTGTATGTTCTACGTGGTCGGGGTGTGACAGAAAAGATGGTATCAGAGCCAATGGTTATAGGGAATTAGGTTATTAGTAATGCTTTGACCTAGTCTATAACCTTCTTAGGACCCTAACGCGAGTTTACTTGCGTTTAGTCATAAAACAATACCGTCACCTATCCTTAGGCGACGACCACAACAAGAACATAAATTTCAAAACCGCTTTGAAAACTAATCATCTGTTCTAGGATGATTGATTACAAGGTTTTGAACCCTCTGTCATATGGTTTTGAACCCCTTTGAATTTTCAAAATCTCGTCAAGGTTTTGGGTTTTAAATAATGTGAACACGTGCAAACTGGAAGGGTGAATGCCTGTATTCTGGGATTTCTGTCTAGGCAAGCACTTCGTATACATCTCAACCAGACGCGAGACCAGTTGTGCTTACCTGGGAATTCTTGGGATGAGTGTTCACTTATAGGCGAGCATGTCTTCGCGATACATTATTTTTGACCTATTTACTTTGATTTTTCACCGAGGTCGTTTGTTGCTTTATAGTAACAAACAAATGACCACTACCCTTGCTTTCATCAGATTTGTTTCATCTCATTCTTTTCGTCTAAATCTCTCACTCGTTTCCTTTCATGTTTCCTCTTTTAGAATGCCTCCTCGACGCGACAATCAGATGGAAAATGCCGAACTGGCGGAAATCATCGCGCAGCAAATGGCTGTTGCCTTCCCAAATCTTTATGCTCAAATGATGCAGTCCATCAACAACAACAATGCTCCCTGCAACTTCAAGAGTTTCAACTCGGCTAAACCTCTCAAGTTTAGTGGTTCAGAGGGAGCAACTGGGCTTCTTCAATGGTTCGAGAGCATTGAGAATACGTTCCGTCACGTTCAGTGTCCTGAAAATCGCAAGGTCGAGTTTTCTTCGAGCGTGTTTCAGAAGAGGGCTCTTACATGGTGGAACGGGATTATGAGAGACCGGGGTGCTGAAATTGCACTAGCACAGACTTGGGCCGAGCTTAGAGCTCTTATGATGAGGGAGTTCTGTCCTCGTCATGAACTGCGAGCTTTGGAGAGGGAGTTTGATGATTTGAAGCAAGACAGTGGTGAACATCGAGCCTATACTGACCGTTTTGAAGAATTGAGCCTGTTGTGTCCTGCTATGGTTACTCCTGTGGATAAGGCGATCGAGAAATATACTGATGGTCTTCCTGACCTAGTTCAGGATATTGTTACTGGCAGCAACCCCACTACTGTCAGACAAGCCATTGAATTGTCAGCTACTCTAACTGAATCCCACATCAGAAAGAAAAAGCTTTTTCGAAAAGGCGACCCAAGACCATCCGACAAGACTGCTCAAGTAGAACCAAAGGAAGAACATGCTGAGGTGTCCAAGAATAAGAAGCGTAAGGCTTCGCAGAATTTTGCGATTGCTGCTCAACCTAACCAAAACACCCGCAACCAACCAGCGCAGCCTCCTACAAGGAAACCTTATGCCGGTACTGCACCGATATGCGACAAATGTAATGCACACCACTTAGCTCACCTACAGTGTCGTTTGTGTGCATCATGTGGGCGACTCGGTCACCTGGCAAATGCTTGTCGTTTTACCCCGAACCAAGCTGGTTCAAACCAACCTCAAGTAAATCCTGCTCAAGCTCGTCTTCCACGAGGTCCTTGTTTCAACTGTAACGAGATGGGCCATTTCCGAAGAAATTGCCCAAAGATTGCTAACGCGAATCCAGCGCAAGGATGAGCATCGGACCAACTAAAAGACAATGTTGTTTAAGAAATAATCAAGCCTTATGTATTATTTTCTTTTGTTGTCAGGGTCCATGAAACAGTTGTTGTTGTGGTTGTTTATAAATAAATCTTTATATTTTGCATTGCAATGTACAAATATGATGGCATGTATAAACAACGTATCCCCTACAATACCGACAATCAAGGAATCGTATTCCTTGAAGAACAGACTACCCCGTAATTTCTTCCATTTTATTATCTCTTGCGTTTTCCACGGAAATCCTTAGTAACCGTCTCTTGCAAAGAAACGAGGTACAAGGCGCAAGTTACAACTCTGTATGAATACCCAACGTACCACTATAAATTCTTAATAGGATACCTAAGGGTATTTCAGTATCTTCAAAATTATTGTACCTTAATTCGAATATTGCGTTTTCTTGAAAACGAAATCGAATTTTTGGAAGATCTTTCTATCTTCATAGTTAGATTCTTGTTAATGTTTAAAGTGCCAAATGAAATCCATGAAATGGATTCCTAGTGTGCTTTAAATGCATGTACGTAATTAACAAAACAAAACTTACAAATTAAAGATCTAGATAAACAATTTAATGATTACGTGACTATGTGTTTATGCATTTTGTGTTTTTGTATACTCTGGATATTCGTTATCCAAATCCTCATAGAATCTTTCTTATCTCCATATGAAGGATTCGTAGTAGGATATTCAAAAAGGTACTATCTTAAATCCTTAATGGACTTCCACGTTGTAGTTAAGTCCCTTGGATTATAAAGTACTATTCCAAAGTTTAAGGGAAACATGTGTTGAAAAGTTAAATAGATCCTCCGTCGATCTAAAGTTAAATACATCCTACGTCGGTGTAGTTAAATGTTTCTCTTAGATAGTTGAGTTAAAGAGATCCTACGTCGATCTAAAGTTAAATACATCCTACGTCGGTGTAGTTAAATATTCCCCGTAGGTAGTTAGTTAAAGAGATCCTACGTCGATCTAAGTTAAATAGATTGGTCCGACAATCTAGTTAAATACATCCTACGTCGATGTGGTTAAATTTCCCCCGTGGATAGTTTAGTTAAAGAGATCCTACGTCGATCTAAGTTAAATAGATTGGTCCGACAATCTAGTTAAATACATCCTACGTCGATGTGGTTAAATTTTCCCCGTGGGTAGTTTAGTTAAAGAGATCCTACGTCGATCTAAGTTAAATAGATTGGTCCGACAATCTAGTTAAATACATCCTACGTCGATGTGGTTAAATTTTCCCCATGGGTAGTTTAGTTAAAGAGATCCTACGTCGATCTAAGTTAAATAGATTGGTTCGACAATCTAGTTAAATATGTCATGTATTTATGTAGTTAAATAGGCCCTCGGGTGGTCTAAATCAAGAGATTGTTCGTTAATCTAATCCTTTGGTGACCTAGTTAAAGAGACTCTATAGAGTCAAGTTAATTCACCACAGGATTTTTCGTGTGATTTTTTGTCACACCCCCAAAATCCACACGCGGAGTACTACCGCTTGGAGGCGTGACATGACCAGGATCAAGCCACCAATCATATTGAACATGAGTATATAGTAAAAGTCATTCATCAATACGATAGGTGTTTCCAAAACCAAATATAAACAAGTTTGTAGCGGAAGCATTAAAGTAAAACCCAACATAAGTTTAAGTACAAAATGTCATAATGTTTAACAACACATTCACGATCCGTATCCACAACGACTGTGCCTCCCGTGCAAGCTCCAATAGTACCTATGGTCCTGCAAGGCATGTAACAGAGAGTCAACAACTAGTTGAGCGAGTTCACAGAAAGTAATGCGTAATAGTAAGTTTGTAACATGTGGCTCTACTGGGCCGGTAGTAAGTTCTATTGGTGGGGGCTTCCCGTGTTGTATAACCACTAGACTATTTGTAACCATATGTGTTCTTCACAACCGAGAACAGTAATACGTACAAGTGTTACGTAGGTTTTACGTAAGTATCCTTCCCAACCGAGGATAGGGGTACGCGGGGGTTTACGTAGGTTTTACGTAAGTTCCTGACACAACCGAGGCAGTAGTAAATATAGGTTCACGTAGGTTTTACGTGCGTATCCTTCACAACCGAGGATAGCGAATAGCATAAGTATACGTAGGTTTTACGTATGGGTCCTGCACAACCGAGGACGATGGTATGGTAGTCTAGTAATAATGTCCGCATGTATCTATTCAACCTTATTCCTTAAATCCCATTCCCAAGCCCTGGGAATCCCATGCCTTGGTAATAGTGTGAACTCACCTTGTTTGCTCGGTATGCTAAGTTATGTGCCCACAGTAAATCAGTCAAGTCCTATAGTGCACGTATATTCAATCAGTTCACATTGTTTGTAAAGTTTCACATTGAACTAGTGTCACAGTAATATCACAAAGTGTGTTTGACAGTTCATATCATGCAACATAAGCAGTTAATCGCATCCATACGTTTAACAGAGTTGACATCTAACAAATTAACTAAGTAATTAAGTTAATCAGATTTCATGGAATAACAGCATTAATCCACTTCATTGGAATAACAAATAAACAGAGTAAGTCAGTTAACCCAGTTAACAACTTAACAGAATTTGTCAACTAACAGAGTTCTCAAACAATGAGGTTCTCAATATACATATTTAACAAAGTTAAATAAACTAACTGAGTTAATCAAGTGCTTAGTTTAAGTGAATAACATATTTAATGAGATAAAGTATTAACAGTAGCTTGTTGCCAAACAAACAAAAGTGCCGAAATCACCCTGAGTGCCGAAAACCAACTTGGCCGAAAACCCCCTAAGTGCCGAAAACACACATGTATGCCGAAAACACACATGTATGCCGAAAACACACATGGGCCGAAATCCCTTATGTGGGCCGAAATCCCACTTTGGGCTGGGGATGTTTGGGCCGAAATCACTTCATGTGATTTCGTCCAGTTTATAAGGTGGGGGGGGGGTGTTTTCGTGAACATCATCATCTTCATCTTCACCAAACTCACTGGTTAAAAACCCAGCAACTAAATCTCACAGTTTCATGATTAACCATTTACAAGTCATATCATAATTCATTGATATGAAACAAATACTCTACCAAAACTTTGTGAGATCAAGAACATAAATAAATCAGTTTATCAATCATAACATATACCCTCTGTTGTTCAAAAATATCAAATATACAGAAGGTTCAAAGATGAAAATTATCTAGCAAGCACACTAGGATAAATCACATATTCACATATATACATACATCATGATTTAACATCCAATAATTATACGATTTGCAACAAGAACAACTTGAATCATGAAATCACTAACCAAGGATTTAACAGAGATTTTTGCTTGAAATGTGGAACTCTTTGTGGGTTTTCAGAGGTAGTGAGAGACAATTGTGATAAGATAATGTTTGGTAAATGTGAGACTTCTCAGAGAAGTTTGCTTATAAAATGATTACACATAAAATATCTGGCCCATCATCTGATTTCGTTGACCATCAGTGGACGAAAACACTATATGTGTTTTCACCACTTGGGTGATTTCATGAATACTTATTCTCAGTAAGTTCCATTCTTTTATTTACCAAGTGTTTAAATAATAACACCTTATAACATACAATCACATATCCAAATATATATATATATATATGGATCACAAGTATAAATTATTAATCGAAATACGATATAACGTATTACAAAGGTAAGCGTTGTGAAACAACGAGTCGTATTAACAGACAACTAAATAAAAAAAAATTAACGTGCACTAAATGCGAAGATAGAATCTTGGAAACTCGAGTTGTCACATTATCCCCAACTTGAAAGAAATTTCGCCCCGAAATTTTGCATGCGGTTACTGAGGAAGCTAGGTAAGTTATCGTTTACTGGTTTTCCTGGGGTGTCACATCATTCCCCCGTTGGTTTGGAATTTCTTCCCGAAATTCTGTAGTAGCTTCAGCCTCAGTAGTGGTTGCATTGTTTTCGAACAACTGGGGATATTTGAGTTCCATTTGGTCTTCGCGTTCCCAGGTGAACTCTGGGCCACGACGGGAGTTCCAACGAACTCGAACAAGAGGTATTCTGGTGTTCTTGAGGACCTTAACATCCCGGTCCGTGATTTCAACTGGTTCTTCGACGAAATGCAACCGTTCGTCGATAGTGAGCTCCTTCAAAGGAACTATGAAGGTCTCATCTGACTGCCACTTCTTCAGGTTCGACACATGAAAAACGTTGTGAACTGCACTGAGTTCAGCTGGTAAGTTCAGTCTGTAGGCCACTTTGCCTATTTTCTCAATGACTTCAAATGGTCCAACGTATCGTGGATTGAGTTTGCCTCGTTTGCCAAAACGAACAACACCCTTCCAAGGTGAAACTTTGAGTAGTGCTCGATCCCCAACCTGGAGCTCGAGCAGTTTCCTGTCTTTATCGGCGTATGCTTTCTGACGGTCACGAGCTGCCGCCATGCGTTGTCGTATTTGAGCAATCTTTTCAGTAGTATCAACTACCATTTCTGGACCTGTGATCTGACTGTCACCCACCTCTGCCCAACAAAGAGGTGATCGGCATCTACGCCCGTATAATGCCTCAAATGGAGCAGCTTTAATGCTGGTGTGGTAACTGTTGTTGTACGAAAATTCCACAAGTGGCAGATGTTTTTCCCAGCCCTTGCCAAAGTCAATTACGCACGCCCGAAGCATGTCTTCTAGAGTTTGAATAGTACGCTCAGATTGCCCATCTGTCTGTGGGTGATAAGCTGTGCTCATGTCTAATCGAGAGCCAAAAGATTTGTGCATTGCTTGCCACAGTTCTGAAGTAAAACGTGCATCACGATCGGAGATAATAGATGTGGGCACCCCGTGCCTCGAGACAACTTCCTTAAGGTATACGTCTGCTAGAGTGGAGAACTTATCCGTTTCCTTGATAGCCAAGAAGTGAGCAGACTTTGTGAGTCGATCCACGATCACCCAAATAGTATCATTTCCGCGCTGAGATCTAGGTAGGCCAGTAACAAAATCCATGGAAATTTGCTCCCATTTCCATTGTGGTATCTCAGGTTGCTGAAGTGGGCCTGATGGTTTCTGATATTCCGCTTTGACTCTCGCACAAGTCAAACACTTGCTAACGTAAGTTGCTATGTGGGCCTTCATGCTAGGCCACCAATATGTAGTTCTGAGGTCGTAGTACATCTTATCTGAACCAGGATGTACTGAGTAGCGAGACTTATGAGCTTCATCCATTACAAGCTTGCGTAGGTTGCCATAGAGTGGGACCCAGATGCGTCCGGTTACATAATAGGCGCCGTCTGCCCTTTGTTCTAACCTTTGCCTTGAGCCGCGTAGAGCTTCAGCCCTGACGTTTTCCGGTTTCAATGCTTCTACCTGAGCATCTCGTATCTGTGAAGGGAGACTAGACTGAATAGTGAGTTGCAACGCTCGTACACGCCTAGGTGTAGTATCCTTTCGACTGAGGGCGTCGGCCACCACATTGGCTTTGCCCGGATGGTAGTTTATAGCACATTCGTAATCGTTCAGTAATTCGACCCATCGACGTTGTCGCATGTTCAAGTCTTTCTGCTTGAAGATATGCTCAAGACTTCTGTGATCGGTATAGATGGTGCACTTGGTGCCATACAGATAATGTCTCCATATCTTGAGTGCAAAGACAACAGCTCCAAGCTCTAAATCGTGCGTAGTGTAATTCCGTTCGTGAATCTTAAGTTGGCGCGAAGCATAAGCAATAACTTTATCCCGTTGCATCAACACACATCCTAGACCTTGGATAGATGCATCGCAGTAGACTACAAAATCGTCCGTGCCTTCAGGCAATGAGAGGATAGGTGCGCTACAGAGTCTATCCTTTAAGTGCTGAAACGCTGTTTCCTGTGTATCACTCCAACGGTAAGCAATACCTTTCTGTGTCAGTAATGTAAGCGGCTGTGCAATCTTTGAGAAGTCTTTGATGAACCGTCTGTAATAACCCGCCAAACCCAAGAATTGGCGTATTTCTGTCGGTGTGCGAGGTGCAGGCCAGTTCTTGATCGAATCTACCTTGGATGGATCAACATGCTGTCACACCCCGACCACGTAGAACATACGAAACGTGGCGGAAACATCGGGGAGTGTTGTAACAGAATTAATTGTTTCAAATCCATGGCAATTGAAGTTTCGTTTTATTGATTAAAAGTGTTACAATGTCTAATCAAACAAGGAAAAATAACATAATTAACTAGTCTTGCATCTTTTATTGTCACTAAAGCCCAAGTCTGCCTATATGAATCTTGATCATCTTATGCAACAGCTCCTGAAAAACACATGTGAAAATAGGTACGTCAGCATAAAAATGCCTGTGAGATACATAGGCTTTGTGAAAATAGGTTTCATGACTTATGTTTGAGAAAATGTTTAGTCATGAACCTTGTATTTACTTTGCTTTGTAAATCATTTGAAAAACAATGAGTTCAGATGATATGTATAAATAAGTAAATAATGTATGGTTAAATAAATAACAATGTATGATGAGTTTGTATAAGATAAGTTGTTTGTAAAACAATGTCTTGTGAAAAGTATGTTATTTGTATAAAATGTTATATGTATCAAACTGAAATGATTCAAATAACGCTACAATATGTAATACCATACAAACACTTATATATAGGAAGTACCAGCGGCGTATCCACCATGCTTGTATCATATTACACACGCATCGTTACTTAATCACTTAATCAAACCAAACCAATGCCAAAATGTCTATGTCAAATATCCATGTCAAATGTCTATGTCAAATATCCATGTCAAATGTCTATGTCAAAATATCATGTATGGCAAGTGAAATGTCTCAACTAAACCATATACACAAAAACAAAGTATTGAAGTAAAACTTGGTTTAAATCAAAGTTATGTTTTGTGGGAAATGCATGATCAAATGTCAATCATGTTAAAATGTCTATGCCGAAATGTCTATGTCAAATAAGGTTCACACGGTTCACAGATACAAACGGTTCACAGATATCAACGGATCACAGTCAAATGATTTCAACGGTTCAATATGTAGTATAATGTGTTCATATGCTGGATAAGCATATCCAACAGAAAAAGCAATGTAACACAATGTACTAAGTACGCACACAATGGGCATACATAGCATAAAATGTAATGTAAAACAATGTACTAAGTACGCACACAATGGGCATACATAGCATGAAATGTAATGAAATCATGTACTATAATGTACTAATAAACATAGCAAGTATATGATGTCAAAACAGGAAAGCATGAAAGTAACAAGTAGGCACATGTGTTCCACCCCAAAACAGTTTGGAAAACAGTAAAAGAGGGGTCTATGTACTCACCTGGGATTGCTCAGTAGTCCTTGAGTAACAACTAAACAATGCTAGAGATCGCGGATATCAAACGGCACCTAGTATAGGTAGCTACATTAATAAACCGGACCTAAATCGGAAGATCGGGTAGCATTAGGGTTTGTAACCCAAACGAGTGTAGAGACTCGTGTCTTTTGGTTTAACAAAGCCCACATACTAAATGAAACTTAACCTAAGTGTCTACGACCCATTACGACCCGTTTAGGTAGCTTGTGCTACTTTAACGCGTCGTTCGCGTGAAACGCGTTCGGACCGCCTAACTAGCCCTATGACAAGTGTTATATGCCTAAACATATTACATAATCAGTTATGTGACAAAGGTTTAGGTTACATATGCTTAATTACCAATTATACATGAAAAGGGTATTCTGGTAATTTACCTAAGGCATATAAACTACCTATCATACAACTACTTAAACGATGTGACCATAGGGTATAACCTCGGAAGGTTATTCCCTACCTACTATGGTCACCTAATGTGTTTGGTCGGATCCTAATGATCGACCAAACTGGGTCGGGTTCGAAGGTATAGGCGATTTATTAGATCGCCTACCCTACGACCCTAGACAACGTGGTAGTCAGTGGGCATAGTCCCAAGGGACTATGACCATCGTGATTACAATCACGTTGCGAAGTTCTAGCGAACTTCGCATTGACCATTACTGGTCAACGCTGAAAGTCAAACAAAGTTTGACTTTCTGACTCGAAAAGCAGTAAAAATAAGGAAAAGAACGAAAGAATACTTACGAAGGGTCCCCGAATGCTAACCCAGATCAAAATAGCTCAGGTATGAAACGAAGGTTCCAACTTAGAGTCTTTTCAATCAGATTTGTGGGTTTTTAAGCCAAAGGGGGGTGGGTATTTATAGATAAAGTAGAGCCGCTAGGATCGTTTCTTGAATATCGTGCCACGATCCGAGCCGTACACTTGTCACAAAGGTTATGGAGCCATATATGCTCCTAATCTTAGTGATTAAGCAAGTTGCAAACATGTGGTTGTGGTTAATCAGCTGAAATCTGATTGCAAATACACTTAATCTGGTCAGGTTAGGCAGTCGCGCTACGCTAGCCCCTCCCTGTTTCAGAAATGTTTCAAAAGTGGCAGAAATGGTCCCTGCACGTGTTTAAGGCCTTTTTCGATGCGTTTGAACCCCGTTAACCTCATTTCAAGGCTCTAAAATGAAGTTAAAGTATAGGGAACTCAAAACATGCTCAAAAATATGTCGGATGTCGGTTCGTTTGGTCGTACGATCGCGATGTTCGCTTAATTACGACGGAATGCGCATAAGCGCGAAAAACGATCCAAATGACGCGACGAATGGATTTTTCTTATGGCGAACACTAAAATATAATATAGTCATGCTTACATAAATTTTTGGATGTCCAGATGTATTCAGAACGTAAGTTATGCGCGAAAATGCAAACTTGTGCACTTTTTGACACTTTTAGTCCCTGAATGACCCAAAAGTTTATTTTAGCACACCGAACCCCTCAAAGCCTATTTCTAAGCTATGTAAAGGATATTTAAGGTGTGTTTAACTTATGGTTATGTTCCGGAATGTTCGTTACAGTTCAAATTGAAATACTTTCGCAGTTTGTCAAGTTTAGTCCCTGTAAACGAATTAACTTTGATTTCACCACACCAAACCTTCCAAAACTTATATCTAAGTTATGTATAGGTTTTTTAAGGTATGTTAAGCCTATTTCACCATTCCAGAGTGTTCGTTGCATTAAACTGGTTATATTTACGCATTAGTGCGCGTATAACCTTCCAGAAAGTGATATAGTGATTGAAATCGAACAAGAATTGATATGTGTAAACGATACACATATTTTTTTTTTTACAAATCCCAAGTATGAAATACAATATTTCACTGGTTGGGCATTTGTTTGATGGTTGAAATGACACAGGTGTTACACATGAATCCCATCCTTGTTTACCACGTGGCCTAGGAAATGGACTTCACGAAGCCAGAAGTCGCATTTTGAAAACTTAGCGTACAGCTGTTCCGTTCGAAGGAGTTCCAGAATAAGTCGTAAATGCTGCTCGTGCTCCTCCCGACTCTTCGAGTAAATCAGAATGTCATCAATGAAAACAATAACAAACTTGTCAAGATAAGGTTTGCACACCCTGTTCATAAGATCCATGAAAACCGCAGGCGCGTTCGTTAGCCCGAATGGCATGACCAAAAACTCGTAATGGCCGTAGCGAGTTCTGAATGCTGTTTTGGAGACGTCCTCATCCCGGACTCTCAGTTGATGGTAACCTGACCTCAGATCAATCTTTGAGTAATAGCTCGACCCTTGCAACTGGTCGAATAAGTCGTCGATGCGTGGAAGTGGATAGCGATTCTTCACGGTCACCTTGTTCAGTTCGCGGTAATCTATGCACATACGAAAGGTACCGTCCTTCTTCTTTACAAATAATACTGGAGCTCCCCAGGGCGAAGAGCTAGGACGTATGAAACCCTTTTCCAAGAGTTCTTGCAATTGCTTAGACAGTTCTTCCAGTTCAGTTGGAGCTAAGCGGTAAGGCGCTCGAGCTATAGGTGCTGCTCCTGGAGCTAGCTCGATCTGAAATTCGACCTGGCGATGCGGCGGTAGCCCAGGTAACTCTTCAGGAAATACTTGAGGAAAGTCGCGTACTACAGGAATATCCCCAATCTTTTTCTCTGTCGTCGATGTATCAGTAACGAGTGCTAAAATAGCTATGTGGCCCTTTCGCAGACACTTCTGAGCCTTCAAGAGGGAGATGATGCCACTCACGACACCACTCTTGTCGCCTTGAACTTCGAGAGGTTCTTTGCCAGAACGAGGAATACGAATGATCTTCTCCTTGCATAGGATCTCTGCTTGTTGTTGGGATAACCAATCCATACCGATGACAATGTCGAAACTACTCAGAGTTATAGGAATGAGATCGATAGAGAAAGTCTGACCAGCGAGGATAAGATTACAACCCTGAACTATGTGTGTGGCCTCTAGACTTTTACCGTTAGCTAACTCTACGACATGTTTGGTGTTCAAAGGTGTTGGTGCGCGTTTAAGCATTTGACTAGCTTTCAGAGACATATAACTGGTATCCGCACCCGAATCAAATAATACGGTAACATAAAAGTCATCGAGAAGAAACTTACCCATAACCACATTAGGATCATTCCTTGCGTCACTCTGACCAATCACAAATAAATGACCCTTTGCACCATTGTTATTGTTGTTCCCATTTCCCTGGTTGTTGTTATTCTGGTTTCGGTTTAACTGAGGGCAGTGTCTTTTGAAGTGACCTTCAGCCCCACAATGAAAACATCCCTTGTTACCCTGTTGTTGGTTCTGCTGCGTTTGATGCTGCTGTTGATTCTGAGTTACAGGCCGTGGGCTCCTACAATCCTTGGCCTCATGGCCCATCCTGAGGCACCTCTGACAACGACCCTTGTTGCACTGGCCACTGTGATGCCTGTTACAGTTGTTACACCTTGGGAGGTTCCCTTGATAAACACCCTGCCTGTGACTGCCCGAAGATTGCTGACTAGGGCTCTGATAGTTGTCAGTCTTTCGCTGCTGAACCTTTGCTGGAATCCCCCTCCCATTTTCTCTTGTTAACACTGGGGGTAGCAGGAGTAGTTGCTGAAACAGTAGCAGTAGTAGTAGCGCTGATACGTTTAGGCAGCTTGTTCTGTTCCACTGCCTGATCGGTGAGGCGATGAGCTAGCTTGACGATCTGTTGAATAGTGCCAAGATTCGCTGAGGTTACGTGGCTCTGAATCTCCGGCACCAGACCATTGAGATACAGTTCGATACGCTTAATGGGAGGGTCCACCATAGTAGGACACAGAATAGCCAACTCATTCGATCTTCTAGTGTACGCTTCAATTTCTGACCCTGTCATTTTCAAGTGGTAAAACTCTACCTCCAGCTTATGAATATCATCACGGCTACAGTATTCCTCTTTGATCAACTCCTTGAAATCATTCCAGGGTGTGGCGTTAGCAACAGCCAACCCTAACATCTGCACTTGCGCATTCCACCAAGTCAGCACAATGCCTTCTAGAGTACCAGTGGCGTACTTCACCCTGCGAGCCTCAGGGCATTCACACATTTCGAATACGGACTCGAGCTTTTCAAACCAATGGAGGAGTCCAACCGCTCCTTCCGTGCCACTAAAGGTAGTAGGACGACAGTCCATGAAAGTTTTGAAGGTGCAAACAGGTGGCTGAGCGTGCTGACCTGTTGTGTATAAGAATCCAGTACAAGATTAAACACAAGAGTTGGTTTAGGAGTGTAGGATCTAAAGATCCTAGTGTGAGTTACAACTGCAGGGTATACCTCCTGCCTGTGCGGCTGCAAGTGCCTCAGCAACTCGCTCGTTAATGAGAGCCGTCAACTGGGCTTGTGTCATGTTAATGCGTCCAGACATGATCTTCATAGAAAATATGACATAAGTGAGAGAGGTTCGCGAGTAGTGCGATGACAAAAGGGAATAATCACACAAGTGTTCTCATGCAATAGTGTTAAGTTAACCTAAGCATACCCGGAGCAAAGTTCTATGCAATTCTAGCAAGTAGGCAATAAGCCATGTACCATATTACCTAGAGTGATGAGTCTTGCACGTGGAGCGAGGCGTCGTTGTGGATCGTTGAGCACTGTTCTGGTTATAGTCTGGTTTTAATAAAAACGTTTCCCCTTATTAAAACCGAGTTCTCTATAACCAATGGCTCTGATACCAATCTGTCACACCCCCAAAATCCACACGCGGAGTACTACCGCTTGGAGGCGTGACATGACCAGGATCAAGCCACCAATCATATTGAACATGAGTATATAGTAAAAGTCATTCATCAATACGATAGGTGTTTCCAAAACCAAATATAAACAAGTTTGTAGCGGAAGCATTAAAGTAAAACCCAACATAAGTTTAAGTACAAAATGTCATAATGTTTAACAACACATTCATGATCCGTATCCACAACGACTGTGCCTCCCGTGCAAGCTCCAATAGTACCTATGGTCCTGCAAGGCATGTAACAGAGAGTCAACAACTAGTTGAGCGAGTTCACAGAAAGTAATGCGTAATAGTAAGTTTGTAACATGTGGCTCTACTGGGCCGGTAGTAAGTTCTATTGGTGGGGACTTCCCGTGTTGTATAACCACTAGACTATTTGTAACCATATGTGTTCTTCACAACCGAGAACAGTAATACGTACAAGTGTTACGTAGGTTTTACGTAAGTATCCTTCCCAACCGAGGATAGGGGTACGCGGGGGTTTACGTAGGTTTTACGTAAGTGCCTGACACAACCGAGGCAGTAGAAAATATAGGTTCACGTAGGTTTTACGTGAGTATCCTTCACAACCGAGGATAGCGAATAGCATAAGTATACGTAGGTTTTACGTATGGGTCCTGCACAACCGAGGACGATGGTATGGTAGTCTAGTAATAATGTCCGCATGTATCTATTCAACCTTATTCCTTAAATCCCATTCCCAAGCCCTGGGAATCCCATGCCTTGGTAGTAGTGTGAACTCACCTTGTTTGCTCGGTATGCTAAGTTATGTGCCCACAGTAAATCAGTCAAGTCCTATAGTGCACGTATATTCAATCAGTTCACATTGTTTGTAAAGTTTCACATTGAACTAGTGTCACAGTAATATCACAAAGTGTGTTTGACAGTTCATATCATGCAACATAAGCAGTTAATCGCATCCATACGTTTAATAGAGTTGACATCTAACAAATTAACTAAGTAATTAAGTTAATCAGATTTCATGGAATAACAGCATTAATCCACTTCATTGGAATAACAAATAAACAGAGTAAGTCAGTTAACCCAGTTAACAACTTAACAGAATTTGTCAACTAACAGAGTTCTTAAACAATGAGGTTCTCAATATACATATTTAACAAAGTTAAATAAACTAACTGAGTTAATCAAGTGCTTAGTTTAAGTGAATAACATATTTAATGAGATAAAGTATTAACAGTAGCTTGTTGCCAAACAAACAAAAGTGCCGAAATCACCCTGAGTGCCGAAAACCAACTTGGCCGAAAACCCCCTAAGTGCCGAAAACACACATGTATGCCGAAAACACACATGTATGCCGAAAACACACATGGGCCGAAATCCCTTATGTGGGCCGAAATCCCACTTTGGGCTGGGGATGTTTGGGCCGAAATCACTTCATGTGATTTCGTCCAGTTTATAAGGTGGGGGGGGGGGGGTGTTTTCGTGAACATCATCATCTTCACCAAACTCACTGGTTAAAAACCCAGCAACTAAATCTCACAGTTTCATGATTAACCATTTACAAGTCATATCATAATTCATTGATATGAAACAAATACTCTACCAAAACTTTGTGAGATCAAGAACATAAATAAATCAGTTTATCAATCATAACATATACCCTCTGTTGTTCAAAAATATCAAATATACAGAAGGTTCAAAGATGAAAATTATCTAGCAAGCACACTAGGATAAATCACATATTCACATATATACATACATCATGATTTAACATCCAATAATCATACGATTTGCAACAAGAACAACTTGAATCATGAAATCACTAACCAAGGATTTAACAGAGATTTTTGCTTGAAATGTGGAACTCTTTGTGGGTTTTCAGAGGTAGTGAGAGACAATTGTGATAAGATAATGTTTGGTAAATGTGAGACTTCTCAGAGAAGTTTGCTTATAAAATGATTACACATAAAATATCTGGCCCATCATCTTATTTCGTTGACCATCAGTGGACGAAAACACTATATGTGTTTTCACCACTTGGGTGATTTCATGAATACTTATTCTCAGTAAGTTCCATTCTTTTATTTACCAAGTGTTTAAATAATAACACCTTATAACATACAATCACATATCCAAATATATATATATATGGATCACAAGTATAAATTATTAATCGAAATACGATATAACGTATTACAAAGGTAAGCGTTGTGAAACAACGAGTCGTATTAACAGACAACTAAATAAAAAAAAATTAACGTGCACTAAATGCGAAGATAGAATCTTGGAAACTCGAGTTGTCACATTTTTCCCCATACGCATTATGAAATAAACTGTGCGGACTGTGCAAGGAACTACGTAATTATGGAGGCCTACATAATTATGGAGTTCAGTGCATAGGAACCACAGGAAGTTTTGTCATGTGTTAAGACCAACAGTGGTAAGAGTAATGATACGGGAGAAGTCTTGGACTTTGACCAATGTCATTTATTCTCACACTACCCAATTCGGATTTCAAGCACACACAAGTTTCCTATGATAATTCTTCACGGGAACTGTTCTCCTGTCTATAGTTCAAAACTCCATGTTTTGTTGCTACAATGACTTCAATTTGAGGGTTGACATCTTTGCTAAGAATCCTAACATGGCCCAGAGTTTTACTTAAGGGCTCAATGGATTTGTCTGAAGGCAAAACCGTCACAGCTGTCTCCACAAGTTTCCTCTAAAACTAAATTTCGGGACGAAATTTCCTAAAGTAGGGGAGACTGTAACACCTGTGTCATTTCAACCATCAAACAAATTCCAAACCAATGAAATATTTTATTTCATACTTTGGACTTGTATAAATATGTGTATCTTTTGCACATATCAACTCTTGTTTGATTTCAAGCTCTAAATCGCTTTCTGGAAGGTTATACACGCACTGATGCGTAAATATAACCAGTTTAATGCAACGAACACTCCGGAATAGTGAAATAGGCTTAACATACCTTAAATAACCTTTACATAACTTAGATATAAGTTTTGGAAGGTTTGGTGTGGTGAAATCAAAGTTATATCGCTTACAGGGACTAAAGTTGACAAACTGCGAAAGTATGCCAATTTGAACTGTAACAGACATTCCGGAACATGACCATAAGTTAAACATACCATAAATATCCTTTACATAGCTTAGAAATAGGCTTTAATGGGTTCGGTGTGCTAAAATAAACTTTTGGGTCATTCAGGGACTAAAAGTGTCAAAAAGTGCACAAGTTTGCATTTTCGCGCATAACTTACGTTCTGAATACATCCGGACATCCAAAAATTTATGTAAGCACTAAAATATTTTATTTTAGTGTTCGCCATAAGAAAAATCCATTCGTCGTGTGATTTGGTTCGTTTTTCGCATTCGGGACCAGATTCGATGTATTCGCCGTTGTTTAATTCACAACCACACATTCTAAACTTGCTTAGTCAGCGGATAAGGATGGAATTTTGGCACCATGACTTTGCAACACATGTATGGATGGAATTTAAACACCTAAACACCATAACTTTGCAACACATGTATGGATGGAATTTAAACACCTAAACACCATAACTTTGCAACACATGTACGGAGGGGATTAAGGCACGTTTTCCATGAAACGATCTTAACGGTTCGGGTATTCCTATAAATACCCCATACCCCCCATTGCTAAAATCACTAGAATTCTGATTTGAGAACCTCTAAGTTGAAACCATTGTTTCATACCTGAGATTCTTGAATCGGGATTAGCATTCGGGGACCCTTCGTAAGTATTCTTTCGTTCTTTTCCTTATTTTACTGCTTTTCGAGTCAGAAAGTCAAACTTTGTTTGACTTTCAGCGTTGACCAGTAATGGTCAATGCGAAGTTCGTTTGAACTTCGCAACGTGAGTGTAATCACGTTGGTTATAGTCCCTTGGGACTATGCCCACTGATTACCACGTTGTCTAGGGTCGTAGGGTAGGCGATCTAATAAATCGCCTATACCTTCGAACCCGACCCAGTTTGGTCGATCATTAGGATCCGACCAAATACAGTAGGTGACCATAGTAGGTAGGGAATAACCTTCCGAGGTTATACCCTATGGTCACAACGTTTAAGTAGTTGTATGATAGGTAGTTTATATGCCTTAGGTAAATTACCAGAATACCCTTTTCATGTATAATTGGTAATTAAGCATATGTAACCTAAACTTTTGTCACATAACTGATTATGTAACATGTTTAGGCATATAACACTTGTCATAGGGCTAGTTAGGCGGTCCGAACGCGTTTCACGCGAACGACGCGTTAAAGTAGCATAAGCTACCTAAACGGGTCGTAATGGGTCGAAATCACTCAGGTTAAGTTTCATTTAGTATGTAGGCTTTGTTAAACCAAATGACACGAGTCTCTACACTCGTTTGGTTTACAAACCCTAATGCTACCCGATCTTCCGATCCAGGTCCGGTTAATTAACATAGTTATCTATATAAGGTGCCGTTTGATTCCGTGATCTCTAGCTTTGCTTGGTGGTTATCCTAGGACTTCTGAGCAATCTCAAGTGAGTACATAGACCCCTCTTTTACTGTTTTCCAAACTGTTTTGGGGTGGAACACATGTGCCTACTTGTTACTTTCATGCTTTCCTGTTTTAACATCATATACTGCTATGTTCGTTAGTACATTATAGTACATGATTTTATGACATTTCATGCTAGGTGTGCCCAATTGTGTGTATTACTTAGTACCTCGTTTTACATGACAATTTGACATAGACATTTGACATAGACATTTCGGCAAAGACATTTTAACATGATTGACATTTGATCATGCATTTCCCACAAAACATAACTTTGATTTAAACCAAGATTTACTTCAATACTTTGTTTTTGTGCATATGGTTTAGTTGAGACATTTCACTTGCCATACATGACATCTTGACATAGACGTTTGACATGGATATTTGACATAGACATTTGACATGGATATTTGACATAGACATTTTGATATGATTTACATCTTGACATGAACACTTTGGCATATTACCCAATACATTTGACAATTGATTTAAAACATAGACTTCTTACATTGGTTGGTTTGGTTTGATTAAGTGATTAAGTAACGATGCGTGTGTAATATGATACAAGCATGGTGGATACGCCGCTGGTACTTCCTATATATAAGTGTTTGTATGGTATTACATATCATAGCGTTATTTGAATCATTTCAGTTTGAGACATAGAACATTTTATACAAATAACATACTTTTTCACAAGACATTGATTTATAAACATCTTATCTTATGCAAACATATTTTACTTGGTTATTCATTTAACCTTACATTTATTTATACTTATCATCTGAACTCATTGTTTTTCAAATGATTTACAAAGCAAAGCAAATAACAAGGTTCATGACTAAACATTTTCTCAAACATAAGTCATGAAACCTATTTTCACAAAACCTATGTATCTCACAGGCATTTTTATGCTGACGTACCTATTTTCACATGTGTTTTTCAGGAGCTGTTGCATAAGATGATCAAGATACACATAGGCAGACTTGGGCTTTAGTGACAATAAAAGATGCAAGACTAGTTAATTATGTTGTATTTATTTGTTTGTTAAGACATTGTAACACCTTTAATCAATAAAACAAAACTTCATTTGCCATGGATTTGAGACAATTAATTCTGTTACAACACTCCCCGATGTTTCCGCCACGTTTTGTATGTTCTACGTGGTTGGGGTGTGACAGATGAAGCCCTGACTTGGTGGAACCTGCAAGCCCAAACTTTGGGTGATGATGCCGCTTATGGCTTAACTTGGGAGGAACTGAAGGAAAGGATGAGGGAGAAGTATTGCTCTTGCGCTGAACTCCAAAGGCTGGAAACGGAGTTCTGGCACTTGACCATGGTAGGTGCTGACATTAATGGTTATACTCGAAGGTTCCACGATCTGTCAAGAGTGCTTCCCTACATGGTGACTCCCGAATTCAAGCGCGTTGAACGCTACATTTGGGGACTGGCCCCAGAGTTTCGTGGCATGGTGACGTCGGCCAAACCACAAACAATCACTGAGGCTGTAACTCTGGCTGTCAGCCTGACTGAAGATTGTGTTCGTATGAAGAAGTTATCACTGAACCCAACAGAGAAGACCGAGACACATGCTGAGTCGTCCGGTGACAAGAAGAGAAAGCATTCGAATCTGAATCAAGCAACTCGTAACAACAAAGGTTTCAACAACAAGAAGCGTGACGCTAACCCGTCTCAGGAGGCGAAAACCCATGCAACCAAAGCATACCAAGGCTCCATGCCTAGATGCCAAAAATGTAAGTATCATCATGATGGAGCTTGTCGCATTCCAAGGTGCGACAAATGTGGTAAATTGGGTCATCAAACAGAAGACTGTTGGGGAAAAGGAAAGAACCGAAATGGAAACGGTGTTGGTAACAAGAATGGTAATGGGAAAGGGCGGAACCAAGGATGCTTCAAATGTGGAAGCAATGATCATTTCATGAAGGACTGCCCAGAAGGAAACAATGCTCAGGCTCGAGCATTTGTGATTGGAGCAAAGAACGCACGCGAGGACCCTAATGTGGTCACCGGTACGTTTCTCATTAACAATCACTTTGCATCCATATTATTTGACACTGGCGCCGATTATAGCTTCATGTCTGTGGAATTTAAACGCATACTCGGAATAGAATCTAGTAGATTAGAAATTCCTTATTCCATAGAACTAGCCAATGGTAAACTTGTTGAATCGAGCTGTAATAACCATAAATTTAAAATCATTATTCTAGAAATAAAAGAATAATAATAATAATCGTATGATCCATCCTTCTGTATATCAACCAAAAGTCCTAATTATTATTTAATTAGTCTAATAGGAAACCCTCATTAAGACACCCAAGTAATTCTGTACAAACCCTAGAAATTTTCAGAATTTTCAGAATCAGGATCAGGGCCCCTAAAACTCAGGGGGAGTAAACCCTAGTTAATGATTATCCTTATTAAACGTTGTCAAAATCTAAATTTTCGAAAGTGTTGACTCATCTAGGCTAGTCCCACACGCGGCAAGTCTATAGTGATTAGGTGTCCCTTACGGACCATAAGGGATACTGCTTACGGTTCGTAAGCATGTCAAGCAGGTAGGTAGGCATGTCAAGCAGGTAGGTAGGCATGTCAAGCAGGTAGGCTAGCATGTCAAGCAGGTAGGCTAGCATGTCAAGCAGGTAGGCTAGCATGTCAAGCAGGTAGGCTAGCATGTCAAGCAGGTAGGCTAGCATGTCCAAATTACAGCTATAAATACAGAACATTGGCACTTGATTCTGGGCACAAAAACGACGTTCAAACTTCAAATTCACTCTGAGTTATCGTCCAATTACTCTCCAAACACACACAAAACACTAATTAAGAGTACCGGGGTGCTGTAGAACAGGGTAATAACTCGATCGCTATTACGATTCATTGTCCGATCGATCAATATATCCAATGGATGTTTAAGTGCTGCCCACATTAGGGTTATACTTTGTCGTTCGTCATTAATTTGACGGATCATCGTTAATTCGATGGATAAAGTATTGTACTTTGTCGTTCGTCATTAATTTGACGGATCATCGTTAATTCGATTGATGAAGTATCGCACTTTGTCGTTCGTTGTGAGAATTTGATCTCGTGAGTTATCGTAAAGGCTGTATTATGTTACTAACCTAGTTTGTGTGCATGTTATTTAAATTAGGTTAAAAGACTAATCAGTAGTCTAAACTCTGTCCGTATAAATCTGAAATATTATCACAAGGTAGCTTCACTTTGGAATTATTAAGGTACGGATCCTTACCCCACTCCTTATTGCTTCATATTCAAATTGTTATAAGCCACTAAATTACTATATATTTTAAAACTCCTCACGTCTTTGAGTATCGATTCATTTGACAGTCCGTTCGAATTCTATTCTAATCATTTGATTTAAGCTTTCATGTCATGCGATAGTATTATGTTAGTTGTACTCATTATCGCATGTTCCAATATATGTTCCGTTTTGTTATGAAAATAAGTTTGATAAGTTATGTGAATAAGACCAATTGTACGCTGTTACCCTGAGTATCGCTTCTCGTGGAGTGTCCCACGAGCATGTTGTTGCGGCATCGACATCATGTGCTCCATCCGTGGCGGAGAGATCAGTTCACGGCGTCTCTTAAGTACAAGTGTGGTACATATAAGCTATTAGGAGGCGTATGGATCGATCCTAGGATTTCAGTTAATGAGATGGATAGAGGGTATGCCAACTCGCCATTTCGTGTGATAAGTATGCAGGAGTAGCTACCTGTGTATTGTCACGTTTTCAGTTTGCTCATGGGTATATCCGTAAGATATGATTATGAAATTACGTTCTTGCATCGTATCAGTTTTGCATAAAGCGTTATTTGTTCTTTGAGCCTATAATTCCGTACTGAGCATTCGGCTCATTCCGTATAAATTTTGTATTTATAGGTCAGCAGGTTACCTTGGGCGGGGAAAAGAGAGAAGAATAAAGCCTAGGAATAAATCTGAAGATATTAGTTAATCAAGTCAAATGTGTCAGCTTGTATATTAACTTTAAGTTTAATTGTCGTATGATTGTATCCTTGTTAAATAAATAAATGGAATTATGACTTTTGTTTATGATACTGTTATTGTGACACGTCAGCCCTTCCGGGTTGGGGTGTTACAGCTATGGTATCAGAGCAAAGGCTCTTTCCTGTAGAAAACTTGAAGATAGTAATAAAAACCTGTGAGGAATGGGTAGATATCTATGATAGCATTCAACTTGATCTCTTATTTGGTTTAATTCCTATGTTTATTCGTATAGATATGCCTCCTCGTCATCCGCTACGTAAGAGTACTCGTACTAACCATGCGCGTAACAACACTTCTTCGAATGAGACTCCAGTCGATCCAAGCGTAATTAATGCTATCAACCAGGCTGTTGTCGGGTTGCTTCCAAACCTGGTTGCTCAAACAGCTGAGGCCGTTATTCAACAAACTCGTCATCCAGAAGGCACTAACACTAATCCAACCTCTGGTGGTGAAACTCGTGAGAATACCACGAACAATACTAATTATAGTATAGACATATGGATTAGTAAATTCCAAAAACAAAAGCCGAAATCCTTTAGTCACGCTAATAATCCAGTCGAAGCAAGAAACTGGATAGCTCATATTGAAAAGATCTTCGGAGTTCTTGGAGTTCCGGAGCAATACAAAGTTAGATTGGCTACCTACAAATTCGAAGATGACGCACAAACTTGGTGGGAAGGATATAAGAATGTCAAAGGAGGGGATGATTTTGACGCTAATCTTTCATGGGTCGACTTTCGTAATATCTTTTACGACAAGTATTTTTCGACCGCTGATAAAGAAGCTTATATCAGGGAGTATGCAGTGATTCGACAGGGGAGTGATGAACCAGCCTCTGAGTTCATTACTCGATTTTCAAGGTTGGCTAGTATTGTAGGAGATGTTGCAGGATCAGCAGAAGTCCAGGCAGAAAAATGCAAGTGGGCAGTTAATGATCGAATACGGAAGTCGATCATGTACATGAAATTTAAGGATATCACCGAAGTTGCTGATGCAATCAAGACTTTTGAGTTCGAAAGGAAAGAATTTTTATCCCGAACTGAGGATAATAAGAAGAGAAACCGAGAAGGACAAATTAAGCAAGCAATCGGCCAATCATCCACTACGCCACAACATCAAGATCGCAAAGTGCAAGGAAATCAAAACTCTGGAAATCAGGCACGTCCATGGCAACCTAGATTGCAAAACCCGAGGCCTGCTCAAAACCAGATTTAGTTGTATGCAGAACCTATTAGAGCTCAACCACTGAATCAACAAGTAAACCCGAATCAGATTACATATCCTCTATGTAATACTTGTGGTAAGAGACATCATGGCGTATGTCACCGAAGTACAGGAGCATGCTTTAGATGTGGCCAAACTGGACACATGATCAAGAAGTGTACACAGAAAGACACTAAGAAAAATAACCGATCAAGCGTTGCACCACCCAATGTTGGAGGAAGAGCTTTCACACTTTCTGCTACTGATGCTGCTAATGTCCCAGGTACTGTGTCGGGAACCCTTCAGCTTGGTAAACATAGTATCTATGTGTTATTCGACACAGGAGCGACTCATTCTTTAGTATCCCATTCGTTTACTAAGTACCTTCCGATAAAACCAACTCTCTTAAATCATACCTTAATCATTTCCACTCCCATGGAAAATTCATCCGCAATCACTTACGTATATAAAGATTGTCCGATCCGTATTGAATCTATTGTGTGTAAGGCAGACCTATTTCCAATACATATGTGTGACTTTGATGTTATTCTAGGAATAGATTGGTTGTCTAGACATCGTGTAACTATAGATTGTCATTCTCGCCGTGTTATTTTCGGTGATCTTCATCATCCTGATATTATATATCAGGGAACTCAAGCTCATAAATCTCTTAAGATTATCTCTGCGCTTAAGGCTCGAAAATTCTTATCAAACGGCTGTGCTGGATTCCTAGCATCGATTAAGGATACTTCTGCTAGTGTTAAGAGTATCGATAGCCACTCCGTTGTTCGTGAATATCCTGATGTATTTCCGGATGAACTACCGGGATTACCACCCGACCGTCAGGTAGAATTCACCATCGACTTGATTCCTGGTGCCGAACCTATTTCTAAAGCTCCATATCGTATGGCTCCAATGGAACTGAAGGAGTTGAAGGAACAATTGCAAGAATTGTTAGATCTAGGATTCATAAGACCTAGTGTTTCACCTTGGGGTGCTCCGGTCTTATTTGTGAAGAAGAAAGACGGTAGTATGCGTTTATGTATTGACTACCGAGAACTGAACAAGATTACTATTCGTAATCAGTATCCTCTGCCTCGCATTGATGATCTCTTTGATCAACTTCAGGGGGCTCAGTTCTTCTCAAAAATTGACCTGAGGTCCGGGTATCATCAGCTAAAGATCAAGAATGATGATGTTCCCAAGACCGCCTTTCGTACTCGATATGGTCATTACGAATTTTTGGTTATGCCCTTTGGGCTAACTAATGCACCCGCAGTCTTCATGGATTTGATGAATCGCGTGTTTCACAAATTCCTAGACAAATTCGTTATTGTCTTTATCGATGACATTCTAGTGTATTCTAAGAGTCACGAAGAGCATGAAGCACATCTACATGCGGTACTTGGAACCTTGCGGCATGAGAAGTTGTACGCGAAGTTTTCCAAATGTGATTTTTGGCTTAGCCAAGTGGCATTTCTAGGTCATGTCATATCAGCAGAGGGAATTATGGTAGACCCAACAAAGGTTGAAGCTATTACAAAATGGCCAAGACCTACTTCTGTTACCGAAATACGAAGTTTCTTGGGTCTTGCTGGCTATTACCGAAGATTCGTTGAAAGATTCTCGGTAATCGCTTTACCACTCACAAAACTCCTAAGGAAAGGGGTGAAGTACTCATGGAATGAGGAACAAGAGAAAAGTTTTGAAGAATTGAAGAAGCGACTCGTATCCTCTCCGATACTCGCTCTTCCTTCTGGATCAGGAGGTTACCAAGTCTATAGTGATGCCTCAAAGAAAGGATTAGGTTGTGTGCTAATGCAACATGGGAAGGTTATCGCTTATGCCTCCCGTCAGTTAAAGCCTTATGAAGTTAACTACCCTACACATGATTTAGAATTAGCCGCAGTCGTCTTTGCACTTAAGATTTGGCGACACTATCTGTATGGTGAAAGTTGTGACATCTTTACCGACCACAAGAGCCTCAAGTACATATTTACTCAGAAGGAGCTAAATATGAGGCAAAGAAGGTGGTTAGAACTTTTAAAAGATTACGACGTAAATATTCAATACCATCCAGGCAAAGCCAATATTGTAGCTGACGCATTGAGCCGAAAGAATTCCGGGACTATATCTTGCTTACAAATTCAGCCTCGTATTAGGAGGGATCTCGAAAGGATGAACATTTGGCTCCAGGTTGGTAAATCTGATGGATATCTAGCTAGAATGCAGATTGAACCCGATCTCATATCACGGATCAAAGATGCACAAAAGCAAGATGGAGAACTTTGGGCAATTGTGCAAAATCTTGAGGTGGGTAAGCAATCTGAATTTTGTATAGACCATCATGGGGTGATTTGGTGCGGTAAAACACTTTGTGTACCCGATGACTCCAGCCTTCGTGATTCATTGTTAGCCGAAGCTCACAGCTCACCATTTTCAATTCACCCAGGATCTACCAAGATGTATCGAGACTTAAGACAGAACTTCTGGTGGAATGGCATGAAGGAAGACGTTGCTCGATACGTAAGTAAATGCCTCACTTGCCAACAAGTGAAAATTGAACACAAACGAGCAAGCGGTCTATTGCAGCCATTGGATATTCCCATATGGAAGTGGGATGAGATCACAATGGATTTTGTTACCGGTTTTCCTAAGACATTCAAGAAGAATGATGTTGTATGGGTTGTTGTCGATAGATTGTCGAAGTCAGCCCATTTTCTACCGATTCAGCAAGGATTTTCGGTTAATAAGTTATCCGAAATATTTCTTCAAGAAATTATTCGACTCCATGGCACACCATCTTCCATTTTTTCCGATAGAGACCCACGTTTCACCTCACGATTTTGGAAAGGTTTTCAGGCAGCTTGGGGTACACGACTGAAGTTTAGTACGGCTTTCCATCCACAAACAGATGGGCAGTCGGAACGCACGATTCAGACATTGGAAGACATGCTCCGAGCATGTGCACTTGAATGGTCTGGAAACTGGGATGAATATCTATGTCTTGTTGAGTTCGCTTACAACAATAGTTGGCAAGCAAGTATTGGCATGGCACCTTTTGAGCTTTTGTACGGTCGGAAATGTCGAGCACCGATATGCTGGGATGAAGTTGGAGAAAAGATTATTGAAGGGCCAGAACTAGTTCAGATTACAAATGAAAAAGTCACTATGGCCCGAGAAAAACTGAAAGAAGCTCAGAGCAGACAAAAGAGCTATGCAGATCAAGATAGACTACCACTCGAATTTAAAATTGGTGATCACGTTTTCTTAAAGGTATCACCTTGGCGTGGCGTTCGTAGATTTGGAATTAAAGGGAAGCTTAGTCCCTGTTTCATCGGTCCGTTTGAAATCCTTGAAAGAATTGGAGAAGTGTCATATCGACTGGCTTTACCTCCTCAGCTCTCTCACGTTCATAACGTTTTTCATGTCTCCTCGTTAAGAGGATATAATTATCATCCACTTCATGTCATTAGTTATCCGTTACTTACAATTCACGAAGATTTGTCCTACGAAGAGGAGCCAGAAGCCATTTTAGATCGACAAGAAAGGGTTTTGCGTAGGAAAGTAATTCCGTTTGTTAAAATCCTCTGGAAAAATCACTCTGAACACGAAGCAACATGGGAATCTGAAGAATCAATTCGATCTCTATACCCTAATCTATTCTCGCAATAGAATTTTAGTCGGAGTTACGGTAAATCTTGCTCTTGGATATATGTTCATTTGTTTATGTTTACGGTCATTCATGCTTTATCTTATGTGAGTATATCTTAGCTATGATTAAGCATATCTATGTAGGAAATATCAGTACCAATAGTCACTCTAGTATCTGTAAGTCTTTATTGACTTTTCGTACGGTAAGATATTTTATTAAGATACGTTATAGAAAGACCATTAGGACACATATGTAAGGTAATTAACAATTATGGTCATGAACTTAATTATGAATTTCAGATACACATGTGTTTTTAGGAGATTCTTGTTATATAAGTTAGTAACTCTGCTATGAAAATTCCGTTACTTATGCGATATATTCTTATTTGAAAATTTTCGAGGACGAAATTTCTTTTAAGGGGGTAATAGTTGTAATAACCATAAATTTAAAATCATTATTCTAGAAATAAAAGAATAATAATAATAATCGTATGATCCATCCTTCTGTATATCAACCAAAAGTCCTAATTATTATTTAATTAGTCTAATAGGAAACCCTCATTAAGACACCCAAGTAATTCTGTACAAACCCTAGAAATTTTCAGAATTTTCAGAATCAGGATCAGGGCCCCTAAAACTCAGGGGGAGTAAACCCTAGTTAATGATTATCCTTATTAAACGTTGTCAAAATCTAAATTTTCGAAAGTGTTGACTCATCTAGGCTAGTCCCACACGCGGCAAGTCTATAGTGATTAGGTGTCCCTTACGGACCATAAGGGATACTGCTTACGGTCCGTAAGCATGTCAAGCAGGTAGGTAGGCATGTCAAGCAGGTAGGTAGGCATGTCAAGCAGGTAGGCTAGCATGTCAAGCAGGTAGGCTAGCATGTCAAGCAGGTAGGCTAGCATGTCAAGCAGGTAGGCTAGCATGTCAAGCAGGTAGGCTAGCATGTCCAAATTACAGCTATAAATACAGAACATTGGCACTTGATTCTGGGCACAAAAACGACGTTCAAACTTCAAATTCACTCTGAGTTATCGTCCAATTACTCTCCAAACACACACAAAACACTAATTAAGAGTACCGGGGTGCTGCAGAACAGGGTAATAACTCGATCGCTATTACGATTCATTGTCCGATCGATCAATATATCCAATGGATGTTTAAGTGCTGCCCACATTAGGGTTATACTTTGTCGATCGTCATTAATTTGACGGATCATCGTTAATTCGATGGATAAAGTATTGTACTTTGTCGTTCGTCATTAATTTGACGGATCATCGTTAATTCGATGGATGAAGTATCGCACTTTGTCGTTCGTTGTGAGAATTTGATCTCGTGAGTTATCGTAAAGGCTGTATTAAGTTACTAACCTAGTTTGTGTGCATGTTATTTAAATTAGGTTAAAAGACTAATCAGTAGTCTAAACTCTGTCCGTATAAATCTGAAATATTATCACAAGGTAGCTTCACTTTGGAATTATTAAGGTACGGATCCTTACCCCACTCCTTATTGCTTCATATTCAAATTGTTATAAACCACTAAATTACTATATATTTTAAAACTCCTCACGTCTTTGAGTATCGATTCATTTGACAGTCCGTTCGAATTCTATTCTAATCATTTGATTTAAGCTTTCATGTCATGCGATAGTATTATGTTAGTTGTACTCATTATCGCATGTTCCAATATATGTTCCGTTTTGTTATGAAAATAAGTTTGATAAGTTATGTGAATAAGACCAATTGTACTCTGTTACCCTGAGTATCGCTTCTCGTGGAGTGTCCCACGAGCATGTTGTTGCGGCATCGACATCATGTGCTCCATCCGTGGCGGAGAGATCAGTTCACGGCGTCTCTTAAGTACAAGTGTGGTACATATAAGCTATTAGGAGGCGTATGGATCGATCCTAGGATTTCAGTTAATGAGATGGATAGAGGGTATGCCAACTCGCCATTTCGTGTGATAAGTATGCAGGAGTAGCTACCTGTGTATTGTCACGTTTTCAGTTTGCTCATGGGTATATCCGTAAGATATGATTATGAAATTATGTTCTTGCATCGTATCAGTTTTGCATAAAGCGTTATTTGTTCTTTGAGCCTATAATTCCGTACTGAGCATTCGGCTCATTCCGTATAAATTTTGTATTTACAGGTCAGCAGGTTACCTTGGGCGGGGAAAAGAGAGAAGAATAAAGCCTAGGAATAAATCTGAAGATATTAGTTAATCAAGTCAAATGTGTCAGCTTGTATATTAACTTTAAGTTTAATTGTCGTATGATTGTATCCTTGTTAAATAAATAAATAAATGGAATTATGACTTTTGTTTATGATACTGTTATTGTGACACGTCAGCCCTTCCGGGTTGGGGTGTTACACGAGCGAAGTTGTTAGAGGCTGTACACTGGAACTTAGCGAACGAAATTTTAGCATCGACCTCTTACCTATTCAATTGGGTAGCTTCGATGTAGTAGTCGGAATGGACTGGTTGTCCAAGAACAAAGCTGAAGTTATTTGTCATGAGAAAATCATTCGCATCCCTTTAGCGAATAGTGAAACTCTCATCGTGCATGGAGAAAAACGAGACGCACCTCTTCGAATCATCAGTTGCATGAAGGCACAGAAGTGCTTAAGGAAAGGATGTGACGCTTTCCTAGCACACGTTATAGACAAGAAGGTTGTGGAGCCAAAACTCGAAGACATTCCTGTGGTGAAGGAATTTCCTGATGTGTTCCCTGAAGATCTGCCAGGACTACCTCCGCAACGACAAGTCGAATTCCGTATAGACTTGGTTCCAGGAGCCGCTCCTGTGGCCAAGGCTCCCTTTCGACTTGCTCCATCCGAAATGCAAGAATTATCTACACAACTCCAGGAGTTGTTGGATAAAGGATTCATAAGGCCAAGCTTCTCACCCTGGGGAGCTCCAGTATTATTCGTAAAGAAGAATGATGGAACACTGCGGATGTGTATCGATTACAGGGAACTAAACAAGCTCACTATCAAGAATCGGTACCCGCTACCAAGGATTGATGACTTATTTGATCAACTGCAAAGATCAAGCTACTATTCCAAGATCGACCTTCGATCTGGATATCATCAGCAGAGAATCCAAGAGGAAAGCGTACCAAAAACTGCATTCAGAACGCGATATGGGCACTACGAATTTCTTGTGATGCCGTTTGAGCTGACGAATGCACCAGCGGTCTTTATGGATCTGATGAACCGCGTATGCAAACCATATCTCGATAAATTCGTGATTATATTTATCGATGATATCCTGATTTACTCGCGAACGAAAGAAGAGCATGAGCAACATCTCAGAACCATCTTGGAACTACTGAAGAAAGAGAAGCTTTATGCAAAGTTCTTGAAATGCGAATTCTGGATTCGCGAAGTACAATTTCTTGGTCACGTTGTGAATGAGAAGGGCATTCATGTAGACCCGTCCAAGATAGAAGCAATAAAGAACTGGGAAGCTCCCAAGACCCCAACTGAAGTTCGACAATTTTTAGGCTTAGCGGGCTACTATCGGTGATTCATTGAGAATTTCTCAAAGATAGCTCAACCGTTAACAACCCTTACACAGAAAGACAAGAAATACGACTGGGGTCACAAACAGGAAGAAGCCTTTCAACTACTTAAGAACAAGCTCTGCGATGCACCGATACTATCATTACCCGAAGGCACTGAAGACTTCGTGGTATACTGCGACGCCTCACGACAAGGCTTGGGTTGCGTGCTCATGCAACGCCAAAAAGTCATCGCTTACGCTTCAAGACAACTGAAGGTACATGAAAGAAACTATACCACTCACGACCTGGAGCTGGGTGCAGTGGTATTCGCCCTGAAGATCTGGCGACATTATTTATATGGTACTCGATGTACAATTTTCACAGATCACAAAAGCTTACAGCACATATTTGATCAGAAGGAATTGAATATGCGCCAGCGACGTTGGGTCGAGCTGCTGAATGATTATGACTGTGAGATTAAGTACCATCCTGGAAAGGCAAACGTTGTAGCGGACGCGTTGAGCTGAAAAGAAAGGGTTAAGACCCTAAGGGTTCGAGCATTGGAAATGACGATTCGAACGAACCTCATTGCACGCATTCGTGATGCACAACAAGAAGCTCTTAAAGAAGGGAACCGTAAAGCTGAATACCTACGGGGTATACTGAAATACATGGTGCCAAACGAAGAGGGAGCCTTATACTTCAAGAAGCGTATTTGGGTTCCACTCTATGGTGGCATACGAGAAGTCATCCTTAATGAAGCCCACAAATCGAGATATTCGATCCATCCAGGATCGGACAAAATGTATCAAGACTTGAAAGAATACTATTGGTGGCCGAGACTCAAAAGCGACGTTGCTGTTTATGTTGGAAAATGCCTAACCTGTGCCAAGGTTAAGGCAGAATATCAGAAATCGTCCGGTCTACTACAACAACCAGAGATTCCCGTGTGGAAGTGGGAACAAATCTCGATGGACTTCATAACGAAATTACCCAGGACCCCAAGAGGGCACGATATGATATGGGTAATAGTTGATCGATTAAGGAAATCTGCGTATTTCCTACCGATCCGAGAGAAGGATAACACTGGAAAGCTTGCAGAGATATACTTAAGGGAAATTGTGGCATGTCATGGAGTGCTAATCTCAATCATTTCAGACAGAGATGGACGCTTTGTCTCAAGAATCTGGCAATCATTTCAGGAAGCCTTTGGATCTCAGTTAGATCTAAGAACGACATTCCATCCACAAACAGACGGCCAGAGCGAACGGACTATACAAACGTTAGAAGATATGCTTCGCGCATGTGTCATGGATCTAGGCGGCAGCAGGGATACTCATCTACCTTTAGTTGAGTTTTCCTACAATACGAGCATAAAAGTCGCGCCGTTCGAAGCTCTGTATGGCCACAAATGCCGATCGCCCTTATGTTGGGCAGACGCTGGAGATAAACGTATGGTTGGTCCTGAACTTGTACAAGAGACAACCGACAAGATTGCGCAGATCCGAGAGCGCATTAAGGCGGCTCGAGATCGACAAAAGAGCTACGCTGATCCGAAAAGAAAATCAGTAGAATTCAAGGTGGGAGACAAAGTGTTGTTAAAAGTCTCACCTTGGAAGGGCGTAGTCAGATTTGGAAAGCGTGGAAAGCTAAATCCACGATACATCGGACCATTCAGAATATTGAAAAGAATTGGTACCGTGGCATACAAGTTGGAGTTACCGGAAGAACTTAATGGAGTACATGATATGTTTCATGTATCCAACCTGAAGAAGAGTCCAACACAAGAAAACGTGATCATCCCGATGGATGAAGTGCATATTGATGACTCCCTCCGATTTACAGAACAACCCGTTGAGGTTACCGACTGGAAAGTCAACAAGACCAGGAGGAGCAGCGTAAAACTTGTCAAAGTACGTTGGAGCTCTAAGCACGGACCCGAGTACACATGGGAACGTGAAGACCAGTTCAAAGAAAAGTATCCCCACCTATTCAAGAAGACTCCAGCGAGAGTTAGTTCAGCCTGAATTTCGGGACGAAATTCTTTTAACGGGGGGAGACTGTGACAACTGCCACCAAACCGGTAATTTCCGTACACTTTAATTATTATTTAATGATTGCAATTATGTGCTTAATTGTCAGAAATGTCTGAACACATACTAAACAAGTGAATTCATGCACATTGTATACTACAAAATATTGATTTATGCATAAACGAGAGCGTTGCGTCAGAAATATTAGTAAACTCACCGGTAGGACACAATGTGTCAACAGAACTGCAGAAAGCAGTCAGAAAATAAAAGTGGAGCCTAGGTGTAGGTCCAACGATAAGAATAGATTAAAACCCAAGAGTACATATAAGGGTTTAATTTATAGACATTGCGAAAGCAAAAATAAGCACTAAAAAGCACCCGAAACGCACTTTAAGTGCAGAATTTTGTATAATTCAGCAATAATTCAGCATTTAAACATATAAATATTATGCAGAAATTTCGTTTTATCATCCAGAATATTTCCCTAAGTGTTGGGAATTGAAAGGGTATAAGAAGGGTACTTAAAAGACACTAAAAAGTGTAATTTAGCACTTTAACGAACCAGTGTCTAACCGAACAACCGGACTTTACCCGGAGCAAAAAAAATAAAAAAGAAAAATAAAAAAAATAATATATATATATATATATATATATTGTCAATGACATGTTTTTATTTTTTTCTAAGCTAGTTAGGGTCCCCGAACACCCTAACACACTTTATATTATATAACATACTTAACACTAATTCTAACATGTAGCATATGACTAGTTTATGTAACAAGTTCCATTGCATCACAACTAAGCCAACCTCCCCCCCCCCCCCCCAAAACCGGTTGTAAAGTGGGTTCCCCCATTTGATTTTTATGAATGTAATATGAGATCATGCTTGATATCTTGAAGACATATTGTCTAGAGGATAATGCTAAGTTGATAAACAATTATAAAAACCTCAAGACCATCTTCATACTTATCATTTAACACCAACAAAACACTCTCACCTTACCCCCTCTAACTCACGGCCACAAGGGTCCCTCAAGCCACCACCATTTTCGATCCATATCCATCTATTCCAAGGTGATATTAAGTTGTAAGAAGGTCAATAACGAAGCTCGGTGCAAGCGGATCTTGAAGGACCTTCACCATTTGCTTTTATCCACCTAGTTTTCGTCTTGAATCTTCCCTAGCCTTGTGCTAGTTGTAAGTGATTCTAAACACCCTCTTGTTCATGTTTAGAGTGGTTAATAAGAGGTTTAACGGATAAAAGTTATGAACACTAGAGATCAAAGTTTAAAGTCTTGTTATAATGATGAATATGGTGGTTAATGAGTTAATATTAGTGTAAAACTTATGGAACTTGTTTTGTTATAGTTATTTATTATTGTTGGATGCTAGTAGGGGAACGGATCGTCATCTAACCACGCTAGGTCATGTTCATGGAACATGAACTAGCGCTATGTTCAGTGTAAAAAGAACTAGATGACGAACCCTTTCACTCACAAACATGAACTTGTGTAAAAACGATTTTTCTTATGAAATGGAGTTCTAAACTAGTAGATCTACGGATCTACAAGTGGTATTTTTGAAGAACCAAGTGTATGATGAAATCATGTTTTAAAAGTCGGATCTTTCTCCAAATAAAGACATTTTTGAGAACCAAAAAGTGTATAGACACTTGTGAAACGAAAGGATTTAACCAAGAAATATTTCATAAATACCGACTAGAAGTTGTAAAACTTCATATTCTTTAAAAATAAAGTTTTCGAGATAAGGATTTTATTTTTAGAGATGGAAAGACTTACTAAATGTGCTAGTATTTTTGTAAATATTCAAGTTCATGAAATGGAGAAATTAGTGATTATTGTTGATGATTATTGTTGATAATTGTTGTTGATGATTGTTGACGACTTAAAAGAAAATAAACACATGTTTTGAAAACATGGGAAACCTCCATTTTTAGGGGAAACTCTGTCAAAATTTTTATAAATTTTGACACTTAGAGAAATATAAGTTTTTGAGGAACTTATTCCCTAAAAATGTATTTAAAAACATTACCAAGGTTTCCCTAATTTTTGATGATAAGAAATGGTGATTTCTTCAAGAATAAAAATGGATATTAAGTATGTATATTTTTGAGAAAAATATATATATTATTTGATCACCAACTTGTGTGCTAGGTGTATATAGTATGTGTTATACGTGCTAGTGTATTAAGACTTAAAAATACACTAAATACTCATGAGGAGTATAAACATAAAAATACACATACAACATACAAGATACATAATTCGGTGCGAAGTGCAAAACACAAAAGACTTATATTTATTTTTGAGAAAATAATATAAGACACTTAGTTAAAAATATAAAATATTTTTAACACAAGAATATATACACAAAAGAGAGTGACTGTACTTGTGCGACGCAAGTCTAGTGACTAACGTTAAGAAAACGCGTATAGGTCACGACGTTAATTAAGCAAATCCGGTGAAGTTTACGACGCTAGGAACGCAAAGTTGTGAGTTCATGCTCCCCCTTTTCTTTTAACTGTTTTCAGTTTTATAACTTCGGGGTTCACCCCCGAAGTTATAAAACTGAAAACAGTTAAAAGAAAAGGGGGAGCATGAACTCACAACTTTGCGTTCCTAGCGTCGTAAACTTCACCGGATTTGTGAAATACATGTACAATATTTATAATTGGTATGATATAAATACAAGAAGTACACTTGGTGAGAACGAGAACCAAGTGTGACGAAATATAAGAATACAAGAAGTACACTTGGTGAGAACGAGAACCAAGTATGACGAAATATAAGAATACAAGAAGTACACTTGGTGAGAACGAGAACCAAGTGTGACGAAATATAAGAATATGAGAAGCGCACTTGGTGAGAACGAGAACCAAGTATGAGGCGTTATGAGAAATGATGCGAGAAATCGTGTCACGAATAGGGTACAGAAGCACCATTAATCAACAATATACCTAGACCGCAGAACAAAAAGGTTAGATCTAACGGGTGCCGGGCAGCCACACACTCGGTGAGGGCAAGAATCGAGTAGTGCTTTTTTGTCTCAGAATATACCAATTAAATGCCTAAGGTTTGGTGACTTCCTATGTCGTGTCACATGTTAATGGCTTTGCAACCCATTAACAATCCTGATACTTACAGGAATACTTTATTTACATAAAATTCATACCATACTAAAACTTGATGAATACTTGAAGTACGTGGGGTACTCAAGAAAATGGGTATTATACTTGAGTACGTGGGGTACTCAAGAAGAATTTGAATTATACATGAGTACGTGGTGTACATATGAAACTGGATTTATATATGAAAACTTGATTTATTCGCAAACTATGTTTTCATAGAAAGTATACAAACGTGATATACAAAAACTGCATGAATTCACACCAACATTATGTTGACGTTTTTCCAAAACTCACATGTATTTCAGGTAACTAGGATGGATGTGCGCGCGGTCTCGCTTATGCTTGTGGATGTCGCTTATGTTTATCTTTAAATAAAGTTGTAAACTTTTCAAGACATTGTTTTATGCGACTTAGCGATGTAAACGCTAAATTTATGTTTTCAAATTATGGTATTTGATGTTTTTACGAGCATATAGCATGTTTACCTTTCGTATGCAATGAGAACCATTCATGATCACACCTCGTGCTTCCGCCGCAGAAAGGGGTGTGACAATGTGGATACCAATGATGTGGAAGAACATCTCAACAAAGCTAGAAAAGGCATAGATCCTACTAGTTTTAATTTGTTTTTTGCAGATAAAATGGAGATGCTGTATCAGAAGAAGATGGCAAGATTGAGGAAAGAGCTGGAAGCAGCAAAAATGCAAACTAATGAAAAGACAAAGGCAGAAGCTGGAGAAGCAAATGTTGATCAAGTGATTGAGAAAGTAGTTGAAGTGGAGAAAGTGGTGGAGAAAATAGTTGAAGTTGAAAAACTAGTCGAAGTTGAAAAAATTGTGGAAGTACAAAAAATTGTTGAAATTGAGAAACTCGTTGAAGTTGAAAAGACTGTCGAGGTTGAAAAGATAGTTGAAAAATTGGTTGAAGTTGAAAAACCGTGTTCGAAGTGTTCAGAATCTTGCAAAGTTTGTGAGGAGAAAGATAAGAAGATTACTGAATTAGAGAAGATTAAAGAAGATTTATTGTCCGTTGTGAAGTATGTGAAGGAATCTTATGATGTGCTGAACAACACAGTTGATCGTCTGAAAAAAACAAATTCAGCAATCGAAAATGCAATGGAAAAGATGAGTGCAACATTAATGACAAAGCAGAGTGTTATTAATGCATACATTGAAGATTGTGCAAAGTTGAAGCAGGATGTGGAACTTGAGAAGATTGAAAGTGAAAGGATTAAACGATTACTGTTGAGTTATACTACTGGTGATTATTTGATTGATCGTGTTTATCCTACTGTTGCAGGTCTGGAAGCATTCATGGATAAAAAGACTGAAGATACTGATACTGGTAAGAAACCAAGTGTCAAGTATAACAGATGTCCGCCCCCTATGCATGAAAGTTATTCTCCCAGGAATCCTAACGAGGAGCGTCTAAAAAAGGCAGTCAACATCAAGTTAAAGTCTGAAATCATTGATGAGTTACCAGATAACATTGATGTTACATTCACAGCGTCTGACACTGATCATGAGTCTGAGTTAATAAAGAAAGTTGTCGATCATGTGTTGGATACGGATGAAGAGTTAAAGTCGGAGTCTAAATCTGAGAGTTCGAGTTCGTCAGAAAAAAGTCTGAGTTCGTCTAAAAAGAGTCCGAGTTCACCAGTCAAACGGGTTTACAATAAAGAATTTCTGTTATCAAAATCTAATTTGAATGACGGACCAATCAAAGTAGCATATACTTTGAATGATTCAGACAAATTATATTCTGATGAGGAATTTCCAATAAGAAGTGTAAAAACTGAAATGATCAAACAGGTTTTCAAACTAACAGAAATTAACATTTCTAAAATAAAAGATTTAAATCTTGCTGAAAAACCTAAAAAATACACTTCAAGAGTTCAACAGAGATTGAATAAGAAAAAGGGTTACAGTTATGGTTCTGGTTATCGAAAGAAATCAAAACACAGCGGTAATTTCAAAAAGCAAGGTCTTGGTTTTAGTTCTTCAGAAAATTATAAAAATGAGAAAAATTATAAACCGAAAACAACATTTGTTGCAGGTGGAAGTTCGGAAGATGAACAGAAGAAACCTTTCTGGAAACAGTCAAACCAGGAGTTTCTTGCTGAATTGAAGAAAAATATGAGAATGTTTGCTAAAAGAGTTGACAGAAGAACTTGCTTTAAATGCCAAAAGGTTGGACATATTGCTTGGAACTGCCAAGAGTCCACTTATTCAAAAGAGGAAGTTTCGTCGAACTCTAATATGAGAAGTAAATGTGTTGACAAATCGACGTTGGAAGATGGTGAAACTTCAAAACAGTTTTACAAAAGAAGTGTCAATTTAAGCAAACAAAAATGGGTTGTTAAAAGTTCTCAGAGTAGTTCTGACAATGAATCTGATTCCATAAAATCAGAGGAGTCATTTGTTGAGAAAAAGGTTGAGAATTCCGTTCCTGAGGAGAACGATGAAAATTTTCCCAAGTGGACAAAAGAAAATTTGAAGTTGAAAGTGGGTAAAACCGAGATTTCAGGTCAATTCTTTGCTGGTAACAAAGAATTTGATATTGAAAAGGCGTTTAATGGCAAAGTAAAACATATTTTCGGGAAGATGGTTGATGGGAAGGTTAAAACTGCAAAAGATTTTTATAAATCAAAATGTTGGTGGGATAGATGTGTCCCAGAATCTCCCAATACTGGTCAGGCTTGGGGGAAAGTTTTTCCAAACTAAAAATCCTGACTTGCCGGAGCTCCCAGGTTGGTAGGAGTGGAGCAGGAATCGGCATCATTCTTGAAATGTTTGTTTGGTAAATCTACAGGTGATATCTTTATATTGTTATATTTTGATTTACAAATGGGATGGTTGGTGAGTGAACCTGTAAGAGGTTGAAGAAGGTTTTCATCTTCAAATGGTTAATCAAGGTCATTAAGTTGAACTTGATTGGACCATACTTACAAGTGATATTTTGGAGAACAAAATGATGAGTTTATCCCCTAATCTACAAATGGTTTATTAAAATCAACAAAACTTATTTTCCGGAAAAACCATTTGATTAAAACAAACTTAAGTGTTTTGAAATCACAATGGGAAAATAGTTTGTTGTGAGGGGGAGTTCTGATTGTTTATGCCAAGTGGATGGCGAATTGAAGCGATTTGATATCGGTTGTCAAATTTTTTTAAGAAAACAAACTGTACAGGTAGAGTATCAAAATTTGTTTTCAAATTTCCTAAAATGTGTTTGCATTTTAGGGGGAGTAAAAAATTTTCAGAAAATCCAAAAACATTAGAAAATTTGAAAAAATCAAAAACATGATAAAACCTACTGGTAAAAATGAAAAAAATTAAAAAATGAAAATGAGTTTTGTGTCAAAGAAGAGGAAATGATAGTACATCAGTGGACGATCACATCATGCTAACGAATTGGAAAGTTAAATGTGATAAACGGTCTCACTGATGATGTGTTAGTGGTTTTTGCACATTTAGTAGATTGTGACGAGATATAAACCTAAATTCAAACTTGCTTATATCGTGGGTAACATCTCTCGGATATATGGATAACCCCCGAAATCTTGTTTGAAGGACCCCTCTTTCTGAGATACTAGGTCTTTATGCTTAGTGATATCTGGGGTATTATCTCGGGACTTCTGATAATGCGGAAGCAATGGCCTAGTCCCCGGAGAATACTTTACGCTTGCTTGAAATATAGCGCCGCCCTCAGCATAAAATGATGAGACAATAAAATTGCTAATCAATGTTGTTGTACTCTAAAGGGGACCCACCAAAAGTCGAGCCGTCATCTCTCTGCTGAACGGAAGTTCTGACCTGAGCTCTCACGGTTTCGCAATTTAACCCCTTACAGATATCATCTAGGTATACTCACCTGTAAGACTGAATATTGGGATCTGGATATGGGAGTATATTCTGAGGTGGGACACACGAATAAGTTTAAGTGCTTAAGACATTAATCTCGTATCTCGAAACAGTTGAACTTTGTGTGAAAATTTAAGTGGATCAGTATACTGACAATCTAAGTGAATCGTTTAGAACTTAAAATGATTAAAGCTTAACGGTGTTGGTGATTTGTCTCAAAAACTGATATGATCCTCTTACACAAACTCACAAAAATATTTTCTGTAAATATCTCTTTACTGCATTTCATTTCATTCAAAAATCCAAAAAGATTTTCAGTGTGTTTTGTCACACCCCGACCACGTAGAACATCAAATCGTGGCGGAAACGTCGGGGAGTGTTGTAACAGAATTAATTGTTTCAAATCCATGGCAATTAAAGTTTCATTTTATTAATCAAACAAGAGAGTTTACATCGTTTTAAACAAGAAACAAAGAGTACATAACACAAATTAACTAGTTCTTGCTTTGTTTTAAGTCACTAAGGCACGAGTCTGCCTAGGTGTATCTTGATCAATCCTATGCATAAATTCTTGAAAACACATGTGAAAATAGGTACGTCAGCATAAAAATGCCTGTGAGATACATAGGTTTTGTGAAAATAAGATTCATGACTTAAGTTTGAGAAGATGTTTAATAAAATTTAGCCATGGACCTTGATTTGTTTTTGTAAATCATTTGAAAAGCAATAAGACCAGATGATATGTATAAATAAGAGAATAATGTATGGTTAAATGAATAACCAAGTAAAATGAGTTTGTATAAGATAAGTTGTTTGTAAAACAATGTCTTGTGAAAAGTATGTTATTTGTATAAAATGTTATATGTCTCAAATTGAAATGATTCAAATAACGCTACGATATGTAATACCATACAAACACTTATACATAGGAAGTACCAGCGGCGTATCCACCATGCTTGTACCATATTACACACGCCTCGTTACTTAAATCACTTACTCAAACCAAACCATCAAGATGTAATGTTTAACAATTGTAGAAATGTTTAGGTATAGTCAAATGTCTATTGTCAAATGGTTCACATGGTTCAATAGATACAAATGGTTCACATAATGTAATATAATGTGTTCATATGCTGGATGAGCATATGCAACAAATTGTAATGTAAAACAATGTACTAAGTATGCACACAATGGACATACATAGCATGAAATGTAATGTAAAACAATGTACTAAGTATGCACACAATGGACATACATAGCATGAAATGTAATGTAAATCATGTACTATAATTGTACTAATGAACATAGCAAGTATATGATGTGAAAACATGGAAAGCATGAAAGTAACAAGTAGGCACATGTGTTTCACCCCAAAACAGTTTGAAAACGGTAAAAGTGGGGTCTATGTACTCACTTGAGATTGCTTAGTAGTCCTTGAGTAACAACCAAACAATGCTATAGATCACGGATATCAAACGGCACCTAATATAGGTAACTATGTTAATATACCGGACCTAAATCGGAGGATTGGATAGAATGAGGGTTCATAAACCAAACGAGTATGGAGACTCGTGTAATATAGTTTAACAAAGCCCACATACTAAAATGAAACCTAACCTAAGTGCTTATGACCCATTACGACCCGTTTAGGTAGCTTATGCTACTTTAACGCGTCGTTCGCGTAAAACGCGTTCGGAACGCCTAACTAGTCCTATGACAAGTAAAATATGCCTTAACATGTCTAATATTTTTACCAAATCAGTTTAGATACCAAAAGTTATGTTATATATGCTTAAAATGAATTTTGGCATAAAAAGGGTATTTTGGTAATTTACCTAAGGCATATATACTACCTATCATAAAACTAACTAAACATCGTGACTATAAGGTATAACCTCGGAAGATTATTCCCTATATACTATGGTCACCTAATGTGTTTGGTCGGATCCTAATGATCGACCAAACGGGTCGGGTTCGAAAGTATAAGCGATTGTTTAGATCGCTTACCTTACGACCCTATATAAGCACTAAACTAAAAGTGACGAGCTAAGCATGTTAAAACATGCTTAACTAAGTTTAGAAAACAGGTTTGGTATCAAAACAAACGGTTTTGATACCTAAGAGTAGTTTGGTTACAAAATACGCGTAAATGCGCATTTTGGCAAAAACTACGACTCGTCACTGAGCCTAGATAACGTGGTAATCAGTAGGTATAGTCACTAAGGACTACAACCATCGTGATTACGCTCACGTTATGAAGTTCAAACGAACTTCGCATTGACCATAAACTGGTCAACATAGAAAGTCAAACAAAGTTTGACTTTTAACGCTAAAACGCATAAAAGAACGAAGGAACACTTACAACGGGTCCCCGCAAGCTAATCTCGATCCAAATAACTCAGGTATGAAGCAAGGGCTTCAACTTAGAGCACTTTTGATCAGATTTGTGAGGAAGAAGTGAAAACTAAGGTGGGTATTTATAGTAAATGGACCACCGTTAGGATCGTTTCTTGGAAACCGTGCTTCAATCTCAACCTTACACTTGTTGCAACACTATGGTACCCAAAATGGCCCCTCATGATCAGGAAAGGGCAAGTGGAATTGAGTTTTGGGTGCATAACAGCTGTTTAATTCATTGAATCTGGTCTGGGAGGGCCTAGCGGCCTGCGTAAGGAACACCAGAAGCTTACGCGGCCCGCCTGGGCATGTCTGATCAGAAACAAGTTTTCCAAAATGACAGTTTCAGTCCCTGTTGGTGTTTAAGGCTCATTTCGACACGTTTAAGGCCTGTTAAGCCAACTTCAAGGCCCTAAAATGATGCCTAAACATTGTGGACATGAAACATGCTCAAAAATATTCCGGGTGTTGGTTCGTTTGGTCGTACGATCGCGATGTTCGCTTAATTACGACGGAATGCGCATAAGCGCGAAAAACGATCCAAATTGCGTGACGAATGGATTTTTCTCATCCCAAACACTAAAATAAATTATTTTAGTACTTACATAAATTTTTGGATGTCCGAATGTATTCAGAACGTAAGTTATGCGTGATAGTGCAAACTTGTGCACTTTTTGACGCTTTTAGTCCCTGAATGAGCCAAAAGTTTATTTTAGCACACCGAACCCCTCAAAGCTTATTTATAAGCTATGTAAAGGACATTTAGGGTATGTTTAACTTATGGTCATGTTCCGGAATGTCTGTTACAGTTCAAATTGGCATACTTTCGTAGTTTGTCAAATTTAGTCCCTATAAGCGAATTAACTTGATTTCGGGATACCAAACCATCCAAAACTTATTTCTAAGTTATGTAAAGGTTATTTAAGGTATGTGAAGCCTATTTCACTATTCCGGAGTGTTCGTTGCATTAAACTAGTTATATTTACGCATCAGTGTGCGTATAACCTTCCAGAAAGCGATTTAAAGCCCGAAATCGAACGAGAAATGATATGTGCAAAAGATACACATATTTATACAGATCCCAAGTGTGAAAAATAAAATATTTCATTGGCTTGGTATTTGTTTGATGGCCGTGGAGGCACAGGTGTCACATGTTTTAGCATAAATTTTGAAAAATTCAAAAAGATTTTAGACGACTGATGTTGAAAAGCTGATTTTCAAAATTCCGAGTGCTAAACATGACGAACAGGTTTGGGAAAGTTTGTTTGAAGATGTGTGAAATGAAAATGATATATATTCAAGTGGTTCATCAGAAATTGACATAATCAATCATTTTGTTTGATACTTGAAAATGATGTATTCAGGGTTGTGTCTTCAAGAGGTTAGCAGAGTTTCTAAATTTACTATATCTAATGTTTATGAAACTTATGTTTTGGGTAGAGAATATGCAGGTGAGTTAGGTTACGATACCTGAACCTGTGAAAGCCAGACTACGATCCCAGTACAAGTTGAGGGGGAGTCTGTTAGAGAAAGAGAGTCTAAAGATGCAAGAGCTAGGAGTTTGATCCTGAAAGATTAGTTGAAGAAAGTTAGAGTGAAGGAAGCCCAAAGACTGATAAAGACTAAAGATTGTAAAGACTCGACACTTAAGACTCGTCAACATCCGAGGGGGAGTCTGTTGGTGCATACATCTGTCGACTTCGTCTTATATCGAGTCTTGGTTACGTTACAGATCTGATCAAGCATGATGTCATCATATACAATGATGACATCATAATATGACATCATCATGTGCAACATCACATGAAATTGAATATACAGATAAGACAAAATTAGTTTGGTTTGAAAATTACAAGGCATTTCGCTTGAAACAAGAATTGTATGTTCGCTTGAATTCAATTAGGTGAGTTCGCTTGAGTTGTCCTGTTATGTTTCAAGCGAACTAAGAAGGTTATATATAGGCTTGTGTTCTTGTCATTTGGAATAGAATTTCAGAAATGATACCGAGGTGTTGCCGGTATTCCTTGTGACTGTAAACGCTATTATTTCAATATACAAGAAGGTTAAAGGGTGAATCAAGCTGTTTCGAGTCTATACGTTTGTTTCCGCCTTGCGTATAGTCTAAGAACTCTTCCGAACGACTCATTCAGGTCACGATTCGATCCTACAGGAACAAAGACCCGTCTTTGTGGACTTGAGTAACCCACAAATATTCCTTCGATACTCTTTGGACCAAACTTACCAAAAGGCTCTAGAACTGTACAAGGAGACCCAAACGGTTCTAAAAACTTCAGGTTTGGTTTGCGGTTATTGATCAACTCAAAGCATGTCTTGTTGAGTTTCTTCACAGTGAGAACCCGGTTGAGTGTATAGCATGCGGCGGAAACTGCTTCTGCCCAAAAATTTATCGGTAGCTTTGAATCTGCAAGCATTGTTCTAGCCGTCTCGATTAGTGTCCGGTTTTTTCATTCTGGGACTCCATTCTGTTGCAGAGTGTACAGAGCACTAAACTCATGCAATATACCTCTTTCATCACAATATTCTTCCATCTTGTTGTTCTTGAACTCAGTACCATTATCACTTCTGATTCTTTTGATACGCCTTTGGTACAGATTTTCAATCTTTCTGAACAACACCATCAAACTATCAAACGTTTCATCTTTCGACTTCAAGAATGATACCCATGAAAATCTGGAATAATCATCAGTAACCACAAGACAGTAGAGATCCCCTGTAATACTTTTGACGTTTACTGGACCAAACAGATCCATTTGTAGTCTCTCTAAAGGTCTGGAAACTGAATTGACTTGCTTTTTAGGGTGTGACTTTTTCTTCTGCTTGCCTTTGATGCAACTAATGCACTCCCCTTCCAGATGAAAACCTTTAACATGAACACCTATAACCAAATCATTGTGCACCAAGTGATTCATTTTTCGCAAATGTATATGCCCCATTTTTTGGTGCCACAACTTCGATTCTTTCTCTGTTGCTCTAGACACAAAACAATAAGCCTGACCTGTGGTTGTAGTAGCTACGCTCATGTCCAACACGTACAGATCATTAACTCTTGGTGCCCGCATGATAATCCATTCTTCAGGGATAACAAATCCTGGTTTCAAGATCAAACATTCTTTGTCCGTGAAGTGAGTGGTATACATCCTGTCACAAATCTGCGAGATACTCAGCAGATTATTCTCCAGCTCAGCAATGTAGTTAACTCTTTCAAACGTAACAATCCCATTGGATAACGTTCCTTCACCAACAATTCTACCACCTTGATTTCCTGCGAATCCCATATAACCACCATTGAAATTTCTAACATCATACAACAATGCAGTCTTCCCTGTCATATGTCGAGACGCTCCACTATCCATAATCCATCGTGAAACAGCTCTCGGAAGTTCCTGCATATATCACAATTTGATTTAAAAATACATTTCAATAAAGATGCCGATTCATGCTTCACAATTACCAACTAGGAAGCTCTGGCAAGTCCGAACTTTTTAGTGAGATTTTGATGCTACCCAAGCCTCTTTTGACTCGGGTAACTTTACTTTAATGTGAGTTTTAGCAGTGTAAAGTGGCGGAAAATTTTTATCATTCATTTTTAAACTTTCCTCAGATCCAACCTCAACCTTTTTGTATAAGAAAAACTCATCTATCTTAAGTTGACCGGTTGGTTGATTTTTCTTTTGAACATTCTTCTTCTCTGGTGGAGTAGAAGATTGTTTTTCCAACTTTTCATAATAATCCAAAGGAACATTCATCTTTACCGGAGTGGTAGAAGACGATTGTTTTTCCAACACTGAAACCTTTGGTTTTTCAACAACTTTTGGCTTCCATGTTTGTTGAGATGAAGCAACCCGTTTATAAAATTTGTCATTTTTAGTTACCTCGTTCTTAACAGGTTCAATTTTGATTTTTGTTTTCTCATTTTTCAAAATTTTCTCAATAACCATTGGATCTTTTCCTTTTGCATCAACCTTCTTCTTTCGATTCTCAACAACTTCAGTCTTAGGCTTGAAGTTGGTACAATTTCTTGCAATGTGACCAACTTTGTTGCATCTAAAGCATGTACGAGTATCAACTACCCGACTTGTGCCTTCAGACTGAGGTTGTGAGGCCCTCTTCTCAAAAAATTCTTCATTTGATTTTGAAAAAATTCAGACTCTTCATCAGATAGTGAACTCGAACCGTTCACAAACACTTTCTTTTCAGCAAACCTTTTGTTTTGAACATTCTTTTTCTGATAATTCTTACCACCCTGATATCCTCCCGACCAATTGTTTCGATTGTTGTTATAAAACGTGATGGAACAACAGGTTTCTTGTAGTAAGCTTTATCTTTTTCAAAATTCATTTGCCTTTTTGCATTTTTCAAACTTTCAACTTCTGACACATCAATCTCAACCAACTTGAAAACATTTTTCAATTTGTTCACATTAACATTCTCTAATGGAAAATCACAATCCGAATACAACTTATCAGATCCAGCCATCTTGTACATCACAAGACCAGGTTCATCACCTAAGTTGTTTTTTAATTTTGATTTTGGAATGTATTTGTCCAAGAAACATTCATCTTCCTCAGTAGTGCAGTAGTGTCACTTTCAGATTTTAGAACATTTTCAACCACACTTTTTACCACTTCAGTTTGGACACTATCGTCATTGGAAGATGAAGTGAATGTGATATCAATTGTGTCTGGAAGTTTCAATTCTTTCTCATCGTCAAGATTAACCAACCCAGATTGCTTTTTCGAATAGATGTCTAGAACTGGCGGTGGAACCTGATGAAACCCGACCCCAGTTCCATCACAGTATACATCTTCGCCTGCTTTGTTTTTCCCGATGGGTTTGGGAACAATGTGTTGCAAAACAAAGCTTGCAGAGCTGTAACTGTTCAATTTCAAATTGATACGCTCATTCTCAATCTTAGCTTCTTCAAACTGAAGCTTCAATTTAGCAATCTCATCCAATTGTTTGTTGATTAATTCTTCTTTAACCCTCAAAACACTTTGCAAATGACAATTTTCTTTGCATGTTTTACCGTTTCTATCATCATTATCTTTAACCGTGCTTTTAAGCTTCTCAAATTTTTCAGTAATCTGACGATTTTCAAGAACTAACCTCTCATTTTCTTTCCTAACCTTTTCTTGATCAATTTTATCATTTTCAATTTTGTTAGTTAATTCTTTTAATCGTTCAGTTGACGCTTTCACCATTTTATCACGATCAAGGATTTGATCCTCAACACTTTTGACTCTAGCAGTCAGATCATCAATCTTCTTACCTTTGAGATAGGTGTTTGTACTACAAACTTTGCATTCTTTGATGCAATTTTTGCAGTCAACATCACCACTGACTTTCTTACCTGACTCAGTTGTTGACGCGTTTGAACTGACCTGGCTTTTAGACTCAGAGACAGATTTAGAGTCTACCTCAAGTGCCTTAGCAGCCAGCACCTTGTCAGCCATCTTTCCCATGTTTTCAGCATTCAACTTTTGAGTCGTATCAATGATTCCAGTATCAACCTTCTTTGGCTTCTCTTTTTCTTTCTCTTCTTTTTCTTCTTTCTCTTCTCTGCTTCCCCACCATTTTCTTTGCCAATAATCATCTTCTTCTTTCATTTCTTTAATTATGGTTTCCATATCAAGAGTGTTATGATCAATGGCTATATTTCCATCAGGGTCAAGATAACATTCTTTGTCTGGATCCCATATCCTCGCTCTTTTTGCTTCAAGATAGATACCAGATATTCTGATCATTCTTTCTTGAGCTATCATCTTTCTGTAAGCATACCTCTGTTCTTCAGGTCTGGTGTCTTTCCAAGGAACAGGTTCAGATTTTGCCATGAATGCATATCCAACCGCATCCTCCTCAGGTAACAACTCGCTCCAGTCGAAACCTTCATCGTCGTGAATTACAGCAAGAGCTCTAGATTTCTCTTTGTTATCTTCAAGCTGCTTCATTCTTGGCGACTCCGATTTATTCTGATGATAAATCGCTTTCTTGTAGTAATCTTCACTAAACGGGTTTTCAGACTCATCAGCATACGCATTTCGGCATTCACGCTTAAAGTGACCTTTTTGTTTACACTTGAAGCATGTCACTTTAGACTTGTCAAAGCCTAACTTGGTAGATGGTCCACCAATAGACTTTCTTCCGGTTATCTCCATGAAACGCTGTGCCCGACGAACTGCACTGGCCATACACCACCTTATGTCGATCAGTTCCATCTCTTCAGGATCTATCTGATCGTAATCTTCTTTTGTCAGGTTGGTGTTGCCTATCTTCCCTGCTACAAGACTTTCATACGATTCTAGCACAGACGCTAAGAAAACCATTTGTTGCTTTGCCGACTCCTCACTGAAATTTTGAGCGTTCTTTAAATCTACAACGATGTTGCATTGAAATAGGTTCTTTGCATCAGATTGACTTGAATGTGATGAAGAACTACTGTGAAATCCACTGCTTTGACTTTCTTTGTTTGAAATGTTGGAATTCTCAGCAGAAAAAGCTGTCTTGGGAGATGTATTCTTTGGCATCATGCTTTTTGGATAATACAAATCCAAGTTCTGTTGATAAGATGAATGATTGACTTTGTGTGTTTTCTGTAACTCCAACTCGTGACTTTCTAGTCTTTCAATCAGCAAATCTACAGTCAAAACTTCTGGTGGCTTGATAGTATTCTTCAACATTAAGGTATAATATTGCCAATCCATCTCATCTGGCAATGAATCAAACAATTTGTCGACTAGCTCTTCTTGAGAATAGAAAATTTCATGTCTCGCCAGCTCCAGCTTTAGATGCCCAAACCTCTCAATCATTTTACAAACTGATTCATTCTTTAAACAACCAAATAAATCAAATTCTTTTCTAAGCAGTTTCTTTTTGTTTTTCACTATTTCTGCACTTCCCAAACATTTAGCTTTCAATTTTTCCCAAAGATCTTTAGAACTATCGTACTCGATCAAGGATATTATATCTTCTCGAACTGAATGAAATAGCAGTGCGATGCATTTTTGCTCAGCAATAAACGAATCTATTTCTTCAGATGTAGTCAAACTTTCACCCTTTTTGCCTCCATCAATGTATCCGTTCTTTAGACTTTTCCAACTAGAATAAGCAAAGGCCATCAACCAATCTTCAAACTTCTTGGCCCACCGACTATATTCTTCGATAGCCATCAACTTTGGGGGTTTGTTATAAGTTCCGAAAGCACTTTCCACACTCAGAGCATCCGATAAACTTTTCTTCGTATTCGGCGTGTTCTCATTGGTGTTGCTAGGTGAAGTATCATCTCCAGAATTTTCAGCAAAGGCATACATATCGCTAAACGGATTCATGAATAGATCATCCATCTTGTACGTACCTGAAAAATCAGCAAACAAGAAATTTCTTGATTTTGAAAAAATACAGATTCAAGCGGAAACACTTGAAGCGAACTCAGTTTTAAGACAATATAGCTTTTCGAGCGAACTAGCAAAACAAACTCAAGCGAAACACTTCAAGCGAAATCAAAACACTTGTAGTGAAATGGCAATATCAACTCAAGCGAAACCACACTCAAGCGAGATCCCAAGGTATTTCAAGCAAAAACACAATTTTAAAGAGGTTTTGCTTGAAATTTTCAAGCGAAATGTGATGATGTCAGCTTTTTTGAACCAGTTTTCAAGCGAAAAGTCAAGTTTTTATATGAATTTGATCGATTTTAAGTCCAATTCACTCAGGGATTTGTTAACTCTATGTTTCGCTCAATATATGTGAGTTTCAAGCCATTTCAACCGTAAAACAATGTCCAAATCAGAAAAGAATGAGTAGAAGTAAGAAAATCCGATGATTTCAAGCTGCAATGGTATGAACTCCTCGTCCTGATCTCTTGTCACACCCCGACCACGTAGAACATACAAACGTGGCGGAAATGTCGGGGAGTGTTGTAACAGAATTAATTGTTTCAAATCCATGGCAATTGAAGTTTCGTTTTAGTGATTAAAAGTGTTACAATGTCTTAACAAACAAGAAAATACAACATAATTAACTAGTCTTGCATCTTTTATTGTCACTAAAGCCCAAGTCTGCCTATGTGTATCTTGATCATCTTATGCAACAGTTCCTGAAAAACACATGTGAAAATAGGTACGTCAGCATAAAAATGCCTGTGAGATACATAGGTTTTGTGAAAATAGGTTTCATGACTTATGTTTGAGAAAATGTTTAGTCATGAACCCTTTTAGTTTACTTTGCTTTGTAAATCATTTGAAAAACAATGAGTTCAGATGATAAGTATAAATAAATGTAAGGTTAAATGAATAACCAAGTAAAATATGTTTGCATAAGATAAGATGTTTATAAATCAATGTCTTGTGAAAAGTATGTTATTTGTATAAAATGTTCTATGTCTCAAACTGAAATGATTCAAATAACGCTATGATATGTAATACCATACAAACACTTATATATAGGAAGTACCAGCGGCGTATCCACCATGCTTGTATCATATTACACACGCATCGTTACTTAATCACTTAATCAAACCAAACCAATCAATGTAAGAAGTCTATGTTTAAATCAATTGTCAAATGTATTGGGTAATATGTCAAAGTGTTCATGTCAAGATGTAAATCATATCAAAATGTCTATGTCAAATATCCATGTCAAATGTCTATGTCAAATATCTATGTCAAATGTCTATGTCAAGATGTCATGTATGGCAAGTGAAATGTCTCAACTAAACCATATGCACAGAAACAAAGTATTGAAGTAAAACTTGTTTTAAATCAAAGTTATGTTTTGTGGGAAATGCATGATCAAATGTCAATCATGTTAAAATGTCTATGCCTAAATGTCTATGTCAAATGTCTATGTCAAAATGTCATGTAAAACGATGTACTAAGTAATGCACACAATGGAAATACATAGCATGAAATGAAATGAAATCATGTACTATAATGTACTAACGAACATAGCAGTATCTGATGGGAAAACAGGAAAGCATGAAAGTAACAAGTAGGCACATGTGTTCCACCCCAAAACAGTTTGGAAAACAGTAAAAGAGGGGTCTATGTACTCACTTGAGATTGCTCAGAAGTCCTTGAGTAACAACCAAACAATGCTAGAGATCGCGGATATCAAACGGCACCTTATATAGATAACTATGTTAATTAACCGGACCTAGATCGGAAGATCGGGTAGCATTAGGGTTTGTAAACCAAACGAGTGTAGAGACTCGTGTCATTTGGTTTAACAAAGCCTACATACTAAATGAAACCTAACATAATTGTTTACGACCCATTACGACCCGTTTAGGTAGCTTATGCTACTTTAACGCGTCGTTCGCGTGAAACGCGTTCGGACCGCCTAACTAGTCCTATGACAAGTGTTATATGCCTTAAACATGTTACATAATCAGTTATGTGACAAAGGTTTAGGTTACATATGCTTAATTACCAATTATACATGAAAAGGGTATTCTGGTAATTTACCTAAGGCATATAAACTTCCTATCATACAACTACTTAAACGATGTGACCATAGGGTATAACCTCGGAAGGTTATGCCCTATACTAGGGTCACCTAATGTATTTGGTCGGATCCTAATGATCGACCAAACTGGGTCGGGTTCGAAGGTATAGGCGATTTATCAGATCGCCTACCCTACGACCCTAGACAACGTGGTAATCAGTGGGCATAGTCCCAAGGGACTATGACCATCGTGATTACAATCACGTTGCGAAGTTCAAACGAACTTCGCATTGACCATTACTGGCCAACGCTGAAAGTCAAACAAAGTTTGACTTTCTGACTCGAAAAGCAGTAAAATAAGGAAAAGAACGAAAGAATACTTACGAAGGGTCCCCGAATGCTAATCCCGATCCAAGAACTCAGGTATGAAACAATGGTTTCAACTTAGAGCTCTCAAATCAGAATTCTTGTGCAAAATGAGGTTGTGTGGGTTGGGTATTTATAGGAATACCCGAACCATTAGGATCGTTTCATGGAAAACGTGCCATGATCCAACCCGTACACTTGTCGGAACCTTATGGAAGCTACATATGAGTCTTATCTTAGTGACTAAGCAACTTAAACCATGTGGTTAAGGATCAATCAGCTGCAACTTGTGTTTAGAACATGGAATCTCGTCCAGAATAGGCAGTCACGTAGCGCGACTGGTAGGCCCTTAGGGCTCGCGCTACGCTACTGCCACCCAGTTCCAGAAATGTTTGAAAAATGACAGGTTTAGTCCCTGCAGCCCGTTTAAGCGATTTTCGAAGCGTTTGAACCCCGTAAACCTCATTTCAAGGCTCTAAAATGAAGTTAAAGTATAGGGAACTCAAAACATGCTTAAAAATATCTCAGATGATGGTTCGTTTGGTCGTACGAACGCGATGTTCGCTTAATTACGACGGAATGCGCATAAGCGCGAAAAACGATCCAAATGACGCGACGAATGGATTTTTCTTAAGGCGAACACTAAAATATAATATAGTCATGCTTACATAAATTTTTGGATGTCCGGATGTATTCAGAACGTAAGTTATGCGCGAAAATGCAAACTTGTGCACTTTTTGACACTTTTAGTCCCTAAATGACACAAAAGTTTATTTTAGCATACCGAACACCTCAAAGCCTATTTCTAAGCTATGTGAAGGGTATTTATGGTATGTTTAACTTATGGTCATGCTCCGGAATGTCTGTTACAGTTCAAATTGGCATACTTTCGCAGTTTGTCAACTTTAGTCCCTGTAAGCGATTTAACTTTGATTTCACCACATCAAACCTTCCAAAACTTATATCTAAGTTATGTAAAGGTTATTTAAGGTATGTTAAACCTATTTAACTATTCCGGAGTGTTTGTTGCATTAAACTGGTTATATTTACGCATTAGTGCGCGTATAACCTTCCAGAAAGCGATTTAGAGTTTGAAATCGAACAAGAGTTGATATGTGCAAAAGATACACATATTTATACAAGTCCAAAGTATGAAATACAATATTTCATTGGTTTGGCATTTGTTTGATGGTTGAAATGACACAGGTGTTACAGTCTCCCCTACTTTAGGAAATTTCGTCCCGAAATTTAGTTTTAGAGGAAACTTGTGGAGACAGCTGTGACGGTTTTGCCTTCAGACAAATCCATTGAGCCCTTAAGTAAAACTCTGGGCCATGTTAGGATTCTTAGCAAAGATGTCAACCCTCAAATTGAAGTCATTGTAGTAACAAAACATGGAGTTTTGAACTATAGACAGGAGAACAGTTCCCGTGAAGAATTATCATAGGAAACTTGTGTGTGCTTGAAATCAGAATTGGGTAGTGTGAGAATAAATGACATTGGTCAAAGTCCAAGACTTCTCCCGTATCATTACTCTTGCCACTGTTGGTCTTAACACATGACAAAACTTCCTGTGGTTCCTATGCACTGAACTCCATAATTATGTAGGCCTCCATAATTACGTAGTTCCTTGCACAGTCCGCACAGTTTATTTCATAATGCGTATGGGGAAAAATTAAACGAATAATCTCTTGAACTAGACCTCACGAGGGTCTATCTAACTACATAAACACATGATACATTTAACTAGATTGTCGAACCAATCTATTTAACTTAACTACTCAAGAGAATTATTTAACTACTACATCGACGTAGGATGTATTTAACTACTACACCGACGTAGGATGTATTTAACTACTACACCGACGTAGGATGTATTTAACTACTACACCGACGTAGGATGTATTTAACTACTACACCGACGTAGGATGTATTTAACTACTACACCGACGTAGGATGTATTTAACTAGATTGTCGAACCAATCTATTTAACTTAGATCGACGTAGGATCTCTTTAACTACTACACCGACGTAGGATGTATTTAACTAGATTGTCGAACCAATCTATTTAACTTAGATCGACGTAGGATCTCTTTAACTACTACACCGACGTAGGATGTATTTAACTAGATTGTCGAACCAATCTATTTAACTTAGATCGACGTAGGATCTCTTTAACTACTACACCGACGTAGGATGTATTTAACTAGATTGTCGAACCAATCTATTTAACTTAGATCGACGTAGGATCTCTTTAACTACTACACCGACGTAGGATGTATTTAACTAGATTGTCGAACCAATCTATTTAACTTAGATCGACGTAGGATCTCTTTAACTAAATTACCTACGGGGAATATTTAACTACATCGACGTAGGATGTATTTAACTTATCATCACATGTTGCCCTTACTTTGGAATAGTACTTTATAATCCAAGGGACTTAACTACAACGTAGAAGTCCATTAAGGATTTAAGATAGTACCTTTTTGAATATCCTACTATGAATCCTTCATATGAAGATAAGAAAGATTTTATGAGGATTCGGATAACGAATATCCAGAGTATACAAAAACACAAAATGCTTAAAAGGAAAGACAAGATGCATAAACACATAGTCACATAACCACAAAATTGTTTATCTAGATCTTTAATTTGTTATCTTTGGACGCGGATACTTAAAGCACACCAGGAATCCAATTTGTGGATTTCATTTGGCACTTTAATTATTTCAAGAATCTATCTATAAGGATAGGATAATCTTTAAAAGAAATTCGGCTTTGTCCCTATTGAATTGTGATGTACGTATTGAATCATACAAAGAATTCAATTTAAGGACTCCGATGAATGATACCTATCCACAAGGATCTAATTATGAGGATAGAAAGATCCTACATGGATTTTGGAGTTTGTGTAACGAGAGTGTTCCGACACCTTGCACTAGGCGTGCTTACGTCGATACACAAGGTAGAAAGTTCATGAGGTTGAGGCGCCAGATATGCCAAGCGACATATGAAGCAGAGTTTGAAGGTTGAGCAGCAGCAGGATTTGTAACAGCTTTGCTTTAGATTACAAAGCGGCACATGTTAACCAAATGTCTCCATCGTCCACCGTGGGTACATTTGAAACAAGGTATTTGATTTGAATAATGACGATGGCATTGATTGCACCAAGGAGCAGTTCCCTTATACAGCTTCATCCCTGAGGCGAGTCATGGTGATAGCTAAGTCAACGGTCCTCTGGAGTACGACGCCTATTCGCTGGGTAATTGCAGCACCTGGTTCGGACATTGTTGTTGCGATGAAGAAGCATCTTGAAGATAACGAAAGGCATAGGAGGAAACAAGCGAAAGATAGTCAAAAGAAAATGACAACTCATGAAGATTGTGACCATTTGTTTGTTACCAAAGGCAAACAAATGAGATGGTGACTAATCAAAGTAAATGGGTCAATATAATGTATCGCGAAGACATGCTCGCCTATAAGTGAACACTCATCCCAAGAATTCCCAGGTAAGCACAACTGGTCTCGCGTCTGATGAGATGTATACGAAGTGCTTGCCTAGCCAGAAAACCCAGAATACAGGCATTCACCCTTCCAGTTTGCACGTGTTCACATTATTTAAAACCCAAAACCTTGACGAGAATTTGAAAACTCAAAGGGGTTCAAAACCATATAACAGAGGGTTCAAAACCTTACAATAGAGGGTTCAAAACCTAGTAATCAATCATCCTAGAACAGATGATTAGTTTTCAAAGCGGTTTTGAAATTTATGTTCTTGTTGTGGTCGTCGCCTAAGGATAGGTGACGGTATCGTTTTATGACTAAACGCAAGTAAACTCGCGTTAGGGTCCTAAGAAGGTTATAGACTAGGTCAAAGCATTACTAATAACCCAATTCCCTATAACCATTGGCTCTGATACCATCTTTTCTGTCACACCCTGACCACGTAGAACATACAAACGTGGCGGAAATGTCGGGGAGTGTTGTAACAGAATTAATTGTTTCAAATCCATGGCAATTGAAGTTTCGTTTTATTGATTAAAAGTGTTACAATGTCTTAACAAACAAGAAAATACAACATAATTAACTAGTCTTGCATCTTTTATTGTCACTAAAGCCCAAGTCTGCCTATGTGTATCTTGATCATCTTATGCAACAGTTCCTGAAAAACACATGTGAAAATAGGTACGTCAGCATAAAAATGCCTGTGAGATACATAGGTTTTGTGAAAATAGGTTTCATGACTTATGTTTGAGAAAATGTTTAGTCATGAACCCTTTTAGTTTACTTTTCTTTGTAAATCATTTGAAAAACAATGAGTTCAGATGATAAGTATAAATAAATGTAAGGTTAAATGAATAACCAAGTAAAATATGTTTGCATAAGATAAGATGTTTATAAATCAATGTCTTGTGAAAAGTATGTTATTTGTATAAAATGTTCTATGTCTCAAACTGAAATGATTCAAATAACGCTATGATATGTAATACCATACAAACACTTATATATAGGAAGTACCAGCGGCGTATCCACCATGCTTGTATCATATTACACACGCATCGTTACTTAATCACTTAATCAAACCAAACCAATCAATGTAAGAAGTCTATGTTTAAATCAATTGTCAAATGTATTGGGTAATATGTCAAAGTGTTCATGTCAAGATGTAAATCATATCAAAATGTCTATGTCAAATGTCTATGTCAAATATCTATGTCAAATGTCTATGTCAAGATGTCATGTATGGCAAGTGAAATGTCTCAACTAAACCATATGCACAGAAACAAAGTATTGAAGTAAAACTTGTTTTAAATCAAAGTTATGTTTTGTGGGAAATGCATGATCAAATGTCAATCATGTTAAAATGTCTATGCCGAAATGTCTATGTCAAATGTCTATGTCAAAATGTCATGTAAAACGATGTACTAAGTAATGCACACAATGGCAATACATAGCATGAAATGAAATGAAATCATGTACTATAATGTACTAACGAACATAGCAGTATCTGATGGGAAAACAGGAAAGCATGAAAGTAACAAGTAGGCACATGTGTTCCACCCCAAAACAGTTTGGAAAACAGTAAAAGAGGGGTCTATGTACTCACTTGAGATTGCTCAGAAGTCCTTGAGTAACAACCAAACAATGCTAGAGATCGCGGATATCAAACGGCACCTTATATAGATAACTATGTTAATTAACCGGACCTAGATCGGAAGATCGGGTAGCATTAGGGTTTGTAAACCAAACGAGTGTAGAGACTCGTGTCATTTGGTTTAACAAAGCCTACATACTAAATGAAACCTAACATAATTGTTTACGACCCATTACGACCCGTTTAGGTAGCTTATGCTACTTTAACGCGTCGTTCGCGTGAAACGCGTTCGGACCGCCTAACTAGTCCCATGACAAGTGTTATATGCCTTAAACATGTTACATAATCAGTTATGTGACAAAGGTTTAGGTTACATATGCTTAATTACCAATTATACATGAAAAGGGTATTCTGGTAATTTACCTAAGGCATATAAACTTCCTATCATACAACTACTTAAACGATGTGACCATAGGGTATAACCTCGGAAGGTTATGCCCTATACTAGGGTCACCTAATGTATTTGGTCGGATCCTAATGATCGACCAAACTGGGTCGGGTTCGAAGGTATAGGCGATTTATCAGATCGCCTACCCTACGACCCTAGACAACGTGGTAATCAGTGGGCATAGTCCCAAGGGACTATGACCATCGTGATTACAATCACGTTGCGAAGTTCAAACGAACTTCGCATTGACCATTACTGGCCAACGCTGAAAGTCAAACTTTTGTTTGACTTTCTGACTCGAAAAGCAGTAAAATAAGGAAAAGAACGAAAGAATACTTACGAAGGGTCCCCGAATGCTAATCCCGATCCAAGAACTCAGGTATGAAACAATGGTTTCAACTTAGAGCTCTCAAATCAGAATTCTTGTGCAAAATGAGGTTGTGTGGGTTGGGTATTTATAGGAATACCCGAACCATTAGGATCGTTTCATGGAAAACGTGCCATGATCCAACCCGTACACTTGTCGGAACCTTATGGAAGCTACATATGAGTCTTATCTTAGTGACTAAGCAACTTAAAACATGTGGTTAAGGATCAATCAGCTGCAACTTGTGTTTAGAACATGGAATCTGGTCCAGAATAGGCAGTCGCGTAGCGCGACTGGTAGGCCCTTAGGGCTCGCGCTACGCTACTGCCACCCAGTTCCAGAAATGTTTGAAAAATGACAGGTTTAGTCCCTGCAGCCCGTTTAAGCGATTTTCGAAGCGTTTGAACCCCGTAAACCTCATTTCAAGGCTCTAAAATGAAGTTAAAGTATAGGGAACTCAAAACATGCTTAAAAATATCTCAGATGATGGTTCGTTTGGTCGTACGAACGCGATGTTCGCTTAATTACGACGGAATGCGCATAAGCGCGAAAAACGATCCAAATGACGCGACGAATGGATTTTTCTTAAGGCGAACACTAAAATATAATATAGTCATGCTTACATAAATTTTTGGATGTCCGGATGTATTCAGAACGTAAGTTATGCGCGAAAATGCAAACTTGTGCACTTTTTGACACTTTTAGTCCCTGAATGACACAAAAGTTTATTTTAGCATACCGAACACCTCAAAGCCTATTTCTAAGCTATGTGAAGGGTATTTATGGTATGTTTAACTTATGGTCATGCTCCGGAATGTCTGTTACAGTTCAAATTGGCATACTTTCGCAGTTTGTCAACTTTAGTCCCTGTAAGCGATTTAACTTTGATTTCACCACATCAAACCTTCCAAAACTTATATCTATGTTATGTAAAGGTTATTTAAGGTATGTTAAACCTATTTCACTATTCCGGAGTGTTTGTTGCATTAAACTGGTTATATTTACGCATTAGTGCGCGTATAACCTTCCAGAAAGCGATTTAGAGTTTGAAATCGAACAAGAGTTGATATGTGCAAAAGATACACATATTTATACAAGTCCAAAGTATGAAATACAATATTTCATTGGTTTGGCATTTGTTTGATGGTTGAAATGACACAGGTGTTACAGCTCTGATACCACTTGTTGGACCGTGTGCGTGACCCTAAACAGTCAGTAAAGGCAGTTCATCATCATTTACTAAGGCGGAATCAAAGTAAACAATGTCACACAGCTTGTTTCCTTTTCAATTCTTCTCTATTACTGATTTCTGAGTCTTTACAATGATTTCTGATGAAAATCCGACAGCACCTCGACTCACACACTATGACCTCAGTCCCTGATCGCTTCAAATGAAACAACACAACCACTATATATAGCCTACGGTATTTCACTTGAATGAACAACATGTTGTTTCAAGCGAACTAGTAAGTTGTTGGTTTCGCTTGAACATGACATGTTGTCATTTCAAGCGAACTCACCTATATTAACATATAAAAACCCTAATTTCGACCCTGTTGTGTGCTCGTTCATTCTATCTAGACCTAAGACTCGATTAAGACGAAGTTAACAGACATTCAATGCACCAACAGTCCTTTATGTTTTGCACATGATTGATTAACCATGAGTGTGTGGTGTGAACATATTTGTAATTGATAAAAGCTTGTTGATCACAAATAATGTTACTGACGTGTTATTAGAACATGACTTTAGGGTGTAGTCCATAAATGAATTGATGTTGATGGTATAAAGAATTGGTTAATTATTTACCATAGATGATTGTAAAAGAATGATTATGAATCGGCTGGGGTTGGTAAGGGCCATCACAGAATTAAATAAATGTGAATGGTGATTAACTATTGTTGTAGGATGTATGTTATAAAGGGTAAAACAACAGGTAATAATTGAATAATAGGGTTGTTAACGAAATTGATGGACAATGATGAATTGCATTATGCCACACATGATTATCTGTTTGATTGACATATGTCTTTATTGGAAGATGAATTGATTTCTTAGTATAATGTTTTGATGCTGTCATTGTTGGGTAGTGCACGATGACTAGCAATGATGATGTTGAGTCTGACATAAGTAACATAGTATATGATAATGATCAGTTTTATACAAAAAATGTTTAAGTTATTAAAGTGTGGGCTTATTGGGTATAACCGATTGGCTGGGTTAGTGGGCTTGTTAGGATGGGCCACAAACTGTTGGTGGGTTTAAGGAATTGCCGGATGATAGAAATTTTTAATGAACCGACTGTTGGTGATTATTGAAACTTGGATTTGTGGTTTGAACTTGCATGAGAACTGGATACATGTTATATGATTACTTGATGGTAGTGGGTTATTATATTATTGATTATGACACATACAACATGAGTGCTTTTTGTAGGCTATTTGTGTAATGTAAATGTAGAATAACAGTTGAGTGATTGCCTACAAACATGGTAAATTGTTCTTAGCAAAATAGAAGTGTAACTGGCCTGGTGGTTTTAATTGAGGATCTCACACATCCCTTCTGGTCACTCAAAGGACCTACATCGCACTAGCTCATGGGCCTGTTTGTTAGATTGGCTGCACAGACTAATCTGATCGCACACCGTATGGACCAGGACATTAACCCGGGGCAAGAAACTGAACTATTGGACCGAGATATACTATTTGGGGTCGCGCAAAGGAAACAACTCACACACTTGTTTAGAACCACACACTTACCACTCGATCACACACTAATGATGGGCCTTAGACTTATGAGACTGCACACTTTTATGATTGATGTTTTGGACTGCTAAGTGCTTGTGTAAAACATGGATGGTAATGTGAAGTGGTATAGCGTATGAGTATCTGTTAGACAAAGGTACACTAATAACGGACTAATGTATTACACGACTTCTTGTTATGACTTGCATAGTGAAATGTGTTTTACTGTACGCTACTTGTGTGATGTGTATGAACAATACGTAATTTATGTGCATACACAACTAATTGTCTTTGATAAACACGGTAGGGTTTGGTTGACTAAATTGGAACAAGTAACATAATCTACCGAGCAAATCAAAGCTGAGTTCACACACTTTCTAAGGCATGGGATTCCCGGTGGTTGGGAATGGGTTAATGAATTAAAACGGAACCTACATATCCTTCGTGGGTAGGATATGTACCGCCATCCTCCATGGGTAGGATGCCAATATTAATCCTGCGTATTCTCCTTGGGTAGAATACGTACGTTCGTCCTCCTTGGGTAGGACAACAACCTTAACTTACTAGACAAAACTCTATCATTAAGTCCCTCATTTTATATCGACTTAATCGCCGAGGCCGATGGCGAGCGGGTCATTAGTTAATAGCGCTATTAGGTTTGACAAACCTCACACCGTGCTGGTCGGACGGGCGTGTACTAATGGATCATGGAAAACAGCCAATGATGATAGACATTGACTTAGGGCATAACTTACTTTCGTCGGTAGTCGATATGGTAACGGTCTAGTGGTTCACATGGGGAAGCCCCCACTGATTATGGATATGGTTTGGGAAACAAAGATACTGGTTAACTCGTGGTTTACAAAACAACTTATGGTTTTCGAAACAAACGTTTAAAACTAAACAACCAACTGTGAACTCGCTCAACTTTGTTGTTGACTCGTTGTTACATGCCTTGCAGGCTTTTAGGTGCATATCATTGGAACTTGCTGTCTGGGATGCTGGAGTGGTTATGGGTCGAGATACATGGAATTGCAACACAAGTCTAATGGCTTACTTACGCGTGGTTTAAATAACATTTAACAAATGAATTATGCTTCCGCTATGTACTATGAGTTATGTGTAACGTTTTGAAATACTTTATGTTAATAAATGAAAGTTTTATTTAATTATACTTACGAGTTCAATGTGATTGGTGGCTGAGATCCTGGTATGTCATAGCCCCGCGGTGATTCCGCATGTGGTATTTTGGGGGTGTGACAGATTGGTATCAGAGCCATTGGTTATAGTGAACTTGGTTTTATTTAAAAAGGGGAAAAATGTTTTTGTAAAACCAGACTATAACCGAACAGTTCTGAAAACGTGAACACGACCATGACACTCAGCTCCAGATTGCAAGGTTCGTCTCTCGTATACTCATTATACTGCATAACTTACATATGATATTGCATGGGATTGCACGTTTAGCTCAACAGTATGAATTCATGTATTACTCGCGTGTGTTATGTGACTGATAGGGTGGTATTTCCCTAAACCTTCATGACTGACGCTTCGTGATGCTCTTTGTTTGCTACTCAAGATTGAGGAACCATTTGACATGAGTTAAGAGGAGCTGAGATGAGCATGCAAATTGCAATATTATTATGGGTGCACACATAATAATAATGTGGGGTGCATGTGAGTCCTAGTGAGCCTTAACACGTGGAAAAGGGGTTCCGTTGCGTTATGTGATCAATGTGAAACATAACAAACCTATAGGGGACATTGCAGTGATTGCCCCTACTCGAATGTGAACTCTTCATTCATCTCTAGATCCCTTCGAAACTCGATGCTATCGAGTATTACCTGATCACCCATCTGAACACCTAGCGAACCGTGTAGAATGTTAGGTGCTTATACGAACATCCCTGAGTTGGATGTCGCAGTGTCGAACGATTGATCGATACCTATCTTACCCTCCTTCGTTTGCTGGAACTCATGAATTGACGTCTTAGATTCCGAAGTGTGATCACTTCTGCAACGTTCCCGCAACGTACTATGTATTACTCAAACAACTTGCAACATCGAGGGACAGGAGTTGAGCGTGGTACTCTACCGACCTCAGTACTTTGACGACCCTGATTACCGACAACGAGCACCAGCGAATTGGCTTTAATCGAATCCTTAACCCTTGTTGGAAACTTATGGGAGTCAACTCTTACGAATCAATCAAGACATAAGCAATGACAATCGACTATAACGTGGAATGTGTAACTACCAGCACAGCGAGTAGCACTTTAGGACGTGGCTCAGAATGTGAAATGGTGGACCTTGATGGTGAAGAATCGTAGGGCTTTGTCTCGAGCAACGACATTGGGAGCAACAGTCATGGCAATAACAAGGTATTTGTAATGGTAACCAACAGTATGGAAAGTGAAGGTGCCTACAGCATGGAGTGGTTGATGCTAAATCCAACGACAACAACCAAGGGAACGACGACAGTACTGGAAATCCTCAAAACGAGTACAACAACACGGGAAACGATGCTCATGGAGGGACATTAGGGATTGGCGTGGGCGACGCCTGGATTATAACAACATGGTGGCCTACGTGTTCTTAGTTACTAAACACTTCGCCACTGTTCTGCTTAACCCTGATGCTTCTTGAAACCGAACTTGTTGTGGAATCGGCTGATGGCAAGACAATGGAAACCTCGTATGATCGTTGGGATGCAAACTTGATCTTGTGGGACAAGTGTTCGACATCGACCTTTCTTCTGTTGTTCTTGATAGATGTACCCTGTGAAGAGAAGATTCTACGTATCCCTCTCCTAGTGGAGGATTGTTATATGTTCTAACGCGTCAGAGTGGTGCAGAGGTTAGCATCAATTCAGCAGTGAAGGCCAGAACTGTCCACGGAAGGATTATCCCGCTATGATAGCACTCATTACTGATGTCAAGGCTAAGGAAAAGAGGGTCGAGGATCCACCAATTTTTCGTGATTCCACCCAGCATGCTACCGGAGGAACTATCAGGAGGGTTGCGAGAGTTATCAAATCAGCAACAGGGACTGTTGGACAAGAGCTTTGTCGGACCTAGTTTTTGCTTTAGGGAGCCCCAGTTTTATCCAGGAAGATAGGTTGTATCGTTGGATATGTGTACTGATTATCGAGAACTCAACAAGGTGACAGTCAAGAACCGTTCGCTTCGACCATGTAGTAACACCCTGTTAACCAGTTGCGAGGAACACGCTTCCATTCTAGGATTGGCTAGTGAACGAACTATCATCAGATGGAACTCCAAGAGGAGAATGCTCTTAGAACAACATGTCGAACGCAATGAAGCCATTTTAACTTTGTACATCATGATCATTGAGTTGATCAACACACCAGCAGCTTCATGGATCGCATGGATCGACCGTATTTGTTGACAAGGTTCTGAATCCTGACTAGGAGAATGGAACGCCATGGGTGGCATTTGTATCTTATTTTAGAACTTCTGAGGGAGGAGCCACTCTGCGCAAAGTCTTGATAAATGTAATTTCTGGGTTCGAGAGGGACCTTTTGGGCATATAATCAGCGAAGTGGGAATGTACGTGGATCTCGCTAAGATCCGTCTTGGTTGGAAAGTGATCGACACCAAAGAGTCCTTTGAGGATACAACATTTTCTTGGTCTCGCTTGATCCTATCGCAGATAAATCGCAGGATTTTCGAAGGTCGCGCAGGTTAAATCTCTCTAGCACAGCAAGGTGCTGTGTTCGTGAAAGACAGAACAGGAGGACGTCTTTTCAGCTTTCGAATCCCAACTCTGCATTGTACTGAGCATCATCTTTACCAGAGGGTGTGGGTGATTCAGTGGTATATCCTTATGGTTTGAATTCGAGTCCCAGTTACACGTCGACGCAACACAAGAGAGTGATGACTTACGTAATAGAGTTACCAGAGGAACTGAACGACACAACCGGCGGTGGAAACCGTGGTCTTTGGATTTACTTGGAGGCATTACTTGGACGGTACCGATGCGTTACCTAGACCGATCACAAAGGCCTCCCGTGAATCGATGTTCGAAAGAGCTAAAGCATGCAATGACATCGCTGGATGGAACTACTGAATGAGTACGACAGTGAAACCTAAACATACACGAGCTTTGCAGCTCGCTATCGACTCTAACATACCTGATCAGACTCGCTCTGTTCAAACAGGTTGAAGCACTGAAGGAAGAGAACATTTTAGCCAAGTCCATGTGGGGCATGGGTAAGTAACTCAAACTCATAGATGGCATCGGTTGAGTTGTGATGTAATCACCTGACTAAAACTGAACGTTTTCTCATGGTCAAGGAAACCGACAAGTTTTCAAATCTTGCAAACATCTACTTGAAGGAAGTGGCTGCTAGGCGTAGGGCGCCCGACTCCCATTGTCTCTAGATATGACTTACGTTTCATGTCAGATTTGTGGCAAGGCATGCACAAATCCTTCGACTCACGATCATGCATGAGCACTAATTAACACCCACGAACGAATGGTCGAACCAAACAAACTCCTGAAGACATGCTGCAGGCATGTGCTACCGATTTTGTCCACGGTTGGAAACAACACCTACCTCATTTACAGTACTGATGGAACTCAACCTTATGTGAAATAACCATCCACTAGTACTACCACTCAGGGCGCGCAACCATTATTATGAGTGTTTTGGTGATTGTTTGCTTACTATACCAGTTCGCGTCGCCGACGCAAGACTTTGATGCACCTTAAAGTGAGTTAACAAATTTTACTAAAGGCATGTGTCCATAGTTTGGGACAACACACTATTTCCCCGGTTTTGGAAATATATACGGTACCCCTAGCTTGAGGCTACACGAGCGTCCTTAGAAAAGTACATATTCCCGGGTATTGGAAACCACTACTATCCCTGGATTGGGAAGGAATACTTTTCAAACTAATATTCCTGGTGGAATACTTTTAAACATATTGGTTTAATTTCGATAGTTAGTTGATAAACTCAACTTTATCACTTCATTGAGGAACCGGGTGAGAACAACCCCCCCCCCCCCCACGCGTTGTAAGTTGCCTATAGATCGAGTTCATCGGAACTCACTTCAAGCCATCGTTTTAGAACAATTTTCGGGATGAAAATTCTTTCAAGTAGGGGGTGATGTAACACCCGACCTTCACAGGGTGAACACAGACCCTGTTAACTCCGTTAACTTATATATATTCACTTAGGCATTTCGTTTGAGTTCAGATGAACCAAGTGTCTCGAAAAGTTCACATACACTCACGACACAATATTTTTGAGCAAATAGATATAACGTATGAGAAATTCCCTACTGTGTGAAATGAGTTTAAACTACGTGAAATTTTCATGTTATGAGAATTACATGAATCTACATGCAACATGACTTTACATGCTATGTGACCTTGTTTGATACGTGACTTCATCTGCTATGTGCTTTACATGATTCGTTTTGTGAACTTTCATGAAACTACATGTATTTGTGTATAACAATAACGCCATTAATGAACCGTATATCTTAGCTTAAATTTCGAGGATGAAATTTTCGTAACATGGGGAGAATGTAACAACCCGTGCACTTGTTGTCGAGAGATGGGTATTTTAGTAGTACGTGTATTATTATTATTATTATTATTATTATTATTATTATTATTATTATTATTATTATTATTGTTATTATTATTACTGTTATTATTATTTATGTAGAAAATAATAACTGTGTCGAGAGGAACGTATCATCTAAACGACAAACCCGAGCAGAACATTCACTTTACATATAATCCTCACTGTATTTAATTTACACGGGCTAGTTCATTAGATAGAATACATGGTATCTTTCTAGGGAACTAACAACTATTGGGCCTGGGGCTGCCCACTCTTCTTGGCACACACACACCTCCTTTTCATTCTCGGCCCATGCTACCCGAAGCCCAACTTGGCCCGCATACCTTTAAATTAATTCACAGTTATGCATGTATGCATTCATAACTTCGAATTTGCATGCAAGGTAGCAAACCCTAAGCCCTTCGACAGCAGCTCCCTTCTCCACGAACTCTTTTGATTCGCGAAAATCATCTACCTTAGTTACACCATCCCCCCCCCCCCCCAGTGGCGGAGCTAGACTTTAACACCAGGGGTATCCCAAAAAAAAATTACAGTGTATTCATATAAAATCCTTTATAGGGGTATCCTCGTATTTTTTTAGGGGTATCCTTTATATAAAATCGAAAAAAAAACAAAAAATTAACACTGCGAACACGACTTTGAGCCGTAGCCCATGCTACGGCTGCCACAATGCTGTCTCCGCCCCTGCCCCCCCCCCCCTCTCGATCGGTATGTCTGCTTGTCCTTTATGTTTTGCACATGATTGATTAACCATGAGTGTGTGGTGTGAACATATTTGTAATTGATAAAAGCTTGTTGATCACAAATAATGTTACTGACGTGTTATTAGAACATGACTTTAGGGTGTAGTCCATAAATGAATTGATGTTGATGGTATAAAGAATTGGTTAATTATTTACCATAGATGATTGTAAAAGAATGATTATGAATCGGCTGGGGTTAGTAAGGGCCATCACAGAATTAAATAAATGTGCATGGTGATTAACTATTGCTGTAGGATGTATGTTATAAAGGGTAAAACAACAGGTAATAATTGAATAATAGGGTTGCTTAATGAAATTGATGGACAATGATGAATTGCATTATGCCATACATGATTATCTGTTTGATTGACATATGTCTTTATTGGAAGATGAATTGATTTCTTAGTATAATGTTTTGATGCTGTCATTGTTGGGAAGTGCACGATGACTAGCAATGATGATGTTGAGTCTGACATAAGTAACATAGTATATGATAATGATCAGTTTTATAAAAAAAATGTTTAAGTTATTAAAGTCTGGGCTTATTGGGTATAACCGATTGGCTGGGTTAGTGGGATTGTTAGGATGGGCCGCAAACTGTTGGTGGGTTTAAGGAATTGCCGGATGATAGAAATTGTTAATGAACCGACTGTTGGTGATTATTGAAACTTGGATTTGTGGTTTGAACTTGCATGAGAACTGGATACATGTTATATGATTACTTGATGGTAGTGGGTTATTATATTACTGATTATGACACGTACAATAGGAGTGCTTTTTGTAGGCTATTTGTGTAATGTAAATGTAGAATAACTGTTGAGTGATTGCCTACAAACATGGTAAATAGTTGTTAGCAAAATAGAAGTGTAACTGGCCTGGTGGTTTTAATTGAGGATCTCACACATCCCTTCTGGTCACTCAAAGGACCTACATCGCACTAGCTCATGGGCCTGTTTGTTAGATGGGCCGCACAGACTAATCTGATCGCACACCGTATGGACCAGGACATTAACCCGAGGCACGAACTGAACTTTTGGACCGAGATATACTATTTGGGGTCGCGCAAAGGAAACAACTCACACACTTGTTTAGAACCACACACTTACCACTCGATCACACACTAACGATGGGCCTTAGACTTATGAGACTGCACACTTTTATTATTGATGTTTTGGACTGCTAAGTGCTTGTTTAAAACATGGATGGTAATGTGAACTGGTATAGCGTATGAGTATCTGTTAGACAAAGGTACACTAATAACGGACTAATGTGTTACACGACTTCTTGTTATGATTTGCATAGTGAAATTTGTTTTACTGTACGCTACTTGTGTGATGTGTATGAATAATACGTAATTTATGTGCATACACAACTAATTGTCTTTGATAAACACGGTAGGGTTTGGTTGACTAAATTGGAACAAGTAACATAATCTACCGAGCAAATCAAATGTGAGTTCACACACTTTCTAAGGCATGGGATTCCCTGTGGTTGGGAATGGGTTAATGAATTAAAACGGAACCTACATATCCTCCTTGGGTAGGATATGTACCGCCATCCTCCATTGGTAGGATGCCAATATTAATCCTGCGTATTCTCCTTGGGTAGAATACATACGTTCGTCCTCCTTGGGTAGGACAACAACCTTAACTTACTAGACAAAACTCTATCATTAAGTCCCTCATTTTATATCGACTTAATCGCCGAGGCCGATGGCGAGCGGGTCATTAGTTAATAGCGCTATTAGATTTGACAAACCTCACACCGTGCCGGTCGGACGGGCGATTTCTAATGGATCATAGCAAACAGTCAATGATGATAGACATTGACTTAGGGCACAACTTACTTTCATCAGTAGTCGATATGGTAACGGTCTAGTGGTTCACATGGGGAAGCCCCCACTGATTATGGATATGGTTTGGGAAACAAAGATACTGGTTAACTCGTGGTTTACGAAACAACTTATGGTTTTCGAAACAAACGTTTAAAACTAAATAACCAACTGTGAACTCGCTCAACTTTGTTGTTGACTCGTTGTTACATGCCTTGCAGGCTTTTAGGTGCATATCGTTGGAACTTGCTGTCTGGGATGCTGGAGTGGTCATGGGTCGAGATACATGGAATTGCAACACAAGTCTAATGGCTTACTTACGCGTGGTTTATATAACATTTAACAAATGAATTATGTTTCCGCTGTGTACTATGAGTTTTATGTAACGTTTTGAAATACTTTTTGTTAATAAATGAAAGTTTTATTTAATTATACTTACGAGTTCAATGTGATTGGTGGCTGAGATCCTGGTATGTCATACGCCCCGCGGTGATTCCGCATGTGGTATTTTGGGGGTGTGATAGACGGATCTACCGACACTCCATCGGCACTAATAACATGTCCTAGAAACTGTACCTCCCGTAGCCAAAATGCACATTTTCAAAACTTTGCGTAAAGTCTCTCCGCCTAAGCGTTTCAAGTACTTCACGCAAGTGACATTCATTATCTGCTTTGCTTTTTGAATACACAAGAATATCATCGATGAAAACAATCACCGACTTATCCAACATTGGCTTACAGACGCGGTTCATAAGATCCATGAAAGCCGAAGGTGCATTAGTTAATCCGAAAGACATTACTAAAAACTCGTAATGTCCATAACGCGTTCGGAATGCTGTTTTCAGTATATCTTCTTCTTTTACCTTCAACTGATGATAACCCGGCCTTAAGTCGGTCATCAAAAACCAACTCGCGCCTTATAGCTGATCGAACAAGTCGTCGATCCTAGGAAGCGGGTATCGATTCTTTACCGTGAGTTTTTTTAACTCCCGATAGTTAATGCACATCCTCATACTTCCGTATTTCTTCTTTACAAATAATACTGGCGCTCCCCACAGAGAAACGCTCGGTCGAATAAATCCTTTGTCTAAAAGGTCATGTAATTGCGACAATAATTCTTGTAGTTCCGACGGCGCTAATCGATAAGGAGCCTTGGCTACCGGTTTCGCGCCCGGAACCAATTCGATACCAAACTCTACCTCACGCTCAGGTCGTATCCCTGGTAGATCTTTCGGAAAAAAACATCTTTGAATTCCCGTACAACTGGTACGTCTTTGATTTCTAGAACCTCTTGAGTCGAATCATGTATGTAAGCCATATACGCCTTACATCCATGTCGAACCATCTTGGTAGCTTTAATGAAAGAACAGATTATGGGGCTGCAGCTTTTCTCCCCATAAATAGTAACATGTTTTCCGCTTGGAGACATTAGTTGTATTTCCTTACAGTTACATATTACTTTCGCGTGATATCTAGCTAGCCCATCCATCCCGATTACCACTTGAAATTCTCCCATTGACATGGGAATTAAGTCGACGAAATATTCTTCATAGTCAATGCTCAGTTTGCAATTCCAACACATATCACAAACAATAAAACTTTTATTATCACCTATTTCTACTTCTATTGGTATAGGTAGTTTTGTTAATGTAAATGTAGGGTGTTGAATAAATCAATGTGATATAAAAGATCTATTTGCACTCGTATCAAATAAAATTCGAGCTGGAATTGAATTTACAAGAAATATACCTGAAACAACATGAGGTTCAGTTTTAGCTTCAGCTACTGTCATGTGGAAAGACCTAGCCTTTGCTTTCTGGGCATCAGGCTTTGCATCAGTGGTGTCTTTGGTTCCAACTATCTACGGGCACTCAGACTTTTTGTGTCCCGGTTTGTAACATTTATAGCATAATGACACCTTCCCTAGGTAATTTGCAACCACATGTCCCACTTTGCCACAAGTAGGACATGGTTTGTTTTTAAAATAGCATTAGCCCTTATGATTCTTTCCACAAATTTTGCATTGAGGTATCCCCCCTTTTTCAGTGCCTTTCTTAGGAGCTTCATTCAGCTTTGGTTTCTTTGAAGAACTTGTATTTTTATCAAACGCTTTTCTCTCTTTCAATTCAACACCCTACATTCACATTAACAAAACTACCTATACCAATAGAAGTAGTCATGAACTCTCTTTCACGTGCGGCATTCACTATCTCTGTAAGATGCACATATTTTGAAGGAGTCATGAACTCCCTATACTCCACACCCAACATGTTGTAGTAATAATAGATTTTATGTTCTTCATTCTGAACCAGCTCATCACAAAACCTGAGCTTATCAAGAAAGATTCCCGTAATCTTCTCTATCAACTCACCACTATGCCTTATGTGACAACCCGAAATTTTGAGGCCTTTCTTATGCACATCACTTGCTTCACAATCCTGTTAGTCGTGTGTGCTTATTTGTATGTTAAATGTTACTGTGTATGTTTGGTTGTTGAATGTAAAAATGTGTGAAACTTGGTGGTTTAATGTGAAGTCTTAAAATAGTTATCTGATGTTCTTTAACCATAAGTCTGACTCGACGAAACTTAAGTGAAGTCTTCCGTCGACGAGTTGGTTGACGAAACATAGGTTTCGTCGTCGAGTAGATGTTTGGCCATTAGGGCTTCAGCCCAGTTCCATTCCTCGGCCCACATCCGAGCCCATCCAAACACGGATTTCATGTGGTTGTTGCCCTATGATTCCCTCACACGCACACAAAGTCACAAACCCTAGAAGTATGATGGCAGCCCCTCTCTCGAGATTGAAGCCTTCTTCTCCTTGGGTTTTGTACGCGACTCTTCATCTCGTAATTCGGTTAGTATGTATTCACTTTAATGATTGAAATATGTGGATTGTTTGTGGCTGTATGACTACCCGATTCAGTTGATGATCATGAATTTGTTATGAATGATGTCATATATTGGATATCTAGTGTTTACCTAAAAATAGTGGAGTCAACTTCTGTGATTAATGAACGGATTAGGATGTTGATGAATTAGGGTTACATGTTAAAACTGTAATCATTGTGTGAACGGTTTGGCCAGCCGGTTAAAGCAGAATAGTCTTTATTATGAAACTGATTGCATGAATGTAACTGCACTATGTGATGTGTGATCTGTGATTTACATTAGTAATCTAATAACTCTTGCTAAGAAACGAAGGAGATGGCAACCGCTTGTTAGATCTCTGACGAAACCATGGCCACGACGAAAACCCTCACCCGACGAAATCTCATTCGACGAAGACACTGTGCCGACGAAAACGTGGTGCCGACGAAAACCCAGTGTCGATGAAATCCTGGGTAGACGAAATCTCATGTTCGTCATAAAGCTTATAAGGGACAGTAGGTTAAAATGTTTAGGTATACTGCATGCATGTTAGAGATTGATTATTTTGTCAATTATTGTTAAAGACGTTTACATTTGATCGAACAACATGAATTAGTTTTGCACCAAGAACACTTAACTGTTAAACATGGTAGTGGAACATGCATGCAAACTGAGAATATGAGGAAGTAATATAACTGCTATATGTTAATCAGTGCTCATTATTGTGCGTGCATTCTATGATTGTGAATTATGTGAAAACGAACAGTAGCTTATAATAGTTGTGTAGATTGCAGGCATGACATTGAATAACTATATGACGACATCCACTGTTAATAATGTTAGTTATGAACAAGTATCATGAGTGGGTCCTTACACACGGTACCCTCCATTGTTATGTATTGATAAGGAACATGCATGCAAAGTGTGTTTTGAATGAGAATATACGTATGATTGCTATATGCTATACGAAAGTCACTACTTGAAGATGTACACATAGACCTTATATAAATTTATAGATGTGAGCTTTGAATGCGAAACTGATTTCATGTGTGCATGAATACTCTAGGTTGTGACTGATTAACTGTGAACAAGTAGTTAAGCATACCGAGCAAACCGAGGTGAGTTCACACTATCCACAAGGCATGGGATTCCCAAGGGTTGGGAATGGGTAAAGGATTTAAACTGAAACTGCGTGATCTCCTGGTTTGGAACACGTACCCACCCTCTTTATTGAACGGTGACAACGTGTGATAAGGAATTGATTTGGAACCTACGTAATCTCCTGGTTTGGGGATTTCGTACACACCCTCTTTATTGAAGGGTGATAACACGGATACTAGACCAAAATCTCTATCATGAAGTCCCTTCTTTTATATCAACTTAATCATCGGGCCAATGGCGAGCGGGTCATTAGTTAGATAGCGATATTTAGGTTTGACAAGCCTCACACCATGCCGCAGAGGACGAGGGTGAACTAATGGATCTGGGCACGTCAATGATGATAGATATTGACGCTAGGGCACCAACTTACTCTAGTGGTTCACATGGGGAAGCCCCCACTGGTTATGGATATGTTTGGGAAACAGGGAAACTGGTTAACTTATGGTTTACAAATGAACTCATGATTTTTGAAACAACTTACAAATGAACACCAGCCGTGAACTCGCTCAACTTTGTTGTTGACTCGTTGTTACATGCCTTGCAGGCCTTTAGGTGCATATTGTTGGACCTTGCTGTCTGGGAGGCTGGAGTGGTCATGGGTCGAGATACATGGAAACGCGAGATGAATCTAATGGCTTTCACACACTTGGTTTATGAATTTCTTAATTAATGTATTATGCTTCCGCTGAACGTAAAATTATGTTTTGTAACACTTCTATCTATAATAAATAAAAGATTTATTAAGAATAGTTGTTATGAGTTCAACATGATTGGTGGCTTGGATCCTGGTACGTCACACGCCCCGCGGTGATTCTGCATGTGGTAATTTGGGGGTGTGACAGATTGGTATCAGAGCCAGGTTTTAGTGAACTTGGTTTTAAAAGGGGAAAACGTTTTTTTGTAAAACCAGACTATAACCGAACAGTTCTGAAAACGTGGATACGACCATGACATTCAACTCTAGATTGCAAGGTTCGTCCCTCTTACTTGTATGCATTTCATAACTATTACACATTTGTTTATGACGAAACATACGAACCCACACTCATTACTAGAGCATGATGGCATGGATTGCTTGCTTACCTTAAGATGCGTTGATAGTATGCCATAGATCTTGGATTTTGTGATCTTATTACCTTGACGACCTCCGTTTGACACCTGAGTTTGAGGAACCATTTGACATGAGTTGGGAGGAACTGAGATGAACATGAAAATCACAATATTATTGTGGGTGCACACATAATAATAACATGGGGTGCATGCGAGTCCCAGTGAGCCTTAACAAGTGGAAAAGGGGTTCTGTTCCGTTATTTGATCAATGTGAAACATAACAAAGCTATAGATGTGACAACTCGAGTTTCCGACTTTCACTTTCGTATTTATTTCACGTTGACTGTGACTGTTTAGTTGCTTGATTGTTTGACTTGTATCTGTATTACTATATAAGAGATCATCAATTGATATGCTATGTGTTTTATATAAGGTGTTTGAATTGTGAATCTGTAAATTTAAACTGTTAAGACTTGAACAACTGACATCGCGATGAAACAAGTTTGTTTCGTCATTCCTATCTCGACGAAACAGGTGTTTCGCCGAAGCCCAGTTTCACCAAAGCCCATTAGGGCCCAGTTCACTTGTACGCATATAAATTACACGGAACCGTCTCATTCGTCAGACGTTAACAAAATAGAAACCCTAGAGTGCCCCTCTTCTGTGTGACGGCTGTTTGGAACTCTCGAAGCCCCCTTAGCTTATTCATCGTTCTTTTCATCTCGGTTAGTGTGTATTATAAAGAATCGATTACTTGTTATTGACTATAAAGTATATTTGATGAATGCTCTTAGTTGCGGCCCATGTGTGTGTTGTCAGATTATGATAGTCAAAGATTCATTTGCTTATTGTTTGTATATATATGTTGTTGTTTTGTAAAATAAAGTACACCCATTGAAATGCCGGCTGGATTGATAAGGTTCATGGGTAGGTAACATGGATTGTTTATTTAAAATCGAGATTGGTGGAAAAATCGATGGTTAATGGGTGGGAACTTGTGAACCGCCGATTTGTAATAATGAGGTTTGGTAGTGTTGATAACTCATTAAAGGTCCAATCGGTTGTTGATGTTGAAGGTCCAATCGGCTATATGTTATGTTGGTCCAATGAGAATTGGCGGTGATAGATAGATGTTGGCCACTAAGGTTTTGTGATATGATAATTATTGCTGAAACTATTGTGTGTTTCGACGAATCAGGTAACGGCGAAACACATTTTTATTGATGAAACCGACATGGCGAAACACAATGTGTTTCGCCGAGACTAGTTTGTCGAAATATGAGTGATTCGTCGAAGGGGCTCATGGCGAAATAGAGGGTGTTTCGCCAACTGTGTAATCAACACAGTAATCTACTTTAATTCTGTTAAACTTAACTGGGATAGATAACTGCTGTTATGAATAAAGGCAATACTTGTATGATTACAAATACGTGCAATGTGATACTCTGTGTTATTAATGCGATATTCATAATGATGATGTTTACGTGCAAACAACTTGAATGCAAACTGATTATGTATTCGTGCATACCTTAGGACGTGATTGATTAACCGTGAGCACTTAGCTTAGCATACCGAGCAAACAAGGTGAGTTCACACTTCTACCAAGGCATGGGATTCCCAGGGCTTGGGAATGGGATTTAAGGAATAAGGTTGAATAGATTCATGCGGACATTATTACTAGACTACCATACCATCGTCCTCGGTTGTGCAGGACCCATACGTAAAACCTACGTATACTTATGCTATTCGCTATCCTCGGTTGTGAAGGATACTCACGTAAAACCTACGTGAACCTATATTTATTACTGCCTCGGTTGAGTCAGGCACTTACGTAAAACCTACGTAAACCCCCGCGTACCCCTATCCTCGGTTGGGAAGGATACTTACGTAAAACCTACGTAACACTTGTACGTATTACTGTTCTCGGTTGTGAAGAACACACATATGGTTACAAATAGTCTAGTGGTTATACAACACGGGAAGCCCCCACCAATAGAACTTACTACCGGCCCAGTAGAGCCACATGTTACAAACAAACTTACTATTCCGCATTACTTTCTGTGAACTCGCTCAACTTTTTGTTGACTCTCTGTTACATGCCTTGCAGGACCATAGGTACTTTTGGAGCTTGCACGGGAAGCAAGGTCGTTGTGGACATGGATCGTGAACGTGTTGTTAAACATAAATGACATTTTGTACTTAAAACTTATGTTGGGTTTACATTAATGCTTCCGCTACACACTTGTTTATATTTGGTTTTGTAAACACCTATCGTATTGATGAATGACTTTTGATATACATACTTATGTTCAATATGATTGGTGGCTTGATCCTGGTCATGTCACGCCTCCAAGCGGTAGTATTCCGTGTGTGGATTTTGGGGGTGTGACAGATTGGTATCAGAGCCATTGGTTATAGAGAACTCGGTTTTAATAAGGGGAAAACGTTTTTATTAAAACCAGACTATAACCGAATCAGTGCTCAACGATCCACAACGACGCCTCGCTCCACGTGCAAGACTCATCACTCTAGGTAATATGGTACATGTTTTGTTGCCTACTTGCTAGAATAGCATAGGACTTTGCTCCGGGTATGCTTAGATTAACTTAACACTATTGCATGAGAACACTTGTGTGCTTACTCTCTTCTGTCATTGCACTACTCGCGAACCTCTTTCACTTATGTCATATTTACTATGAAGATCATGTCTGGACGTATCAACATGACGCAAGCCCAACTGACGGCTCTCATTAACGAACGAATTGCTGAGGCACTTACAGCCGCACAAGCAGGAGGTCAGCACGCTCAGCCACCTGTTTGTACCTTCAAAACTTTCATGGACTGTCGTCCTACTACCTTTAGTGGCACGGAAGGAGCGGTTGGACTCCTCCATTGGTTTGAAAAGCTCGAGTCAGTATTTGAAATGTGCGAATGCCCTGAGGCTCGCAGGGTGAAGTACGCCACTGGTACTCTAGAAGGCATCGCGCTGACTTGGTGGAATGCGCAAATTCAGATGTTAGGGTTGGCTGTTGCTAACGCCACACCCTGGAATGATTTCAAGGAGTTGATCAAAGAGGAATACTGTAGCCGTGACGATATTCATAAGTTGGAGGTAGAGTTTTACCACTTGAAAATGACGGGGTCAGAAATTGAAGCGTACACTAGAAGATCGAATGAGTTGGCTATTTTGTGTCCTACTATGGTGGACCCTCCTATTAAGCGTATCGAACTGTATCTCAATGGTCTGGTGCCGGAGATTCAAAGCCACGTAACCTCAGCGAATCTTGGCACTATTCAACAGATCGTCAAGCTAGCTCATCGCCTCACCGATCAGGCAGTGGAACAGAACAAGCTGCCTAAACGTATCAGCGCTACTACTACTACTGCTACTGTTTCAGCAACTACTCCTGCTACCCCCAGTGATAACAAGAGAAAATGGGAGGGGGATTCCAGCAAAGGTTCAGCTTTAGTACAGTCTCAAGTTCAGCAGCGAAAGACTGACAACTATCAGAGCCCTAGTCAGCAATCTTCGGGCAGTCACAGGCAGGGTGTGTATCAAGGGAACCTCCCAAAGTGTAACAACTGTAACAGGCATCACAGTGGCCAGTGCAACAAGGGTCTTTGTCGGAGGTGCCTCAGGATGGGCCATGAGGCCAAGGATTGTAGGAGCCCACGGCCTGTAACTCAGAATCAACAGCAGCAGCAAACGCAACAGAACCAACAACAGGGTAACAAGGGATGTTTTCATTGTGGTGCTGAAGGTCACTTCAAAAGACACTGCCCTCAGTTAAACCGAAACCAGAACAACAACAACAACCAGGGCAATGGGAACAACAACAACAATAATCAGGGCACTGGGAACAACAATGGGGGAAACAACAACAACAATGGTGCAAAGGGTCGTATGTTTGTGATTGGTCAGAGTGACGCAAGGAACGATCCTAATGTGGTTACGGGTAAGTTTCTTCTTGACGACTTTTATGTTACCGTATTATTCGATTCGGGTGCGGATACCAGTTATATGTCTCTGAACGTTAGTCAAATGCTTAAACGCGCACCAACACTTTTGAACACCAAACATGTCGTAGAGTTAGCTAACGGTAAAAGTCTAGAGGCCACACACATAGTTCAGGGTTGTAATCTTATCCTCGCTGGTCAGACTTTCTCTATCGATCTCATTCCTATAACTCTGAGTAGTTTCGACATTGTCATCGGTATGGATTGGTTATCCCAACAGCAAGCAGAGATCCTATGCAAGGAGAAGATCATTCGTATTCCTCGTTCTGGCAAAGAACCTCTCGAAGTTCAAGGCGACAAGAGTGGTGTCGTGAGTTGCATCATCTCCTTCTTGAAGGCTCAGAAGTGTCTGAGAAAGGGCCACCTAGCTATTTTAGCACTCGTTACTGATACATCGACGACAGAGAAAAAGATTGGGGATATTCCTGTAGTACGCGATTTTCCTCAAGTGTTTCCTGAAGAGTTACCTGGGTTACCGCCTCATCGCCAGGTCGAATTTCAGATCGAGCTAGCTCCAGGGGCAGCACCTATAGCTCGAGCGCCTTACCGTTTAGCTCCAACTGAACTGGAAGAACTGTCTAAGCAATTGCAAGAACTTTTGGAAAAGGGTTTCATACGTCCTAGCTCTTCGCCATGGGGAGCTCCAGTATTATTTGTAAAGAAGAAAGACGGTACTTTTCGTATGTGCATAGATTACCGCGAACTGAACAGGGTGACGGTGAAGAATCGTTATCCACTTCCACGCATCGACGACTTATTCGACCAGTTGCAAGGGTCGAGCTATTACTCAAAGATTGACCTGAGGTCAGGTTACCATCAACTGAGAGTCCGGGATGAGGACGTCTCCAAAACAGCATTCAGAACACGCTACGGCCACTACGAGTTTCTGGTCATGCCATTCGGATTAACGAACGCGCCTGCGGTTTTCATGGATCTTATGAACAGGGTGTGCAAACCTTATCTTGACAAGTTTGTTATTGTTTTCATTGACGACATCCTGATTTATTCAAAGAATCGGGAGGAACACGAACAGCATTTACGACTTATTCTGGAACTCCTTCGAACGGAACAGCTGTACGCTAAGTTTTCAAAATGCGACTTCTGGCTTCGTGAAGTCCACTTTCTAGGCCACGTGGTAAACAAGGATGGGATTCATGTTGATCCATCCAAGGTAGATTCGATCAAGAACTGGCCTGCACCTCGCACACCAACCGAAATACGCCAATTCTTGGGTTTGGCGGGTTATTACAGACGGTTTATCAAAGACTTCTCAAAGATTGCTCAGCCGCTTACATTACTGACACAGAAAGGTATTGCTTACCGTTGGAGTGATACACAGGAAACAGCGTTTCAGCACTTAAAGGATAGACTTTGTAGTGCACCTATCCTCTCATTGCCTGAAGGCACGGACGATTTTGTAGTCTACTGCGATGCATCTATCCAAGGTCTTGGATGTGTGTTGATGCAACGGGATAAAGTTATTGCTTATGCTTCACGCCAACTTAAGATTCACGAACGGAATTACACTACGCACGATTTAGAGCTTGGGGCTGTTGTCTTTGCACTCAAGATATGGAGACATTATCTGTATGGCACCAAGTGCACCATCTACACCGATCACAGAAGTCTTGAGCATATCTTTAAGCAGAAAGACTTGAACATGCGACAACGTCGATGGGTCGAGTTACTGAACGATTACGAATGTGCTATGAAGTACCATCCGGGCAAAGCCAATGTGGTGGCCGACGCCCTCAGTCGAAAGGATACTATACCTAGGCGTGTACGAGCGTTGCAACTCACTATTCAGTCTAGTCTTCCTTCACAGATACGAGATGCTCAGGTAGAAGCATTGAAACCGGAAAACGTCAGGGCTGAAGCTCTACGCGGCTCAAGGCAAAGGTTAGAACAAAGGGCAGACGGCGCCTACTATGTAACAGGACGCATCTGGGTCCCACTCTATGGCAACCTACGCGAGCTTGTAATGGATGAAGCTCATAAGTCTCGCTACTCAGTACATCCTGGTTCGGATAAGATGTACCACGACCTCAGAACTACTTACTGGTGGCCTAGCATGAGAGCTCACATAGCCACTTACGTTAGCAAGTGTTTGACTTGTGCGCGAGTCAAAGCGGAATATCAGAAACCATCAGGCCCAACCTGAGATACCACAATGGAAATGGGAGCAAATTTCCATGGATTTTGTTACTGGCCTGCCTAGATCTCAGCGTGGGAATGATACTATTTGGGTGATCGTTGATCGACTCACAAAGTCTGCTCACTTCTTGGCTATCAAGGAAACGGATAAGTTCTCCACTCTAGCAGACGTATACCTTAAGGAAGTTGTCTCGAGGCACGGGGTGCCCACATCTATTATCTCTGATCGTGATGCACGTTTTACTTCAGAACTGTGGCAAGCAATGCACAAATCTTTTGGCTCTCGATTAGACATGAGCACAGCTTATCATCCTCAGACAGATGGGCAGTCTGAGCGTACTATTCAAACTCTAGAAGACATGCTTCGGGCGTGCGTAATTGACTTTGGCAAGGGCTGGGAAAAGCATCTGCCACTTGTGGAATTTTCATACAACAACAGTTACCACACCAGCATTAAAGCTGCTCCATTTGAGGCATTGTACGGGCGTAAATGCCGATCACCTCTTTGTTGGGCAGAGGTGGGTGACAGTCAGATCACAGGTCCTGAAATGGTAGTTGATACTACTGAAAAGATTGCTCAAATACGACAACGCGTGGCGGCAGCTCGTGACCGTCAGAAAGTATACGCGGATAAAGACAGGAAAATACTCGAGTTCCAGGTTAGGGATCGAGCACTACTCAAAGTTTCACCCTGGAAGGGTGTTGTTCGTTTTGGCAAACGAGGCAAGCTCAATCCACGATACGTTGGACCATTTGAAGTCATAGAAAAGATAGGCAAAGTGGCCTACAGACTGAACTTACCACCTGAACTCAGTGCAGTTCACAACGTCTTTCACGTGTCGAATCTGAAGAAGTGTACGTCAGATGAGACCCACATAGTTCCCTTGAAGGAGCTCACTATCGACGAACGGTTGCATTTCGTCGAGGAACCAGTTGAAATCATGGACCGGGAGGTTAAGGTCCTCAAGAACACTAGAATACCTCTTGTACGAGTTCGTTGGAACTCCCGTCGCGGCCCAGAGTTCACCTGGGAGCGCGAAGATCAAATGGAACTCAAATATCCCCAGTTGTTCGAAAACAATGCAATTACTACTGAGGCTGAAGCTACTACGGAATTTCAGAACGAAATTCCAACTCAACGGGGGAATGATGTGACACCCCAGGAAAACCAGTAAACGATACAACTTACTTAGCTTCCTCAGTAACCGTATGCTAAATTTCGGGACGAAATTTCTTTCAAGTTGGGGATAATGTGACAACTCGAGTTTCCGACTTTCACTTTCGTATTTATTTCACGTTGACTGTGACTGTTTAGTTGCTTGATTGTTTGACTTGTATCTGTATTACTATATAAGAGATCATCAATTGATATGCTATGTGTTTTATATAAGGTGTTTGAATTGTGAATCTGTAAATTTAAACTGTTAAGACTTGAACAACTGACATCGCGATGAAACAAGTTTGTTTCGTCATTCCTATCTCGACGAAACAGGTGTTTCGCCGAAGCCCAGTTTCACCAAAGCCCATTAGGGCCCAGTTCACTTGTACGCATATAAATTACACGGAACCGTCTCATTCGTCAGACGTTAACAAAATAGAAACCCTAGAGTGCCCCTCTTCTGTGTGACGGCTGTTTGGAACTCTCGAAGCCCCCTTAGCTTATTCATCGTTCTTTTCATCTCGGTTAGTGTGTATTATAAAGAATCGATTACTTGTTATTGACTATAAAGTATATTTGATGAATGCTCTTAGTTGCGGCCCATGTGTGTGTTGTCAGATTATGATAGTCAAAGATTCATTTGCTTATTGTTTGTATATATATGTTGTTGTTTTGTAAAATAAAGTACACCTCATTGAAATGTCGGCTGGATTGATAAGGTTCATGGGTAGGTAACATGGATTGTTTATTTAAAATCGAGATTGGTGGAAAAATCGATGGTTAATGGGTGGGAACTTGTGAACCGCCGATTTGTAATAATGAGGTTTGGTAGTGTTGATAACTCATTAAAGGTCCAATCGGTTGTTGATGTTGAAGGTCCAATCGGCTATATGTTATGTTGGTCCAATGAGAATTGGCGGTGATAGATAGATGTTGGCCACTAAGGTTTTGTGATATGATAATTATTGCTGAAACTATTGTGTGTTTCGACGAATCAGGTAACGGCGAAACACATTTTTATTGATGAAACCGACATGGCGAAACACAATGTGTTTCGCCGAGACTAGTTTGTCGAAATATGAGTGATTCGTCGAAGGGGCTCATGGCGAAATAGAGGGTGTTTCGCCAACTGTGTAATCAACACAGTAATCTACTTTAATTCTGTTAAACTTAACTGGGATAGATAACTGCTGTTATGAATAAAGGCAATACTTGTATGATTACAAATACGTGCAATGTGATACTCTGTGTTATTAATGCGATATTCATAATGATGATGTTTACGTGCAAACAACTTGAATGCAAACTGATTATGTATTCGTGCATACCTTAGGACGTGATTGATTAACCGTGAGCACTTAGCTTAGCATACCGAGCAAACAAGGTGAGTTCACACTTCTACCAAGGCATGGGATTCCCAGGGCTTGGGAATGGGATTTAAGGAATAAGGTTGAATAGATTCATGCGGACATTATTACTAGACTACCATACCATCGTCCTCGGTTGTGCAGGACCCATACGTAAAACCTACGTATACTTATGCTATTCGCTATCCTCGGTTGTGAAGGATACTCACGTAAAACCTACGTGAACCTATATTTATTACTGCCTCGGTTTAGTCAGGCACTTACGTAAAACCTACGTAAACCCCCGCGTACCCCTATCCTCGGTTGGGAAGGATACTTACGTAAAACCTACGTAACACTTGTACGTATTACTGTTCTCGGTTGTGAAGAACACACATATGGTTACAAATAGTCTAGTGGTTATACAACACGGGAAGCCCCCACCAATAGAACTTACTACCGGCCCAGTAGAGCCACATGTTACAAACAAACTTACTATTCCGCATTACTTTCTGTGAACTCGCTCAACTTTTTGTTGACTCTCTGTTACATGCCTTGCAGGACCATAGGTACTTTTGGAGCTTGCACGGGAAGCAAGGTCGTTGTGGACATGGATCGTGAACGTGTTGTTAAACATAAATGACATTTTGTACTTAAAACTTATGTTGGGTTTACATTAATGCTTCCGCTACACACTTGTTTATATTTGGTTTTGTAAACACCTATCGTATTGATGAATGACTTTTGATATACATACTTATGTTCAATATGATTGGTGGCTTGATCCTGGTCATGTCACGCCTCCAAGCGGTAGTATTCCGTGTGTGGATTTTGGGGGTGTGATAATAGAGGTCATAGCAGTGATTGTCCTCTACTCGAACGTGAACTTTTCATTCATCTCTAGCTCCCTTCGAATCTCGATGCTATCAAGTATTACCTGAACACCCATCTGAACACCTAGCGAACCGTGTAGAATGTTAGGTGCTTATACGAACGACCCTGAGTTGGATGTCGCAGCGTCGAATGATTAATCGATACCTTTCTTACTTCTGTTCGTTTGCTAGAACTCATGTATTGACATCATAGATCCAGAAGTGTGATCACTTCTGCAACACCCTCGCAACAGACCGTGTATTACTCAAGCAACTTGCAACATCGATGGACAGGAGGATGAGCGTAGTATTTTGCCGACCTCAGTACTTTGAACGACCCTAGTTACCAACGATGAACATCAGTGATTTGACTCCAATCGAATCCTTAATCCCAGCCAGCGACTCTTTGGAGTCAACTTTTACGAATTTATCAAGAGATAAGCAATGACAACTGACTGTAAAATGGAATGTGAAACTCCCCGCACAGTTAGTAGTGCCTTAGCACATACCATGGAATGTGAAGAGGTGGACCTTGTCGGTAAAAGGTCGTAGAGCTCCGTTTCAAACAACAGCATTAGAGGCAACAGTCACGGCAACATCGAGGTATAGGTAATGGTAACCAACAGTATGGAAAGTGAAGGTGTCTACGGCATGGAGTGGCCGATGTTAAATCCAATGACAACAACCAAGGGAACGACGGTCGTACTGGAACTCCTCGCAACGCATACAACAACACGGGAAATGATGCTCATGGAGGGATGCTAGGGATTTGCATGGGTGACGCCGAGATTATATCAACATGGTGGCCCACGTGTCCTTGGTGACTAATCACTTCACCACTGATCTGCTTAACCCTGATGCATTTTGAAATCGAACCTGTTGTGGAATCGGCTGATGGCCAGACAATGGAAACCTCATATGATCGTTGGGATGCAAACTCGACCTTGCGGGACAAGTGTTCGACATCGACATTTCTTCTGTCGTTCTTGATAGATGTACCATGTGAAGAGAAGACTCTATGTATCCCTCTCCTAGTGGAGGATTGTTATCTGTTCTAACGTGTCAGAGTTGTGCAGAGGTTAGCATCAATTCAGTAGTGAAGGCCAGAAGTGTCCACGGAAGGATTATCCCGCTATGATAGCACTCGTTACTGATGTCAAGGCTAAGGAAAAGAGGATCGAGGATCCACCAATTGTTCGTGATTCCACTCAGCATGCAGCGGGAGGAACTAAGAGGTTTACTTCCACAACTATTAGATAACCTCTCAGTTTGATCTCACGCCAGAGGCAGCCCTGATTCTTAGTATCTCTTACCATCTTACACTAGAAAGGTTGCGAGAGTTGTCAAATCAACAACAAGGACTGTTGGACAGGAGCTTTGTCGGACCTAGTTTTTGATTTGGGGAGCCCCAGTTATATCCAGGAAGATAGGTTGTATCGTTGAGTATGGGTACTGATTATCGAGAACTCAACAAGGCGACAGTCAAGAACCGTTCGCTTCGACCATGCAGTAACAGCCTGTTAACCAGTTGCGAGGAACAAGCTTCCATTCGAGGATTGGCTAGTGAACGAACGATCATCAGATAGAAGTCCAAGAGGAGAATGCTCTTGGAGCAGCTTGTCGAACGCAATGCAGCCATTCCAACTTTGTACACCATGATTATTGTGTTGATCAACACACCAGCAGTTTCAGGGGTTACATGAATCGACCGTATTTGTCGGCGACGTTCTGAATCATAACCAGGAGAAAGGAACACTATGGGTGGCATATGTATCCTCTCTCAGCGCTTCTGTGGGAGGAGCCATTATGTGCGAAGTCTTGTTAAATGTCACATTCAAGAGATGCATTTTGATCATGTAGCCAACAGAGTGGGAATGCACGTGGATCTCGCTCAGATACATTTTGTTAGAAACTGGTCGACACCAAAGATTTCTTCGGGGATGCAGCAATTCCTTGGTTTCGCTAGGTACTATCACTGATTCATCACGGGATTTTCGAAGATCGCACCGCTTAAATTTCTTCAGCACAGCAGGGTGCTGTGTCTGTGAAAGACAAAACAGGAGGATGTCGTTTTAGCTTTCGAATCGCAACCCTGCAATACACTGAGCATCGTCTTTATCCGAAAAGTACTGATGATTTAGTAGTATACCATGATGGTTTGAATCAAAGTCCCAGTCACACGCCGATGCAACATGAGAAGGTGATGACTTACGTAATGAAATTATGAAGAGGAACTGCACGATACATAACCTGCGGTGGGAACCGTGGTTCTCGGATGTAAATTGGAGGCATTACTTGGATGGTACCAAATGCATTACCTAGACCGATCACAAGGGCCTCCCGTGTATCGATGTCCGAAAGAGTTGAAGCATGCAATGACATCGCTGGATGGAACTTCTGAGTGAGTACGACTGTGAAACCTGAATGTACACGAGCTCTGCAGCTCACTATCGACTCTAACTTACCTGATCAAACTCCCTCTGTTCAAACTGGAGAACTGAAGGTAGAGGATTTTCAAGTTGAACCCATGCGGGGCATGGAAAAGCAACCTTTGGCCAGTCGGACGATACTCTTTACCTCATGGAACGAGTGTGGATCTCATTATACAGTAACTGTAGGGAATTAATGTTGAGCGAAGCACCAGCCTTGATATTCTAGTCGTCTGGGTTTTGATGAGAGACATTTGGATTTATAAACCTTGTACGGGTGATCGGGCATGAAGGCCCACCTAGTTAGGTATGTGAATGACGGATTGACAAGTGGGAAAGTCAAGGTGAAGTATAAGCAACCAACAATACCCACATAGAAATTAGAATAGACTGGCATGGATTCGGTCGCTAGTCTACTTATAACTCGAAACGAAAACAATATCACCTGGGTGATCGTTGATTGTCTCACGTAACCAGCACACTTTTTTTAGCAACCAAGGAAACGGATAAGTCTTCCACACTCGCAGTTATCTACCTGAAAGAAGTGGTTGCAAGGCACGAGGTGCCAACCTCCATTATCTCTGACCGCGACCCACGATTTGCATCTGATTTGTGGCAAGCAATGCACAAATCCTTTGGCTTACGTCTAGACATGAGCACAGTATATCATCCGCAGACGGATGGGCAGACTGAACGCACCATCCAAACTCTTGAAGACATGCTTCGAGCATGTGTAATCGACATTGGTAACGGCTGGGAGCGGCATCTACCTTTAGTGGAGTTTTCGTATAACAACAGATACCATACCAGCATCCAGGCTTCTCCGTTCGAGGTATTGTACGGACAGAAGTGGCGATCACCTCTTTGTTGGGCAGAAGTTGGAAACAGCTAAATCACTGGCCCAAAACTCACCGTAGACACAACAGAGAAGATTGCTCAGATACGACAACGAATGGCGGTAGCTCGTGACCGTCAGAAAAGCTACGCTGATAAGCGCAGGAAACCACTCGAGTTCCAGGTTGGGGGATCGAGTGCTATTTAAAGTCTCACCTTGGAAAGGTGTAGTTCATTTTGGTAAACGAGGCAAACTCAACCCGCGATATGTTAAACCTTTCGAAACCACGGAGAGAATTGGCAAGGTGGCCTACAGATTGAATCTACCCAAAGAACTCAGTGGAGTTCACAACGTATTCCATGTGTCGAATCTGAAGAAGTGTCTATCAGATGAAACCCTCATAGTTCCTTTCAAGGAGCTCACCATCGACGATCAGTTGAAATTTGTCGAAGAACCGGTGGAAATCTTGGACCGGGAGGTCAAGATTCTCAAACGCATCAGGATACCTATTGTTCGAGTTCGTTGGAACTCCCATCATGGCCCAGAGTTTACCTAGGAACGAGAAGACCAAATGAAATACGAATATCCCCAGTTGTTCCAGAACAATGAAACCATTACTGAGGCTGAAGCTACTGCGGAATTTCGGGACGAAATTCCAAACCAACGGGGGGATGATGTGACACCCCAGGAAAATCAGGAAACCATGTAACCTAACTAGCATCCTCAGAAACTACGTGCTAAATTTTGGGACAAAATTTCTTTCAAGTTGGGGATGATGTGACAACCCGAAATTTTGAGGCCTTTCTTATGCACATCAGTCGCTTCACAATCTTGTTAGTCGTGTGTGCTTATTTGTATGTTAAATGTTACTGTGTATGTTTGGTTGTTGAATGTAAAAATGTGTGAAACTTGGTGGTTTAATGTGAAGTCTTAAAATAGTTATCTGATGTTATTTCACCATAAGTATGACTCGACGAAACTTAAGTGAAGTCTTTCGTCGACGAGTTGATTGACGAAACATAGGTTTCGTCGTTGAGCAGATGTTTCGCCATAAGGGCTTCGGGCCAGTTCCATTCCTCGGCCAACATCTGAGCCCACCCATACACGGATTTCATGTGGTTGTTGCCCTATGATTCCCTCACACGCACACAAAGTCACAAAGTCACAAACCCTAGAAGTATGACGGCAGCCCCTCTCTCGAGATTGAAGCCTTCTTCTCCTTGGGTTTTGTACGCTACTCTTCATCTCGTAATTCGGTTAGTATGTATTCACCTTAATGATTGAAATCTGTGGATTGTTTGTGGCTGTATGACTACCCGATTCAGTTGATGATCATGAGTTTGTTATGAATGATGTCATATATTGGATATCTAGTGTTTACCTAAAAATAGTGGAGTCAACTTCTGTGATTAATGAACGGATTAGGATGTTGATGAATTAGGGTTACATGTTAAAACTGTAATCATTGTGTTAACGGTTTGGCTAACCGGTTAAAGCAGAATAGTCTTTGTTATGAAACTGATTGCATGAATGTAACTGCACTATGTGATGTGTGATCTGTGATTTACATTAGTAATCTAATAAATGTTGCTAAGAAACGAAGGAGATGGCAACCGCCTGTCAGATCTCTAACGAAACCATGGCCACGACAAAAACCCTCACCCGACGAAATCTCATTCGACGAAGACACTGTGCCGACGAAAACCTGGTGCCGACAAAAACCCAGTGTCGACGAAATCCTGGGTATACGAAATCTCATGTTCGTTGTGACCTTTTCGTCGACACCCGGTGTCGTCGAAATCTCATGTTCGCCATAAAGCTTAAAAGGGACAGTAGGTTAAAATGTTTAGGTATACTGCATGCATGTTAGAGATTGATTATTTTGTCAATTATTGTTAAAGATGTTTACATTTGATCGAACAACATGAATTAGTTTTGCACCAAGAACACTTAAATGTTAAACATGGTAGTGGAACATGCATGCAAACTGAGAATATGAGGAAGTAATATAACTGTTATATGTTAATCAGTGCTCATTATTGTGCGTGCATTCTATGATTGTGATTTATGAGAAAACGAACAGTAGCTTATAATAGTTGTGTAGATTGCAGGCATGACATTGAATAACTATATGACGACATCCACTGTTAATAATGTTAGTTATGAACAAGTATCATGAGTGGGTCCTTACACACGGTACCCTCCATTGTTATGTATTGATAAGGAACATGCATGCAAAGTGTGTTTTGAATGAGAATATACGTATGATTGCTAAATGCTATATGAAAGTCACTGCTTGAAGATGTACACATAGACCTTATATAAATTTATAGATGTGAGCTTTGAATGCGAAACTGATTTCATGTGTGCATGAATACTCTAGGCTGTGACTGATTAACTGTGAACAAGTAGTTAAGCATACCGAGCAAACCGAGGTGAGTTCACACTTTCCACAAGGCATGGGATTCCCAAGGGTTGGGAATGGGTAAAGGATTTAAACTGAAATTGCGTGATCCCCTGGTTTGGAACATGTACACACCCTCTTTATTGAACGGTGACAACATGTGATAAGGAATTGATTTGGAACCTACGTAATCTCCTGGTTTGGGGATTTCGTACACACCCTCTTTATTGAAGGGTGACAACACGGATACTAGACCAAAATCTCTATCATGAAGTCCCTCCTTTTATATCGACTTAATCGCCGGGCCAATGGCGAGCGGGTCATTAGTTAGATAGCGCTATTTAGGTTTGACAAACCTCACACCGTTCCGCATAGGACGGGCGTGAACTAATGGATCTGGGCACGTCAATGATGATAGACATTGACGCTAGGGCACCAACTTACTTCAGTCAGTAGTCGATATGGTAACGGGTCTAGTGGTTCACATGGGGAAGCCCCCCACTGGTTATGGATATGTTTGGGAAACAGGGAAACTGGTTAACTTATGGTTTACAAATGAACTCATGATTTTTGAAACAAATTACAAATGAACACCAACCGTGAACTCGCTCAACTTTGTTGTTGACTCGTTGTTACATGCCTTGCAGGCCTTTAGGTGTATATTGTTGGACCTTGCTGTCTGGGAGGCTGGAGTGGTCATGGGTCGAGATACATGGAAACGCGAGATGAATCTAATGGCTTTCACACATTTGGTTTATGAATTTCTTAATTAATGTATTATGCTTCCGCTGAACGTAAAATTATGTTTTGTAACACTTCTATCTATAATAAATGAAAGTTTTATTTGGAATAGTTGTTATGAGTTCAACATGATTGGTGGCTTGGATCCTGGTACGTCACACGCCCCGTGGTGATTCCGCATATGGTAATTTGCGGGTGTGACACCTTAGCTGAATAAACTCTTCTTTAATCCTATTGATTGCAGCTTTCGGGCTATGGTGTCTAAGGAACTGAGTTTTGAATTCTTCCCATGTCATAGTTCTCGTGGCCTCAATTCCCTGTTCCTTCTTCAGATTATCCCACCAATCCTTAGCTTGGCCTCTCAACTGACCGGTTCCGTATGCCACGAAATCAGTCTCATCACAATGGGTCCTTTCGAATACCCCTTCAATGTCGCTAATCCATCATTGGCAAATGATCGGATCAACTTCACCATGATAGAACGGGGGTTTGCATGCCAAAAATTTATTATATGGATACGCTTTCGATTTACCCGTATCTTTCTTTTCATTCATCTTATCGTCTATTACTGATAAGAGCGTAGTTTGTTGTCTATCGATGAACTGTGGTAGACTAGCTTCTAAGGCTTTTCTGACTTCCTCGGAAATTGTAGCTTTCATCTCTTCAGTTAAACGAGATGTTGATTCCTTTCCGGTTTCACCAGCCATTTCTTTAACTAAATTGTTTAAAATAGTTAATCAATAACTATTTAATTCGTTTCCATCTTGTTACATGGAAATTTATGTTACACATACTTGATCACAAGTAATGTGTTGTTTCTTTTTAGGTTTGGTCAAGTACATATCTTGCCCCACCTTTCTCTCTTAGTGTATTTCCCGGGTTCGAGCATAATAGTACTCTCCTCCCATACACTTTTGTATCATTTACATCATCTAAATTTATAAGTCTAGATTCATTTATAAGTAACTCTTACCGGATGTCTTGATTAAGCTTTGAACCGAACACACTTTGTCTTAACGAGGCTCTGATTACCAACTTGTAAGACCCTTATGCTTATTTTATCATTTATGTAATAATTAATATATTTATAAGTTTCCTTAATAGTAAGATATTGAATTAACGACATTTATATAAGTTTCAAACTTTACAACGACATTCACCAAGTTTTCCAAACATGTTGTTCAAAACCCTACATACTTAACTTTTTAAAACCTGGAAGTACGTATTTACAAGAGTTGATAACACCACACTAGAGTGTGTTGTATGACAAAAGTAATAGTTTTCATTTGCGGAAGCTCCTTTATAATGTGTGTTTGGTTCTCAAACAAAGCTTGATCATCATCCGCAAGTCTATCCCTTTACCTATAACCAAAGTTTATCAAAACATTAGTTATTTGAACTTATAATATGGTTTAACCGGTTCATAACGTCAAAACACAGCAAATAAACAAGTTTTTGCAGGTATGAGCATTTGTCGCGGGGCGCGACAGATGAAGGCCTAGCCTTCGCGGGCCGCGAGGGCCGTCGCGTGTCGTGACGCCTTCCTGGGTCACCGTCGCATGGCGCGACAGCATGGTTTTTCCAGCGGGTTTATTTTACAAACCTGCATTTTCCCAGCTATGTTCCATTTTTCAAAAATGTTCATAACTTGTTCATTTCTTATCCGAATTAGGCCCTGTTTCTTTCTACGCGGCCGTAATCGGACCATCTATAACATGGAATCAAAATCCAACATATGATTAAACAATTTTTCTTACTTTGAACACTTGGTTTATAGGAATTTTCCTAATTATCTGACCGTTTGCATTAATGAGATATAAAATGTACTTATAAGCTCGAAAATCCCATAAGAACTACATCTCATCATACTTATATGTTACGACACATTATACTAAAAACTCAAGTGCCGATAAAAAGGTACATATGTCCTAAGTGTCCGGTTTAACTTAATTAGCGACATTTATCACTTTAACTTACCAAAGTCTAACACTTTGGTGATTTTGACCCGTTTGATTTCACTAGTGAAATCCATCGCCCTTTCTGAATCAAATATGTAGTATTCGAGTCAATTTGACCCGTTTGAACTTTTAAGTGGAATCCACCACTTTCATCATATATTCACTATCGAATTTCTAACCTTTTTCTCATCCGATTATTACATACGAATTCCTTCGCTTAGTAATAACCAACATTATGACTAGATCATTATTCTTCAAATAAATAGCATAAATAATAACAATACTTTACGAAGCATATAGCCACGTACCTTTAGAGCTTTCCTTTTAAGCGGGTATCCGTTCCGCCTTGCCCACTTAATGATCCACCCAATTCACCTATATAATTCGATTCGAATATATTGTTTAGAACTCATGGTTAAATATTCGATATTTCATACTCTTGGTTAATCAATTAAGCGATTATTTCATATTTTTCAAGTATTCCAATTCATTCAAGCATTTTATCAAACATCTAGTGTGCATAATTAGTATTTTAACACTATCATGTTCATGATTAATAACTTTAATCATGTTTAAGCATAGAAATTTGATTCATATATCAAGAACACTGTAATCACACTAGAATTTACCTCATAACCATCGATTAACATTCAATATCACAAGAATATATGTATTCTTCACAAAACCCATATACCCTTATATGACAAATAATGAAACCCATGAATTATGACATGAATGAATCAATTTATAGTCTAATACTCATTCCTAGACTTGTATTCATCCTAATTTACCCATAATATCCATTAATTCACCACTAATTTCTGTTATGAGAATTCAAAATCATCACAACATCATCATATCTAAAAATTTAACATACCTTGTGACCTACAAAGTATGAGGATCACAAATTCAGCCTTTATTCACCTTCAATTTGGTTTTATTTCTTGGATTTTGAGTGAATTTAGAGGAGTTAAGGTTTTAAAAGAGGTAGAGTTCGTCCCTGGTTTTTGATCGATCTGGACACACACAAGGTGTGTGTCTTTGATGTTTATCCAGGTTTTACAAAATAACTTTCAAAATTTCCACTTTTGGCCCCTCAAATTTCTAAGTTTTATAAGAAGGGTTAAAATACTTTGATTTCCCCATCTTTTCTATTAATATTTTAACTAGGTTAATTATTCCTAGTTTGTATTCTCATTATTTTGTTATAAATTTTATAACTTAACTCTGTACACAAACATATATAGTTTAATAATTTAGGGGTGTTACAGAAACTCAGTTTATGATCAGATTCATAACATCATAATTTGTTAAACATGTTAACATATCAGTACCTAAGTTGTTTGAAAGCTTATTGGTGTCTAAAACCTTATTTTTGCTAAAAAGGGCATAATAGTCAAAGTACGGCATATTAACGGAAACTTGCATAAAACTCAGATTACTAGTATGATCGTGTAATATAACCACAGAGGGTTATGCTATATTAAATTACGATCATAACGGAACCTAAAATCAGTAGCAAACTAATCTAATTCGGTTCATAATCGAAAGTCAACGTAGAAGTCAAACTTCGCGACTTTCGGTTGCGAACCGACCCTGAAACTGGAATTGACGGGCCGAACATGTTTACACATGTTCTAATAATTATTACCAAGTTGTTTAAGTGATAAAACATATTTTAGAATACTTCTAAACTCATATCGAAATTATTTTAAAAACTGACTAGTTGACTTTTTAAATTAATATTACTTTGACTCGTCAATTGACCAAGCAAACGTGATTCTTAGGAGATGCCCTTTTGAGGGTTCAACACCTACCTAATTACGATCACGTAGCCATGTTCGTTGCGAACAATGGCTTGACCGTTTACGGTCTAACTAAAAGTCAAAGCGTTTTATCATAAACGCTTGACTTTTCGGCTTTAAGAGCCAATAAAATAACTTGCCATGAAAGGAACACTTACAATGGTCCTAGGGGCTGAAAAGAACTCAGAGGTATGCTCCTAATGATAAGGAGCTCCCATGGATGAACACCCTTTATATAGTTTTTGGAAATGAATAAGATCTTGACAAGTGTTAAGGGATCTCAAAAGATCGTGACATGTGTTTTACCAGGTTTCTAAAACCATCTAATAGCCCATAGAATCGGATTATGTGTGTATAGGTTGTTTGTTTGGAGAACAAGGAAGAATAAAATAAAAAAACATTTAGAATCTGCAGATACAGGGCTCTCGCGGTCCGCGTAAAATCTTGGCCAGCTCTTTCGCGGCCCGCGAGCCGGTGTCCGGTCCAAGTTATAATGTTTGCTGCTTGGCAGCTTCGGTCCCTCTTCTTTTATTCACCTTTTTTACTTTCAAAATTTACACTTTAAGCACAAAACTTATAATTCTTATTCGAAAGGTTAATATATGTCATGGAAGCCCTTAGTGGCCCGTATTAGGCACACTCAGGAGTACGGCCGAGTTATTTAGAGCTCCCGGTTCATTTAAAAGGTATCTCAAAGGTGTAGTTTCGGTCGTTGATGTTTTTAGTCCTCTTAACGCACAAAGGTGTGCTTAATATCGTTTAATGACATAAGAGCCTTATATAGCCTATATCAGGCATTTACGAGAGTATGAGCGAACATCATGATGCCTCGGATTCATTAAAAGGTCACTCAGAGGTAGGAGTTAACATGTTGACACTTTTAACCCATTTAACGCACAAACTTGTGCGTATTATCGTTTAATGGCTATCAAAGCCCTAAACGGCCATCATAGGCATTCCCAAGAGTATGAACGAATATTATGAAGCACCTGGTTCGTTAAAAGGTCACTCAGATGTAAGAATTAACATGTTGACACTCTTAACCCATCGATGCACAATTTTTGAATTTATATTGCAAACGATACCGTTTATCCAATAAGTGGCTTATTAAAAGAATACAAAGACCGTATAAGGTCACTCATAGGCTTAGTTTAAGCATGCTGGCACTTTTAGCCCTTGCATATTCAAAGTTTTCATTGTTTGGCAATAATAGTCCCTCCTAGTCAACGTTTGACATATTTAGGATTTGGGACACATGTCAACACACCATTGGACACGATTTTACGAGGTGTTATATCCTCACCCCCTTAAAAGAAATCTCGACCTCGAGATTTGCTCAAAAGATAGGAGTACTTTTGTCACGTAGTGAACACACCTCTCGTGATCCTTATTGGTTCCTGATCGATATCGGTTTCTTAACAAACTAAACATTTTTATTGTCTACACATTTTCATGTGATAATGCTAGCAACTCATTGGCTAGATATTTCTTAAAATATAAATGTGGAATACATCGTGGATTCCACCAAGCTCCTCGAGTAAGTTTTTAGCTTACAGGCTGCTAATCCGAGGTATTCGATTCTCTTGAATGGTCTTATATATCCACTGCTCGACTTGCCCTTTATACTGAAACGTATCACACCCTTCCATGTTGGTATTTTCAATAGATTCTTGTTCCCTACTTGGAACTTTAAGAGATTTGCGCCTCTTGTTCGCATTGCTCTTCTACCGATTACTGGCAGCTTTCAGACGATTACGGATTCGTATTATCTTATCCGTCATCTTTAAGAAAAATCTCAGATTCTGATAATCGGTTTTCCCAACTCTTGCTCAACATACGGGCGGTTTTCACTTTCTCCTATACAAGGTCTCCAAGGGAGTAACCTTGATACTTATATAATAATTATGAGTTATAGGAGAACTTAATTTGGGTGAGATGATCATTCCAATTACTATCCAAATCAATCTTAAGGAATTTACTATCCTCATGGTTAGTCAAACATATCGACGATCCTGGGCAGTTGATAACGATTTCTCAATCGTTTCCTAGTTAGGTTTGTGGCAATCAATGTACAAGTGTATTGCACCATGCTTTCTTTTATTAACAATAATCGGAATTTTTTGTAACCGATACAACTCCTAATAGGATGTCAATGTAGCGTCTGCGCCCCTAAAATTTTAGCATTTGTCACTTTTAGTCCCTAGACTATGTAATGTTGATACTTTTGATACTTGGTGAATCTTAAACTATGACTCTTGATACTTGATACTTGGAAACTATGATTCTATGATACTATGATTCTATGAGACTTGATTCTATGATTCTTGATACTTGGAAGCTAGATTATTGACTCTTGATACTTTGGTGCTTGACTCTTGAGGCTCGTGAAACTTGAGACTTGGTTGAACGAGGGACGGGAGTCTTGTCACTGGCGGAAACTATGGAAACTTTTGTGTTAACGATATAATCTTGTTATGTGATACTATTACGCAATAATATGCAATGCAACGCTTAATCTAACTCGCAAAACAAATCAAAGACGGGAACGCGGAAAGGATAGGATTGACCGAATGGCAATCCGATCGGATGACCATCCGATCGGATAGCCATCCGATCGGATGACCAACCGATCGAATGGCCATTCGACCGAGCAGCCATCCAACCCGCTGCACACCGCCTTCACTCACTCTGACACTATAAATAGGCCTGTCACATCATCATTCTCACTAATGTGACAGCCTCACTCGACCAGATGCATGCACTCCTATTTTCTTCCATTTCTCGGCGATTTCGGTACATTTTACATTAGATTCTTGTACAACTTTAATCTACACGTTATTCTCTACATGCTTCTCCTTTGAAATCTTACTTTTCACCGTGAAATCTATAAGATTTGAGCTCTTGAAGGTAATGTCATCATGGCGGTTTGTACCAAACTGTTGTGTGATGTCATTCTAGTCAAGATCTAGCTCAGATCTAAGGAATTTCATGTGTTTTGCACTAAATCCTTCCTAAATCTAGAATTTTCAACTAAAACATATGTTTTTCTTTCATCTTTTCTTAACTTTTCACTTAAAACAGCGGAATCCGGATCTGAACGAACTGTAGACTTGATGGTTAGTCTAGACTTAGGTAGGAGATGGATTGTTGCCGAAGAAGATGACCGGAGTATGGATTCGACATAAAAACCGTCAAGAACAGACGACTGGCCGGACTGGGGTGATTACCACCCGATCAGATCGGTTGTACACTGATGTGTTTACCGTTGTCCTAATACGTACCATGTCATCGATGTTTGAACAGAAACTTAGAAACTTTACAAGGTTATGTATGGGACAAGGACAACTCGATCGAATGGCAATCCGATCGGATAGCCATCCGATCGAACCGCCATCCGATCGGAGTGACATGCGCCTTGAAACCCTTCAACACTTAGAATCTTTTTGAAACTTTGAATCTTTGAAAACTTGGAACTTTGGATCGAATGGCAATCCGATCGGATAGCCATCCGATCAAACAACCATCCGATCAAGGTAACTCGAGTTGACACTTGACTTGACATTTTGAGAATCCCAACACTTGGAATCGAACGACCATTCGATCGAATGGCGATCCGTACGGATGACCATCCGATCGGATGGCAATCCGTCCCACACACTTATGTCACCTCGATCGAGTGGTAATCCGATCGGATAGCCATCCGATCAAACAGCCATCCGATCCAGTGACAGATCTGACACTTTGCTTAAATCTCGTTATTCTGCCCGACACTTATCCGTTGTAATCTAATCAGGCTAATTCTAAACGAGCTCCCTTTGATCCAATAACAGTTAACCTGTTAAGCAATCACTGTGAGCATACTCGATCCCTTTTTGTTTTAAACTTTGGGATGCAACATGTATTCTATTAAACTAAGATACTTGAGACTTTTGGAAACTAAACTCTATCCTATATGTATGTGAAACTTGTGATTCTTGTATTCTATTTGTGCTACATGGACATTTAATCCACGGTGTGTAGTTCCGCCTGAACAATAGTAGCGCTATAGGATATGCACCTCCCCATTATTCTCGGGGGTATTGTTAGGAGGATACTAGTTTTCCTTGAGACTTGGGAAAACACAAAAGCATCGAGAGACTTGGGCTATCACTTGTTGGACTGCGAACACTAGCATGGCTGAAACTATTTTGTTAACATTTACATATGGATGTGAGTCTTTTAATCTATTATGCTATTACTCAAACTTGTATACTCGCCGGTACATTTTTGTATTGACTCTATTTTAATACATGTTGCAGGCTGACAGGAGGCTAGGACTCATGAAACATGCTAGCATGCTGCTTAGAAACACATCGTAGCTAAATTAGAAACTTGAAACTATTTTTATGATGATTTTGTAATTGATACTTGGTGATTAGTACTCTAGACATTGTTATCATGAAATCAATCTAATTTATATGGCAACTATTTAGTGTTATGGAATCTCATGAGCAATCTGAATGCTTAGTGCTCACACCCCGATGTTTCCACCATCGGTTGGGGTGTGACAGATTGGTATCAGAGCCATAACTATAGAGAATTAGGATAAGTAGGAATACTTGCCCTAGTCTATAATTCTAGGAATCTTGACTCTTATTTGTTGTTTAAAACTTATGCATTCTACCGTATCTGCTTCCTAGCAGCACAGTTTCCCTGTTAAACTTACATGTCTTTCCTAAGGCTGATACAAAATACACTTGATACTTGAAAACACTGTTAATCAGTGTTTGTATTTTGCATAAGGTTTGCCCTCAAGTCAGGAGTGACATGTGACAACCCGAACTTTCAAGGTCGGTAACGTTCCATCTTTTGATCTTTACTTCTCGTTATCTTTCTGTAATATGTTAAGATGTTATATTCGTATAACCTTGTTAGATTGATTGGTACAATAACTTCCGCAAATTAACTGGGCCGCATCTTCGCACCCGAGCCCAAATACACCATTTATTTTAATTTAATCTTGGCAGCCCATTTAATTCAATTTAACCTCAGCCCCATACACTATGCATTGTGTGTGTAGTTATTGTGTCCGGCCCACTTAAATAACCAAACTTCTAATCATTTATGACTTCCTTGTTATTTTACAGCCCACTAGTCAGTCAAAGCCCAAACCGCCCCAAACCTTCATGTTGTATATGTACGTAATATGGATAATTGATTTGGTAAAACTCTAAACTAAAAACAAACCCTACTCCCTTCATAATTACGTGCGGCAACTGGAGAACCCCCCCCCCCATTCACAATATCATCTTGATCAATCAAGACTTCCGGTTAGTGAGTTCAGTTCTTGTTTGCTAAATTTTCAACTATCTGATTATGTCAATCGAACTTGTTTATGATTGTTTATGATGTTAATCGAATTACTGGTTAGATGTAATTGGTTACATGACTTCTTGATGGTGATGACTATGATAAAAATTAGTTGTTATCCTGCTATTTCGATAGGTTATAAAAACATTGAAGGAGTATTTGTTTAGTGGATTGATACATGATAATTGGGTTACAAATATTATGTGATGAAATTGATAAACGTGAATGGTATGTTTTTAAATTAGTTAGAACATGAATCTGGAATAAAAGAGTAAATGTTGCATGATTTGATTACTCCTTAGATGGCATGATTTGAGTGATTTTAGATCACTGTTTGAACAATGAAAGCATGATTGGGACTCTTGTTTGGACCGAATGCCTTAATAGGTTATATGTATATTGTTTGGGCTGATAATTGATTTAGAGAGTTATTAGAGTTATTGGTTGGGCCGCATATAAATGTTGGACACATACACATACATATAGATTGATTATTGGTTTGGGACTTACATTTGATTATGGGCTGCATACATATATGTATTGGAGTTACAAATAACTGGACTTGGACCAGCAACGTTGGACCGAGTGAGACTGCCAAGGCAGTGATTGCCCCTGATATGATTTATGGGCAATGAATGTTTAGTTGTGTTAATAATTTTGATACATACATGTTTTATTATTTGAGTCATACATGCTTAATAGCCGAATTGAAGGGTGAATTAGCAGATTATGTATGCATGTGTATAACATGCTTAAGTGATTACATGTTAGGCATTTGGTTGGTGCCCGAGATACATGAATAAACTGTTGTAAATTGTACTATATGTATGCGTTATGTGAGCAATGAATATGCTTAATGTGAACTTTGAATGCGTTAATTAGTTGTACGCAAAAAGCATGAAAAACTGACCGTTATCGGTAACCCTTTTAGGACGTGTTTGTTCAACTGAATAACAAGAAACAAATCATACCGAGAAAACCAAGGTGAGTTCACACTCCTAAGGCATGGGATTCCCGGTGGGTTGGGAATGAGATTGAATAACTACTCGTACTATCATTACTATTAAACTACTTTTCACTGTCCTCGGGTTGGGAAGGGCACGTACGTAAAACCTACGTACACTCATACTTACTACTGTCCTCGGATTGAAGGGCACGTACGTAAAACCTACGTGCACTCATACTTGCTACGGTCCTTGGATTAAGAAGGGCACGTACGGATACGACTAGTCTAGTAACATACAACATGGGAAGCCCCCACTAATCATCGCAAACATGTTTGGGAAACCGCGATACGGATTAATACGATACACATGGGAAGCCCCCACTAATCATCGCAAACATGTTTGGGAAACCGCGATACAGATTAATACAGTACATGTTTTACGAAATAAACATATGATTTACGAACACTATAACTAAACAACCAACTATGAACTCGCTCAACTTTGTTGTTGACTCGTTGTTACATGCCTTGCAGGTCGTTAGGTATCTATGGAGCTTGCATCGGAGTGGGAAGAGTCGTTGTGGGACATGGACAGCTGTGTGCCATGCTAAACATTTGAAACGTTTAAACTCATGACTTGGTTTTAAACATTATGCTTCCGCTTGCAACTTAAACTATTGTTTTGTTTAGACACCAATTGTATTGTGTTGGATTTTTATATACTACTTACATGCTTGTTCAATATGATTGGTGGCTTGATCCTGGTCAGTCACGCCTCCAAGCGGTGATACTCCGCGTGTGGATTTTGGGGGTGAGACATGACATCCGAACCTTGATGGAAAATATCCATATTAATCTAGTAGGTCTTGTCTGCGGATAAGTACCAACGCTATTAGGGTACGATGTTGTCTAGTTAGAGGTGAAACTCAGACCTTGATAACTAGTCCCACTCCTTGATGTTTTATGTCTCGCCAAAGTCTCAAAACTTCCATTCAATTAGGGACGTGAAATGACCAAAAGGACGAATATCGTAGGCCTGACATCGATGACCTATTTGTCTAAGTAAGTCAAGACACGCTGCCTCAATTCGAAAGAGGTTTGAATCACTTTGGTTAGTCACCGTTCCTCTACCCGGAACAATCCTATGTTTTATGAGCCTATCTTTTATGTTATCTTGATTTTATGCATGGTTTTAAGCTTGATTCTTCGTTTATTTTGAGGCTTTTTATACAAATCGCACGTATGTCCGCAATCTAAAACATTAACTCTAATCTCAGGATCAAACTAAATTTATGAAGCTTTATTCATGATGAGTAATCTATGTGGGAGTCTTAATCGACTATGATACTACGTGAAGCTATCTGATGAATCTACGTGTTATTGTGGTTGTAAGACACTAAATGTAACATGGCATAGAATACGAAGGGAAAGTGACGTGTCTGAAACATGGTGGATACACCGCTGGTACTTCCTATATGTAAGTGTTTCTGACATGTTACCAACTTTCGTACTAAGTGCCATGCGAAACTTAGTGTTTTGCAGACCAGTGATAAGATGGTTGAAATCTAAACTATGGGAAAACTACTTGTGTAATCTAAGTGAAATCTAAGTGTAATCTATGTGTAATCTATGTGTACTCAAGCATAATCTATGTGTAATCTAAGTATGTGTTGTTTGAGAAACAAAATACGAAACGTAGCCTAGCGCCGAAGACAAGGCGGACGTTGCATGTCCGAAACATGGTGGATACGCCGCTGGTACTTCCTATATATAAGTGTTTCTGACATGTTACCAAACCTTTGTACCACGTGCTAAGTGAAGTTCATAGTTTTGTAGGCTCGGGTTGGAGTTGTGGAACTTATCTGGTTAATCTATGTTGTGAGAAGTGGTGAAAACTAATGTTGTGGTTAACGAAGCATGACACCAATGACGAGACGGACGTGGCATGATTGAAGCATGGTGGATACGCCGCTGGTACTTCCTATATATAAGTGCTTCCGTCATGTTGCCAAACTTTCGTAGCACGTGCCATGCGGGATTCGTTGTTTGTGGATTGTTAACACTAATCTATGAGAATCTATGTGAAACTATTGAATCTATTGGCATCTATTGGAATCTATTAAATCTATTGGAAACTATTGGAATCTATCGGAATCTATGAGAAACTATTAAATCTATTGGAATCTACGTGAATCTATTGTAATCTATGTGAATCTATGATGAGTGTGTTTTGCGACACGTAACATGACACCGAGTACGAGGTGGAAGCGATGTGCCCGAAGCGTGGTGGGTACACCGCTGGTACTTCCTATATATAAGTGTTTCTAACATGTTGCCAAACTTCGTACAACGTGCCATGCGAAGGTCGTGGGTTTTGCGGTGTTGAGTCTATTGAAATCTATGTGAAACTTGAATCTCTAATCTATGTGAATCATGTTGAATCTTGAGTCTTAAACTACCGTGTGTGAATCTATACTATGAGACTTTAGACTTATACGATCCTCTTGTTGGATCTTTAGATGTCTTCTCGGAAGCTATCCGACACTCTCAAAAGATCCAGGGAAAAGTCTTAGAAAAAGTTGATGTCCTTCATGGCCAACCAGATTGCTCGAGTCATGCCAAAGATCATCTCTGAGATCCAAGGATCAAACACTCTTCCATCCTCTGTGGACTCGAAGGCCGAGAAGCTAAAGCCTACAAAGTTCAACTACAAACATTTCATCTCTTGCAACCCTAAGCCTTTCACGGGCAGTGATGGGGTGACCGCTATGCTCGAGTGGTTTGACAGCATTGAGGTTACTTTCATCAACAGTGAGTTCCCAGATCACTTAAAGACTAGGAGTGCGACTGGAATGTTTCAAGGCAGAGCGTTGGAGTGGTGGTCAAATGAGAGAAACACTCGTTCAAATGAAGAGGCCTATGTCCTTCCATGGGCCGAGGTGCGTGAACTAATGATGCTTGAGTTCTACCCTCCCCATGAACAATTGAAGCTTGAAGAAGAGTTTTGGCACTTGAAGCAGATTGGTGATGATAATCTGGCTTATACTACCCGTTTTAAGCAGCTCAGCTTGATCGTTCCTCACTTTGTGACAACTGCCACTTTCGGGTAATTTACTTACATTTAAAACAGTGATTTACATTATACAAGCATGTGTTTTGAATATTCTGACTGCATGATTACATGGTATACATCTTAGAAAACTCATGGAATATTCATTGGTTATTACACATGATTCATTTTTATTTGGGGTACATTTGAGATAGTGCAAACAATTCACCGAAACAACTAGAGTAGTGCCTAGTGAACTAGAGTGCTGACGAAAACTCCGGATTCGCAGAAAACATCTAAAATGACATCTTTAGGACTCGGGTGAGAGTCCAATATCATTTACATATTAAACCCTATATGGGAATACAAGAGTTCGATCAATAATTTACCAATGCCCGGTAGCACTAAAAACTGTCCGAAACGCGCTAAAAATGACCATTTCATGAATTGTCCGCAAAATTCAGCAATTGTATTTTTAATGCAAGATACAAAAATTGATGTTTAGGCACCAATTTCATATAAACATACTTATGGAATATCAATTTCACGCATAACGGAAATTTGCCCTACAACTTCCTTAAGAGAACGTTTCGACTATTTATTAGTGAAACGAGCACTAAACAATTATCCGAACTACATTTTGGCACAACTAGCGAACTAGTGCTCATTATTTTTGGTTTGGTAAAACTAGTTTATGGTCATTTCAAGTCGCGAAATATCTCGGAAAATTGCAAACCCTAAACCCCTAAACACTTACATCTTTTTAATACATTCTAAGTCTTAAAATTTCTAAGTTATATTTTACCACATGAGACCCCCCCCCCCTCTTATAACCGTGAACAAGGGGTCCCACCCCCTTGTTTATGTGGTAAAAATAATATCTAGATATTATTTACAAGTGGATATGAATGGTGATTATTTACTACACTTAGTCACTAAGTTACCTACACTTTTACACCATTTCCTACACACACAAAAGAAAAGCTCTCATCATCTTCATCATTTTCTCAAGAACACCCACCATAAACCCATATATTTTTATCATCTTCTTCATAAACAACATGGATTTCTTTGGAACATGAAGTGATCTAAGGCTCTTGGAAGTGAAAGGAAGAAGTTTCATCCATACAAAAGTGTTCTAGCACCAAGATCATCATCTTCTTTATTCTTAATAATCTCTAAAGATCATCCCTAGCCTAGTGCTAGAAGTAAGCTTCTTTTTTTTTTATATACAAATTATGTTTATGATTGTTATTATTATTGATAATAACCATATATAATCATACATAATGGATAAGAAAAATACAAAGAAGCAAAGATAAAAATTATCATATAATTATGTTTGTTTATATTGTGATCTTAGACATGTTATATGCTTATTAGACCTTGTTATGATGATTATGCTACAAATAAAGTGTTAGAAGGTGTTTTAAAAATATGATCTAAGAATCTTACATGTTTATGTTTAATGGTTTTTAACATAAAGGGTTATATGGATGATCATAACTATTAATCTTGTGAAAGTATTTAGGGTTGTTATGTAAAAACAATACTTTCACAAGATTATAAAAATTAACATACAACTAAAGATTTTTATGAAAGTTGTTAAAACTAGAATTTAACTTGGTTTTTGAACTAGTTAACATATGAAAGGATCATGGTTAAAACCCTACATGATTTGGATATCATTTTGATAATTTCATGTTATAAAAGTCTCATATGTTTAGTGATGATGTTGGGTAAATTGTTGGTGATTTGATTAAGAAAATGATATGTTTAATGAAACATGGTTAAGACAAGAATACAAAGGTTATATGGCCAATTTTTATAAAAACTTTATTTTATAAAATAACAACATATTTGGCTAAACCTTTACAAGATTTAAAAAGATGTAAAGAATTCTTTTTATAAAAACAAAGTTAGTTATAAATATATATTTTTAGAAAATATATATTTAGGTGATTTAACAACTTATGTGTTATGTGATTATTTGATGGTATTAGTTATATTTATCAAATGAGGAACTTGAATATAATCACACAAATAAACACATGATAAATTACAAACAAAGTCTTACAAGACTTCACATAATAACGCCTTAAAACGAGTTACGGACGATTCTATAATCGGACACCAAATATGGTCAAAATGAACGACGGACGACTACATAAGTTAATTACCAATCCGGGGAGTTACTACGACGTTAGACGACCTTTCGACACGAAATATAAATATACTATCGATAACAAATTTTCGGATGTTTATAAACTTATAAAAGACTAGTGTGTTTTTATTTATTAACATCTATACTTAGTATTTTTATAAAAATGTGTTTATAAAAATGAAAGACTTATACATATAACAAATGGGCTTATTATACTAATGGGCTATTTTTATAAATGGGCTTATTTTACTTAATAGAATATTTTTACAAATGGGCTACTTACACTTAATGGGCTTAGTTTTCTTAATGGACTTATACTTCATAATGGGCTTAACATAAACACATGGGCTAAGCCCAATACAAACATATGGGCCAAAGCCCAATACTATTCAAGCCCAACACTATTCAAGCCCAACACTATACAAGCCCAACACTATTCAAGCCCAACACTATACAAGCCCAACACTATACAAGCCCAACACTATTCAAGCCCAACACTATACAAGCCCAACACTATTCAAGCCCAACACTATTTAGGCCCAACACTATTGAGGCCCAACACTATTTGAGGCCCAACACTATTTGAGGCCCAACACTATTGAGGCCCAACACTATTTGAGGCCCAACACTATTTGAGGCCCAACACTATTTGAGGCCCAACACTATTGAGGCCCAACACTATTCGAGGCCCAACACTATTGAGGCCCAACACTATTTAAGCCCAATAACTTGAAAACATGGGCTTGGCCCAATGATACTATTATTGGAAACACAACTATACAAGTGATACATACAAGACACGAGATTCAGTGGACGAGATCCGACTATACAACTCATTCATCGAATACACAGTTAACGAACATTTGAACAACTCATTCATCGAATACACAGTTAACGAACATTTGAACAACTCATTCATCGAATACACAGTTAACGAACAGTAAGGACATACAAGTCTTACATATACTCAAGACACAAGACTTGTACTCAAGTTCTTTTCAAAGACCGAAGTGTCTAACAAAAATAAGAACGTTTGTAGGTCGCCACGCTATTCAGGACGACCGCACGTGAGATCTTATTTACATCTATTTTCAGGACGCAATACAGTGAGTTCATGTTCCCCTATTCATTTAAATGTTTTACAACTTTACAACTATCGGGGAGGATACATGTTCAGAGTATGTTAAAGTTAGGTACTGAAACACCATAGATCATGTGCGAATTAGGGCCATACTATAAGCACCATTAATCCAGATTGGACCAAGGAACAAAGGCTTAGATCTAATGGGTTTTGGCGAGCCCCACTCTTGGTCATGGACCCCTACGGAGAGTGCGTTTGTGTCCCAGTCGATAGGAATCGGCATAAAATCGTCTAGGGTTGGTTTGCTTCCTTTTTCGGCACACATATTAATGTCCTTGCAAAACATTAATGATCAACGATTTCATTGACGCTTTACATACTACAACTCACGTTTTTCATACATCGTTTACAACTAAACTGCATGAATTCACCAACTTTTGTTGATGTTTTCCAAACTTAACATGTATTTCAGGGAATTAAAGGACCATGTTGGATTTCCCAGTCAAGATAACAAGTACAAGAACTCCATGCCATCTTTTGAAGGGTTTAACTATTATATTTCGCCTCTTTGAGGAAATATGATGGCTTAACCCTTAGTAGTTTATTTCATGTTAATGTGTGAAACAATAACACTTTACTTTTATGTTAATGGTATGTAACCGATACACTAAACTTATGTTGTAATCTTTTGAAACACTATGTAATGGCATTGGAGTATGTTTTATTCATATAGTTTGTTCATGTATATCGATATTTATGCAATGAAAACCAGACAGATCACACCTTGCGTTTCCGCTACGAGCGGGTGTGACACACTTGGTTTCTACTCCTAAGCGAATGATAACCAAGTACATCAATGGTCTACCTCCTGCTATGTGTGATTCTATTGAAGCAGCTCAAGTCAAAACTATTGAGGAAGTCTACCGTCTCGCAGCCAGTCTCAACAACAACTGCGTACGTGATAAGCAGTTTGCTAACTCTGCTCCTTCTAAGACTGCACATCAAGTTACCCAGCAGCCAAGTGGTATCAAGAACAAGAGGCGAAAGTCTCAGGGTTTAGGATGCAATGCTATTGTTCCTGCTGCAAACCTTGCTACTAAACCTACTCCTGCTGCTACTGTTCCAATCGCTACTGCACCAGAAGTCAAGAAGCATTACTCTGGGTCTTACCCCAAGTCTACAACTTGCAACTTTCATCATCCTACTATTTCTGCATGTTGTTTGTGCACCAACTGCAATCTCTATGGTCACACGACACCTTACTGTCATCAAGCTAATCCTGCTTAATCAGCTCAGCAAGCCTCAGCTCAGGTAGCCCTACCAGCTCTTCAAGCTCCCCAGCAGAATCCGAGGCCCGTTAATGCTGTTCGTGCATGTTACATGTGTGGAGATACTACTCATCTTCGTAATCAGTGTCCTCAGCTGAACCAGAATCAACAGCTAGCCGCTCATGGATGAGCCTTCAATCTTAATGCTAATCAGGCTCGTAACGACAATGACGTCGTTAATGGTACGTTTCTTGTGAATAACCTTTACGCTTTGATTCTATTTGATACTGGTGCCGATAGAAGTTTTGTGTTCGTGGAATTTGAATCTTTGTTAAACTGTGCACGCTCTAAGTTACCTCAGTCGTTTTCGGTGGAGATTGCCGATGGAAAGTCTATTCTAGTTGATTCTATTCTCTGTGGTTGTTCCTTGACTCTTAACGACCATGTATTTACTATTGATCTAATACCCATGCAATTGGGTAGTTTTGATGTCATTATCGGCATGGATTGGTTGCGTAAGAACCATGCAGAGATTGCTTGTCACGAGAACTTTGTTCGTCTACCTCTTCCGTCCGGTGATGTTTTGCATGTCTATGGAGGCCGACCTTCGAAAGGACTAAGGCTGATGTCCTGCACTCAAGCAAATAGGTGCTTACGTAAATAGAACATTGCCTTCTTGGCCCACGTAGTGGAACAAAAGGGCAAAGGGAAGAACATGAGCGATGTTCCAGTAGTGTGTGACTTCCCCGATGTCTTTCCTGAAGATCTTCCTGTGACAACTGTGCTCTGTAACCATCGAATAATGTAAAACAATGTGCTTTGGTGTTATTATATGTATTTTGGTGTTATTATGTGTGTATCTGTGTTTAATGATTTTTCAATTTGATTCGATTCCGATTTCAAGCTTTAAATCACATTCTGGAAGGTTATATGCAAACTGGTGCGTAAATGCAATCATTTTAATGCGACTTACACTCCGGAACTGTGACGTAAGCCAAACATACCCTAAATGTCCTCTACATAACTTAGAAATAAGTTTCGAAGGATTCGGTATGGCAAAAACACGTTTATTTGAACTAAAGAACTATTTACGACAAAACTGCGAAACGAACGTTGGTGACCGCCTGGATAATATTTAAATCTTAAAAATATTCTGCTATGATTAAAATTTTATTTTTAATCAGGTTCGGGATGAAAAATAAATTAAAACGCTTAAAAACGTTATTTTTCAAGTTTAAGCGCGTACCGCGTGTTTATGCGTGACACAGTGCTTCTACTGCAAAACGCAGACAACACAGCCAGTCTCGGCAACTGAAATTTATTTCAGTAATATTTTGGCGAGTTTATTTTTATAGAATAATAAAAATAATTTAGAACGCCATAAAACGGGATTTAAACGCTAGATAAAATGCCCGGTATCCAGTTAAACACCTACTTTTATTTATTTACCAAACAAACTTACACTTAACCCCCCCCCCCATATGAGATCCACGGTTACAATATATGGGTGACCCCACCACAATATTTTCAAGATCTTGCAAAAATCCTTTCATGATATTTCTTGGATTCAATAAGATATTGTGATCTTATGGAGATTCATTTTAGATCTTGTCCAACATATATCACCATCTTCACAATCTAAACTCAATCTTTCTTCCTCTCTCTCCTCCCATAACCGTCCACATCTCTCTCTCTCTCCATCTTCAAACCTTCAAACTTTGTTCTTCATATTCAAGCTCCATTTCTAGCCATATTCAAGTTGGTGTGAAGATCCAAAGGTGTTTCCAAGGTACTTCCAAGTGATTTCAAGCTTCCTATCATAAAAATCTCATCCCACAACCTACTTGAATCTTGAAGGTATAACATTTTTGTTTAAATCATACTTTTGATTCTTGGTTGTTGTTGATGATTTGAAGTTTCTCTTGAATCTTGGGATTTTCACAAACTTGAAATCTAAAATGAAATGTGTCATGATACAAATAAAAATGGTGATGTTTATGTGTGTGTGTATGACCGTACATATATATACATGTGTGTATGAGTTTTGAGCTTTATTCTTGATAAGTACATGTTTAGGTTGTTGCTTGTTCTTGAATAATAGTTAAAAATGCAAGTGGTTGATGATCTATGTATGATATGATAAATGTTGAATTACATCAGCAAATAAACATAAATAAGTTGCATTTTGGATGCATTTAGTTCATGTAAAATGTTGGTGATATGATAGTATGCTTTAGGCACTTGTACATGAAGATACATGTAGATTTAAAGCTCAAGAAATGATGAAAAATAGCTATATGACAAAAATGTTTTAGATCAGGTTACAAACACTAAAAATAATATTATTTGGTGTATTATAATGGCATAAAACTTTGACATAGGTTTGATAGCTTTGTATGTTGTACATATAGCTTAAAAAGTGGTAAAATATGTGAAATTTGCATGATTTATGTGTTTTATTTAAGACCTTCACTATCATGAGTATAACCACTATTTTATTCAGTAAATAACATGGGTTATGTCAAAATACCAAGCCGTTTTTATTTGGGATGGTTCGGGTAACGTTTGATACAAAACTATGCGGTAAAACGGACAAAAATCGCCTTTTCGGAGGATTTTTATAAAACTGTTTAAGATCAGTAACCAAACTGATATTTTTGCTATAAAAATAAGTAATTTAACTTATATTAAGTTTACTTGGTGTTTGGTTGGTCATACGTGACTTCCGACGCCCAAAAATGTTACCGAATCGCTAAAATAAGTGTTTTTCGACATACACTAGAATGGGTTGTTCATGGGTAAATTTTATGTGTTACAATGTGCTATGTGTTTTACAATATGTGTATGATAATGTGTTAGTGTTGACTAGGTTATGTTTACTACGCTCGACTACATATATACAAATACACCAAGATAATCAAAAATAATAAATTTTTGAGAAAAATCTCAAGGTTATGTGAAAATTCTAAGTATCGGAGGAACTTATGTATTTTGTAGGTTTTTGATTATTAAATCATTCTTATTTAATTTAGGACGAATAAAAAATTTGATGGATTGTGTTAATATATAAAAACGCACCCAAAGGTGAGTACATAGATCTCCTCTTTTACATGTTTTCGGTTGCTTTGGGGTGATTCATATGTATCAAAACGATTTCGATATTTTATGATGATTTCAAAAACGATTAAGATGGTTTATACTAAATTAAAAACGATTTTGACAATGTGAACAAGTTTGTTGGTTGTAGCTACATAACGAATGACATTCATTAATTTTGGCCGAACCGACCAGTATTAGGTTATGGTACCATAGGATCTGACAAGTCCCGTTATCAGACTGCACCCATGGTTATGTGTGGGTTATGTGGGTAATGACTGAACCTGATGATTGTTAACTTACCCTTTGGTGGTTTGTTAATACGAGTTGAACGAGTTGAACGATGAACGAGTCACGAAGGTTTGAATGTAATTAGAGAGGTGACCAAAAGTAGTTTTCACAATTAAAACGAGAACGATTGGAACAAGAACGATATTAAATGATTGTACGATTTTGAACGATTATGAACGATTTAAACAAATGAACGATGATCTATAACGAGAACGAGTTAAACAATGTCACACTACGAGGTTTACGAAACTATATAAACCATACGAGTTTTATTACGAGAACGATTTACGATTTGGTTATTTAAACAAATGTTTTGAGTTAAGATTCATGGCATCAAGGTTTTATAAACTATAACCAATCTGTTTTGACTTGGTTATTCATTTTGCAATACAAATGGTTTACAAAACAAGGTTTTCTAATATCGACTAACGAGGTTGTACAAGTTATTTAAACGAATAAATGAGCCATGAATCTGACACTCACACAAAAACTATGTGCTCGCCAGCATTTCTTTGCTGACTTTGTTTTTACATATGTTTCAGGTGATGTTGCTTAATGTTGATTGCGAATAGGATGCATACTCACTTAGGACTGGACGAGGCCTTAGTGATTTAATAACCATGATAGACTATGTTTGAGTTGCTTGTTTAACTTTAAGACAATGTTTAATATTTAATAAAACGAAACTCTTTGTATCCATGGTTTGAAACAATAATTCTGTTACAACACTCCCCAACGTTTCCGCCACGATTTGTTGTTTTACGTGGTCGGGGTGTGACAGAAGAAGTTGGTATCAGAGCCAATGGTTATAGGGAATTAGGTTATTAGTAATGTTTTGACCTAGACTATAACTTTCTAGGACCCCAACACAAGCGATTTGCGTTTAGATTTTAAAAACAAAATCCGAATCTGCTTCGAAAATTAATCATCCGTTCTAGGATGATTGATTACTAGGTTTTGAACCCTCTGTTGTAAGGTTTTGAACCCTTCCAGTTTGACTCATTTTTGGCTTAGTGCCTTCTGAGTTTTCAAAATCTCGTCAAAGTTTGAGTCTAAGTAATGTGAACATGTGCAAACTGGAAGAGTGAATGCCTGTACCCTGAGTTTTCTGTCTAAGGCTAGAGTGTTCGTACAAATCCACATAATCGGACCAGTCACTCTTACCTGGGAACTCTTGGGGTGAGTGTTCACTTATAGGCGAGCATGTCTTCGCGATACATTATTTTGATTCATTACTTTGATTAGTCACTGCGTGTCATTTGTTTGTTCGAGGTAATGAACAAATGATTGCCTTCCTTATGTTTCATCAATATTTTCAATACCTCTTTTGTTTTTCCTAATTGTCGACCTCACTCGTTTCTCATATTTCCTTGTTAGACAATGCCTCCTCGACGAGATGCACAATCCACGAGCTATACAACAATCCACGAGCTATACTGCTGAAAAAGTCGCAGCCCTTGTCTCTCAGCAAATGGCTGCTGTGCTTCCAGGCGTTGTGACCCAAATCCACGAGCTATACAACAACAATAACAATAACAATGCACAATGTAATTTCAAGAATTTCAATTCTGCTAAGCCGCTAAAGTTTTCTGGGTCACAAGGAGCAACTGCACTCCTTCAATGGTTCGAAAGTATCGAGAACACATTCAGACATGTGCAATGTCCGAATGGGCGTAAGGTTGAATTTGCATCAAGTGTGTTTGAGAAGCGTGCTCTTACATGGTGGAACGGAGTGATGCGCGATAGGGGTGCTGAAGTGGCATTGGCACAACATGGGAAGAGCTTCGAGCTCTCATAATGAGAGAGTTTTGTCCCTGTCACGAAATTCGAGCTTTGGAACAAGAGTTTGACGATCTAAAACAAGATGGGGGAGAACACCATGCGTATACGGATCGATTTGAGGAACTCAGTCTTTTGTGTCCTACTATGGTTACCCCGTTGGAGAAAGCGATAGAGAGGTATATCGATGGCTTACCCGATTCCATACAGGATATTGTGACTGGCGTCAATCCTACTACTGTTCGTCAAGCGATTGAGTTATCTGCTACCCTGACTGAGTCGCAAGTCAGGAAGGGTATACTTACCTGCAAGGGTGATAAGAAGAAGTCGACCGAATCTGTCAAGGAAAAGGGTAAGGGTAAGAAAGGTGAGTCATCGAAGAAGTCAAGAAAGTGAAAGGGTGCTCAAAACTTTGCAGTTACTGCTCAGAACCCTCAGAACCCACCAGCTCAAACGCCTGCAAAGAAAGCATATGCTGGTACCGCACCTCATTGTGCTCGCTGCAACGGTCATCATGTTGCACTACAAGCTTATAGGCAATGCACAACGTGTGGTAAACTTGGGCATCTGGCCAACGTCTGTCGTTTGGGTCAGAATCAAGCTGCTCAGATTCAAGCTCCAATTCAGGGGAATGCTGCTAGATTCCCACCGGGTTCATGTTTCAATTGAGGAGAGTTTGGTCACTTCCGCAATAATTGTCCTAGACTGGTAAATGCAAACGCGAATGCTAATGCGAACCCGAACGTGAATGTCAACGCAAATGTGAATCCCGCTCGTGGGCGAGCGTACAATCTGAATGCTAACGAAGCGAGGGCTGACAACGAGGTGGTTAATGGTACGTTTCTTGTTAACAATCGACCTGCATCTATTCTTTTTGATTCTGGTGCCGATAGAAGTTTTGTTTCATTATCTTTTGAACCTTTGCTTGCGATACCTAGAACTAAACTGAGGAAACCCTTATCTGTCGAAGTTGCTACTGGTAGACCTCTTGTTCTCGATTCTGTTATTCGTGATTGTCAGTTAAACCTTGATAACCATCTTTTTCCCATTGACCTCACGCCGATGCAACTTGGGAGTTTCGATATTATCGTGGGAATGGATTGGTTAACCAAACATAATGCTGAGGTGGTTTGTTTCGATAAGATTGTTCGTATTCCTCTTCCGTCTAGTGATGTACTGGAAGTTCGTGGCGTGAAGCCATCTGGTGATTTGAAGCTTATGTCGTGTACAAAGGCCCAAAGTTATTTGCGAAAAGGATATGTTGCTTTCCTGGCACATGTCACCGAGGAGAAAGGCAAGAGCAAGAGTATTCATGTCACACCCCGGCCACGTAAAACAACAAAACGTCGCGGAAACGTCGGGGAGTGTTGTAACAGAATCATTGTTTCATAACACATGGAAATTGAAATATTGTTTTATTGATTAAAAGAGTTACAATGTCTTGACAAACAAAGGAACATAACATAAATAACTAGTCTTGCATCTTTTATTGTCGCTAAGACCCAAGTCCGCCTAAGTGTATCTTGATAAATCCTATGCATCATATCCTGAAACACATGTGAAAATAGGTACGTCAACATAAAAATGCCTGTGAGATACATAGGTTTTGTGAAAATAGAATTCATGACTTATGTTTAAGAAAATGTTTAGTCATGAACCTTGTAATTTGCTTTGTCTTGTAAATCATTTGAAAAGTGATAAATAAACCGAATGATATATATGTATAAAAGAATAATACATGGTTAAGTAAATAACCAAGTAAAATGAGTTTATATCAGATAAGTTGTTTGTAAAACAATGTATTGTGAAAAGTATGTTATTTGTATAAAATGTTATATGTCTAAATTGAAAGGATTCAAATAACGTTACGATATGTAATACCATACAAGCACTTATATATAGGAAGTACCATCGGCGTATCCACCATGCTTGTATCATATTACACACGCCTCATTACTTAAATCACTTACTCAAACCAAACCACCAAAGTAAAATGTTTATGTATAATCAATGTCAAAATGTTTGTGTGAAAACCATGTCTAATGTCTATGTCTATTGTAAATCATGAATTGTGTATATCAATGTCAAAAATGTTTATGTCTAATGTAAATCATGAATTGTGTATATCAATGTCAAAATGTTTATGTTTAATGTAAATCATGAATTGTGTATATCAATGTCAAAATGTATATGTTTAATGTAAATCATGAATTGTGCATATCAATGTCAAAATGTTTATGTCTAATGTAAATCATGTAATGTGTATCCAAAATATCATGTATGGTAAGTGAAATATATCAACTAAACCATATGTAAAATGCACAAAAACAAGGTATTGAAGTAAAACATGGTTTAAATCAAAGTTATGTTTTGTGGAACTAATGCATGCTATACTGATATAAACATCTATGCGGTATTGTGAAAATGCATACATCCAAGCCTTGTGACTGTAGAATAAACCCTAGCACAAAGTCTAAGGTCCACCTAGAAATGTATTCGGATTCGGTCATTCATTCCACCCAAACAAACCTAGGGTTCAGGAATGGGAGTTGTCAAGTCATATGGTACCACTACCTACTACCGAGCGGCCTGATCGGTGTTAATGAATGTATATTGTTCCATTTAAACAAACCAAATGTCATACCAAAAATGTAAGCATGTAATGAATAACAAATGTACTAAGTATGCAACAAATGGACATACATAGCATGTGATGTGATGTAATGTAAAACGATGTACTCAGTATGCACACAATGGACATACATAGCATAAAATGTAATGTAAAACGATGTACTAAGTATGCACACAATGGACATACATAGCAAAAAAATGAAATGAAAAACGATGTACTAAGTATGCACACAATGGACATACATAGCATAAAATGTAATGTAAGATGATGTACTAAGTATGCAACAAAGGACATACATAGCAAAAACACAATGAAATCATGCACTATAAATGTACTAATGAACATAGCAAGTATATGATGTGAAAACAGGAAAGCATGAAAGTAACAAGTAGGCACATGTGTTTCACCCCAAAACAGTTTGGAAAACAGTAAAAGAGGGGTCTATGTACTCACTTGAGATTGCTTAGTAGTCCTTGAGTAACAACCAAACAATGCTAGAGATCACGGAAATCAAACGGTACCTAATATAGGTAACTATGTTAATATACCGGACCTATACCGGAGGATCGGATAGAATGAGGGCTCGTAAACCAAATGAGTATGGGTACTCATGTAATATGGTTTTAACAAAGCCTACACACTACAATGAAACCTAACCTAAGTGCTTACGACCCATTACGACCCGTTTAGGTAGCTTATGCTACTTTAACGCGTCGTTCGCGTAAAACGCGTTCGGAATGCCTAACTAGTCCTATGATAAGTAAAATATGCCTTAACATGTCTAATATTGTTAGCAAATCAGTTTAGATACCAAAAGTTATGTTACATATGCTTAAAATGAATTTTGGCGTTAAAAGGGCATTTTGGTAATTTACCTAAGGCATATATACTACCTATCATTCAACTACTCAAACGATGTGACCATAAGGTATAACCTCGGAAGGTTATTCCCTATACAACTATGGTTACCTAATGCGTTTGGTCGGATCCTAATGATCGACCAAACGGGTTGGGTTCGAAAGTATAAGCGATTGCTTAGATCGCTTACCTTACGACCCTATATTAGTACTAAACTAAAAGTGACGAGCTAAGCATGTTAAAACACGCTTAACTAAGTTTAGAAAACAGGTTTGGTATCAAAACAAACGGTTTTGATACCTAAGAGTAGTTTGGTTACAAAATACGCAAGAATGCGCGTTTTGGCCGAAACTACGACTCGTCACTGAGCCTAGATAACGTGGTAATCAGTAGGTATAGTCACTAGGGACTATAACCATCGTGATTACGCTCACGTTATGAAGTTCAAATGAACTTCGCATTGACCATAAACTGGTCAACACAGAAAGTCAAATAAAGTTTGACTTTTAACGCTTAAAGAATAAAAGAACGAAGGAACACTTACAAAGGGTCCCCGAAAGCTTTGATTTCCAAATATTTCTCAGGTATGAAGTGATAGAGCACCCCAACTTAGAGAAAAAATCAGAATTCAAGTGGGTTTTGAGTTGTGAATCAAGGGCTATTTATAGGATTTGCAAGACCGTTAGGATCGTTTATCGAATAACGTGCTTTGATCTTGTCCCTACACTTGTTGCAACCCTATGGTAACTCAAATTGGCCCCCCACCATCAGGTATCAACATGTGGCATTGGGTTTTTGAGTGTGCACTAGCTGGAACCAGGCTATTAGATGTTTCTGATGTTCTGGGGATGCCTTACGGACCGTAAGGGTGATGGCTTACGGTCCGTAAGCCAGCTACTTTGCAGAATTGGCAGATTTAGTCCCTGTTTGTGTTTTGAGCTATTTCCGACATGTTTAAGGCCTGTTAACCCTATTTCAAAGCTCTAAAATGAAGTTAAAGTATAGGGAACTTAAAATGTGCTCAAAAATATCTCGGGTGTCGGTTCGTTTTGCCGTACGATCGCGATGTTCGCTTAATTACGACGGAATGCGCATAAGCGCGAAAAACGATCCAAATTGCGTGACGAATGGATTTTTCTTATGCCAAACACTAAAATAAAATATTTTAGTGCTTACATAAATTTTTGGATGTCCGGATGTATTCAGAACGTAAGTTATGCGCGAAAATGCAAACTTGTGCACTTTTTGACTCTTTTAGTCCCTGAATGACCCAAAAGTTTATTTTAGCACACCGAACCCCTCAAAGCCTATTTCTAAGCTATGTAAAGGATATTTATTGTATGTTTAACTCATGGTCATGTTTCGGAATGTCTGTTACAGTTCAAATCGACATACTTTCACAGTTTGTCGAATTTAGTCCCTATAAACGATTAAACTTGATTTTGTCATACCAAAGCCTTCAAAACTTATTTCTAAGTTATGTAAAGGTTATTTATGGTATGTGAAGCCTATTTCACTATTTCGGAGTGTTCGTTGCATTAAACTGGTTATATTTACGCATCAGTGCGCGTATAACCTTCCAGAAAGCGATTTAGAGTCCGAAATCGAACAAGAATTGATATGTGCAAATGATACACATATTTGTACAAATCCCAAGTATGAAATACAATATTTCATTGGTTTGGTATTTGTTTGATGGTCGCAGTGACCCAGGTGTCACAGTCTCCCCTACTTTAGGAAATTTCTTCCCGAAATTTATTCAAAGGAAACTTGTGAGAGCTTGAAACATGAAGTAGAAAAGATCAAACAACACTGGTTAGAGTCCTGAACTTCTAGTAACTTTACAATAACATCATGCTTGCAATGTGAGAGGGACACTTATATACAAGTATATAAAGCGTCATTGGTGTGTCCACCGTACCTCTATTACATTGTTCACATTTCGTTATGGTTGTCACTATCGGTTCTTACACATAATAAGTCTTACCGAGGGTTCCATGCACTGAACTTCGCAATTATCTATGCATCCATAATTACGTAATTCCTTGCATAGTCACGTAGTGCGTCTTATAATGTGTAGGGGAAGAAAGCAATGAACGAGCTTGTGATGATTGTGACTAGACCACCATAGGGTCCTTTTAATTAAATCAATAAATGATTTAAATAGACTACCAAGGAGTCTGTTTAGCTACATCAGCGCATGTCATTTTTAACCAGAATCTGATTCAATCTTTTTTACTAGACCACTAGTAGGGTCTCTTATGAATCATGGAATGATACTATTTAATCCGAGGGTCTTAACTATTACATAGAAGCCCATTAAGGATTTAAGGTAGTACCTTTTTGAGTATCCTACTACGAATCCCTCATATGAAGATACGAAAGGTTCTACGAGGATTTGGATAACGAATATCCAGAGTATACAAAAACACAAAATGCATAAAAGAAAACACAAAATGCATAAACACATAATCACATAATTGTTTAACTTGATTTTAGATTTGTTATCATTTTGTTAATTTGTTCTGCTAACTGTGCACATGTATTCAAAGCACACCAGGTATCGAATTAGTGGATTTTGATTGGTGCTTTAAATATTTCTAAGAATCTAACTATAAAGATAGAAAGATCTTTTAAAGAGAAAATTCGATTTCGATTATAAGGAACCGAAATGTTCGAATTAAGGTACACAAGGAATCAAATTAAGGACTCTGATTTGAATGATAATCATCCACAAGGGTCTAATTGTGAAGATAAAAAGATCCCATATTGGTTTTAGAAGTTGAAGATGATTTGAAACCTTGCACTGGATGTGCTTAAGTCAAAACATGAAGTAAAAATGCTTATGAAGTTGAGATGCTAGAAATGCCAAGGTGACATATGAAGCGAAATTTGAAGGTTAAGTCAATGTATGAGGAAAATATTTTGAAAACTATGCATGGGGTTTCTTTTTTTTTTTAAATGTATTTAATGTTTTTGAAACCTTATATATAATACTTTTGAAATCATAAAGTAGGTGTATTAGGTAAAAATGTTTTAAAATCATGCGAGATGAATTTTGAAATTATGTATAAGGTTTTTGAAAACATGATTGATGCTTTTGAAATCATGCACTTGATATAAGTAATTATACTGCATTAATAACATTTTGATATCATGAAGGTTGTTTTTGAAACACTCATACTATGTATGTTGAAAAATCAAAACGTAATGGGTATGAGATTTGAAAATACCCTTAGTTATCTAACCAAGGATTCAAAGGCACAGATGTGCAGAAGCATGATTACTCATAATGTCACTATATTTTCTGTACTTCGTATCTTAAAATGAAACGAGTACTTAGAATTTTCTATGGGAATCATGAGTAAACACAAGAATGGGAAATATTCACAAGAGTAGTTTGTAAGGAACATAGTTCCTTAATGTAGGTATTATAGGTAATGCCATACACACATGTAACTACACTTGTATATCAGAATTGTGAACAATGATTTATTTATAAACAAAACAGATTGTTTCACATTACAAGAAAATAGAAGAAACAAAAGCATAAGATTCAAATTATTTAAAGCAGCAGCTTCTTCTAATCAGTCAAATGCTCATCCAAGGGTTGGATTTGCATCGAAAATCTTTGGGCATTTGTTCTCGAAATGGCTCCTCTCTCCACAGTTGTAGCAAGTACCAGACGGAAAACGAGCTCGAGTAGGGTTAACTTGGAGTCGGGTAGTAGCAAGGTTTATAGCAGCTTTGTTTTGGATAGCAAAGCGGCATATGCTAACCAAATGTCCCCACCGTCCACAGTAGGTACATTTGAAGCAGGGTAAGAGGTTTGAATGATGACGGTTGCATCGCTTGCACCAAGGAGCAGTTCCTAAGTACGGCTTCCTAGCTGGTGGCGCTGCCACTTGGCTAGGTTCTACTTGATTAGGTGTAACTGCTGCGGGTTTCCTTGAAGCCTTACGCTTCCTTGATTTTGGTGCAGGCTTGACTCCTGCTTCCTTTGGTGGCTCTTGAGTGGCTTCATTGTTGAGACGAGACATGGCAATGCCTAATTCAACAGTCTTCAGGATTACTTCGCCTATTCACTGGGTAAATTTGGCAGTCTGCTCGGATATATGCGCATCGTTGCGATGAAGAGACATTCTTGAAGGAAAAGAAAGATATTAGAGGAAACAAATGAAATGTTATTGGCAAATAAAACAAAATGACAACGCATAGAAATTGCGATCATTTGTTTGTTACCTAAGGCAAACAAATGAGGCGGTGACTAATCAAAGTAAGCGGGTCATATTAATGTATCGTGAAGACATGCTTTAGCCTATAAGTGGACACTCACCCCAAGAGTTCCCAGGTAAGAGTGACTGCTCCGATTATGTGGATTTGTACGAACACTCTAGCCTTAGACAGAAAACTCGGAGTACAGGCATCCACTCTTCCAGATTGCACGTGTTCACACTATAAGACCCAAACTTTGACGAGGTTTTGAAAATTCAAAGGGGTTCAAAACCTTATAACAGAGGGTTCAAAACCTAGTAATCAATCATCCTAGAACAGATGATTAGTTTTCAAAGTGGTTTTGAAATTTATGTTCTTGTTGTGGTTATCACCTAAGAATAGGTGACGGTATTGTTTTATGTCTAAACGCAAGCAAACTCGCGTTAGGGTCCTAGGAACGTTATAGACTAGGTCAAAGCTTTACTAATAACCTAATTCCCTATAACCATGAGCTCTGATACCAACTTTTCTGTCACACCCCGACCACGTAAAACAACAAAACGTGGTGGAAACGTCGGGGAGTGTTGTAACAGAATCATTGTTTCATAACACAAGGAAATTGAAATATTGTTTTATTGATCAAAAGAGTTACAATGTCTTGACAAACAAAGGAACATAACATAAATAACTAGTCTTGCATCTTTTATTGTCGCTAAGGCCCAAGTCCGCCTAAGTGTATCTTGATAAATCCTATGCATCATATCCTCAAACACATGTGAAAATAGGTACGTCAGCATAAAAATGCATGTGAGATACATAGGTTTTATGAAAATAGAATTCATGACTTATGTTTAAGAAAATGTTTAGTCATGAACCTTGTAATTTGCTTTGTCTTGTAAATCATTTGAAAAGTGATAAATAAACCGAATGATATATATGTATAAAAGAATAATACATGGTTAAGTAAATAACCAAGTAAAATGAGTTTATATCAGATAAGTTGTTTGTAAAACAATGTATTGTGAAAAGTATGTTATTTGTATAAAATGTTATATGTCTAAATTGAAAGGATTCAAATAATGCTACGATATGTAATACCATACAAGCACTTATATATAGGAAGTACCATCGGCGTATCCACCATGCTTGTATCATATTACACACGCCTCGTTACTTAAATCACTTACTCAAACCAAACCACCAAAGTAAAATGTTTATGTATAATCAATGTCAAAATGTTTGTGTGAAAACCATGTCTAATGTCTATGTCTATTGTAAATCATGAATTGTGTATATCAATGTCAAAAATGTTTATGTCTAATGTAAATCATGAATTGTGTATATCAATGTCAAAATGTTTATGTTTAATGTAAATCATGAATTGTGTATATCAATGTCAAAATGTTTATGTTTAATGTAAATCATGAATTGTGTATATCAATGTCAAAATGTTTATGTCTAATGTAAATCATGTAATGTGTATCCAAAATATCATGTATGGTAAGTGAAATATATCAACTAAACCATATGTAAAATGCACAAAAACAAGGTATTGAAGTAAAACATGGTTTAAATCAAAGTTATGTTTTGTGGAACTAATGCATGCTATACTGATATAAACATCTATGCGGTATTGTGAAAATGCATACATCCAAGCCCTGTGACTGTAGAATAAACCCTAGCACAAAGTCTAAGGTCCACCTAGAAATGTATTCGGATTCGGTCATTCCTTCCACCCAAACAAACCTAGGGTTCAGGAATGGGAGTTGTCAAGTCCTATGGTACCACTACCTACTACCGAGCGGCATGATCGGTGTTAATGAATGTATATTGTTCCATTTAAACAAACCAAATGTCATACCAAAAATGTAAGTATGTGATGAATAACAAATGTACTAAGTATGCAACAAATGGACATACATAGCATGTGATGTGATGTAATGTAAAACGATGTACTAAGTACGCACACAATGGACATACATAGCATAAAATGTAATGTAAAACGATGTACTAAGTATGCACACAATGGACATACATAGCATAAAATGTAATGAAAAACGATGTACTAAGTATGCACACAATGGACATACATAGCATAAAATGTAATGTAAAATGATGTACTAAGTATGCAACAAAGGACATACATAGCAAAAACACAATGAAATCATGTACTATAAATGTACTAATGAACATAGCAAGTATATGATGTGAAAACAGGAAAGCATGAAAGTAACAAGTAGGCACATGTGTTTCACCCCAAAACAGTTTGGAAAACAGTAAAAGAGGGATCTTTGTACTCACTTGAGATTGCTTAGTAGTCCTTGAGTAACAACCAAACAATGCTAGAGATCACGGAAATCAAACGATACCTAATATAGGTAACTATGTTAATATATCGGACCTATACCGGAGGATCGGATAGAATGAGGGCTCGTAAACCAAATGAGTATGGGGACTCATGTAATATGGTTTTAACAAAGCCTATGTACTACAATGAAACCTAACCTAAGTGCTTACGACCCATTACGACCCGTTTAGGTAGCATATGCTACTTTAACGCGTCGTTCGCGTAAAACGCGTTCGGAACGCCTAACTAGACCTATGATAAGTAAAATATGCCTTAACATGTCTAATATTGTTAGCAAATCAGTTTAGATACCAAAAGTTATGTTACATATGCTTAAAATGAATTTTGGCGTTAAAATGGCATTTTGGTAATTTACCTAAGGAGTATATACTACCTATCATTCAACTACTCAAACGATGTGACCATAAGGTATAACCTCGGAAGGTTATTCCCTATACAACTATGGTCACCTAATGTGTTTGGTCGGATCCTAATGATTGACCAAACGGGTCGGGTTCGAAAGTATAAGCGATTGTTTAGATCGCTTACCTTACGACCCTATATAAGCACTAAACTAAAAGTGACGAGCTAAGCATGTTAAAACACGCTTAACTAAGTTTAGAAAACAGGTTTGGTATCAAAACAAATGGTTTTGATACCTAAGAGTAGTTTGGTTACAAAATACGCTAGAATGCGTGTTTTGGCTGAAACTACGACTCGTCACTGTGCCTAGATAACGTGGTAATCAGTAGGTATAGTCACTAGGGACTATAACCATCGTGATTACGCTCACGTTATGAAGTTCAAACGAACTTCGCATTGACCATAAACTGGTCAACGCAGAAAGGCAAACAAAGTTTGACTTTTAACGCTTAAAGAATAAAAGAACGAAGGAACACTTACAAAGGGTCCCCGAAAGCTTTGATTTCCAAATATGTCTGAGGTATGAAGTGATAGAACACCCCAAGTTAGAGAAAAAATCAGAATTCAAGTGGGTTTTGAGTTATGAATCAAGGGGTATTTATAGGATTTGCAAGACCGTTAGGATCGTTTATCGAATAACGTGCTTTGATCTTGTCCCTACACTTGTTGCAACCCTGTGGTAACTCAAATTGGCCCCCCACCATCAGGTATCAACATGTGGCATTGGGTTTTTGAGTGTGCAATAGCTGGAACCAGGCTGTTAGAAGTTTTTGATGTTCTGGGGATGCCTTACGGACCGTAAGGGTGATGGCTTACGGTCCGTAAGCCAGCTACTTTGCAGAATTGGCAGATTTAGTCCCTGTTTGTGTTTTGAGCTATTTCCGACATGTTTAAGGCCTGTTAACCCCATTTTAAAGCTCTAAAATGAAGTTAAAGTATAGGGAACTTAAAATGTGCTCAAAAATATCTCGGATGTCGGTTTGTTTGGCCGTACGATCGCGATGTTCGCTTAATTACGACGGAATGCGCATTAGCGCGAAAAACGATCCAAATTGCGTGATGAATGGATTTTTCTTATGCCAAAAACTAAAATAAAATATTTTAGTGCTTACATAAATTTTTGGATGTCCGGATGTATTCAGAACGTAAGTTATGCGCGAAAATGCAAACTTGTGCACTTTTTGACTCTTTTAGTCCCTGAATGACCCAAAAGTTTATTTTAGCACACCGAACCCCTCAAAGCCTATTTCTAAGCTATGTAAAGGATATTTATGGTATGTTTAACTCATGGTCATGTTCCGGAATGTCTGTTACAGTTCAAATCGGCATACTTTCGCAGTTTGTCGAATTTAGTCCCTGTAAGCGATTAAACTTGATTTTGTCATACCAAAGCCTTCAAAACTTATTTCTAAGTTATGTAAAGGTTATTTAAGGTATGTGAAGCCTATTTCACTATTCCGGAGTGTTCGTTGCATTAAACTGGTTATATTTACGCATCAGTGCGCGTATAACCTTCCAGAAAGCGATTTAGAGCCCGAAATCGAACAAGAATTGATATGTGCAAATGATACACATATTTGTACAAATCCCAAGTATGAAATACAATATTTCATTGGTTTGGTATTTGTTTGATGGTCGCAGTGACCCAGGTGTCACAATTCAGGATATTCCGATTGTTCGGGATTATCCCGAGGTGTTTCCCGATGAACTGCCTGGTTTGCCTCCAGTTCGTCAAGTCGAGTTTCATATTGACCTTGTACCCAATGCCAACCCGATTGCGAAAGAACCTTATAGTCTTACACCTTCGGAGATGCAAGAGTTATCAAAACAACTTCAAGAGTTGTCTGATAAAGGATTCATCCATCCGAGCTTTTCACCTTGGGGAGCTCCTGTCCTCTTTGTGAAAAAGAAATATGGATCTTTTCGAATGTGTATCGATTATCGTGAGCTTAATAAGCTTACCATCAAGAATCGATATCCCCTACCTAGAATTGATGATCTCTTCGACTAGCTGCAAGGTGCTTCATGCTTTTCCAAGATCGATCTGTGTTCTGGGTATCATCAACTTCATGTTCTTGAAGAAGATATTCCCAAAACTGCATTCCGTACGAGATATGGGCACTACGAGTTAACTGTCATACCTTTTGGTTTGACGAATGCCCCAGCTATCTTCATGGACTTAATGAATAGGGTTTGTAAACCTTATTTAGATAAGTTCATCATTGTGTTCATCGATGATATTCTCATTTATTCGAAGTCTCGAGCCGATCACGAGCAACACCTTCGTTTGACATTGGAACTCCTAAAGAAGGAACAACTTTTTGCTAAATTCTCCAAGTGTGAATTCTGGGTTAAAGAAGTTCAAATTTTGGGACAGATAGTCAACGAGCAGGGTATCCATGTGGATCCTTGCAAAATAGCAGCTATTCAGGATTGGAATATACCGACGACACCTACAGAGATTTCGATCATTTCTTGGTCTTGCTGGTTATTATCGTCGATTCATTTCTAATTTCTCAAAGATCGCGGTTCCACTCACTGCTTTGACTCAATAAAATAAGCCTTTTGAGTGGGGACCTAAACAAGAAGAAGCGTTCTAAACGCTGAAACGTAAGCTCTGTGATGCTCCTGTTTTGTCTCTACCTGAGGGGAACGATGATTTTGTTGTCTATTGTGACGCGTCGAATCTAGGACTTGGTTGCGTTCTTATGCAACGAGGTAAAGTCATAGCTTATGCGTCTAGACAGCTGAAAATTCACGAGAAGAACTATACGACTCATGATCTTGGGTTAGGAGCTGTGTTTTTCGCACTTAAAATCTGGAGACACTACCTCTATGGAACGAAGTGTGTGGTTTTCACAGACCACAAAAGTCTCCAGCATATTCTCAATCAGAAGCAGCTGAACATGAGGAAACGACGTTGGGTTGAACTCTTAAACGATTATGATTGCGAGATCCGCTACCATCCTGGTAAGGCGAATGTCGTAGCCGATGCGCTTAGTCGAAAGGAACGAGTCAAGCTTCATTCTGTTCAAACTCTCTCTGATATTCCATCTCGTGCTCTTCAAGCTCAACGATCTTGTGTGATCAAAGACTTTTTGAAATACGAGCTACCGCTTCAACTCGAACTAAAACTTGAAACGAAGGACGATGGGTTGCTATATTTCAAGGATCGTTTGTGGATTCCAAAACAAGACAATCTTCGCACCTTGGTAATGGACGAATCTCATAAGTCTCGATATTTTATCCATCCTGGTGCTGATAAAATGTACAAGGATCTTCGTACTCAGTTCTGGTGGCCTGGTATGAAGAAGGATGTTGCCTTGTATGTATCAAAGTGCCTAACTTGTCTCAAAGTCAAGGATGTTGACTTGTATGTATCGAGATACCGGTTTGGAAGTGGGAGAACATTGCAATGGATCTCATCACTAAGTTACCGCGTACATCTAAAGGTCATGATGCTATTTGGGTTGTTATAGATCGATTAACAAAATCAGCTCATTTTATACCGATTCGCGAGGATCTATCTGCTGATAAACTTGCAAATATTTATGTTGATGAGATTGTATCACGACATGGTGTTCCTTTGGATATCATTTCAGATCGTGATGCTCGGTTTTCATCTCATTTTTGGAAGACCATGCAATCTGCGTTGGGAACCCAACTGAATCTAAGCACTGCTTATCATCCCCAAACATATGGACAATCTGAGAGAACGATTCAAACTTTGGAGGATATGCTTAGAGCATGTGTGATAGACTTTGGTGGTAATTGGGATTCTCATCTTCCACTGATCAACTTCTCTTACAACAATAGTTGTCATGCTAGTATTAATATGGCACCATTCGAAGCTCTCTACGGTCGAAAATGTCATTCACCTGTATGTTGGAATGAGATCGGTGAAGCTCAGCTTACTGGACCTGAGCTCATTCTGGAAACAATAGACAAAATCAAGAAAATCCGTGATAATCTTGTGACAGCTAGAAACCGTCAAAAGAGTTATGCGGATATGCGACGCAAGCCCTTAGAATTTCAAATCGGAGACCGTGTCCTACTCAAGGTGTCACCTTGGAAGGGAGTGGTGAGATTTGGAAAGAAAGGAAAACTTGCACCACGATATGTTGGACCATTTAAGATTGTTGAAAGAATTGGAAAGGTTGCATATCGACTAGAGCTACCTCCAGAGCTTGGAAATATTCATCCGACTTTTCACGTGTCCAATTTGCGAAAGTGTTTAGCTGATGCTGATCTTCACATTCCTCGCGACGAGATTCAAATCAATGAAACAATGCACTTTATCGAGAAACCTGTGGGGATAGTGGACCGTACATTCAAACACTTGAAGAACAAGCTGATTCGATTGGTCAAAGTTCGCTGGGAATCCAAACGTGGCCCCGAGTTTACTTGGGAACGTGAGGACTAGATGAAGATGAAATATCCGCATTTGTTTTCACAATTATCCTCTAAATAAAATTTCAGGACGAAATTTCCTGAAGTAGGGGGGACTGTGACAACTGTGCTCTGTAATCGTCGAATAATGTAAAACAATGTGCTTTGGTGTTATTATATGTGTTTTGGTGTTATTATGTGTGTATCTGTGTTTAATGATTTTACAATTTGATTCGATTCCGATTTCAAGCTTTAAATCACGTTCTGGAAGGTTATACGCAAACTGGTGCGTAAATGCAATCAGTTTAATGCGACGTACACTCCGGAAATGTGACGTAAGCCAAACATACCATAAATATCCTCTACATAACTTAGAAATAAGTTTCGAAGGATTCGGTATGGCAAAAACACGTTTATTTTAACTAAAGAACTATTTACGACAAAACTGTGAAACGAACGTTGGTGACCGCCTGGATAATATTTAAATCTTAAAAATATTCTGCTATGATTAAAATTTTATTTTTAATCAGGTTCGTGTTGAAAAATAAATTAAAACGCTTAAAACGTTATTTTTCAAGTTTAAGAGCGTGCCGCGTGTTTCTGCGCGACACAGTGCTTCTACTGCAAAACGCAGACAACACAGCCAGTCTCGGCAACTGAAATTTATTTCAGTAATATTTTGGCGAGTTTATTTTTATAGAATAATAAAAATAAATTAGAACGCCATAAACCAGGATATAAACGCTAGATAAAATACATGGTATCCAGTTAAACACCTACTTTTATTTATTTACCAAACAAACTTACACTTAACCCCCCCCCCCCCCCATATGAGATCCACGGTTACAATATATGGGTGACCCCACCACAATATTTTCAAGATCTTGCAAAAATCCTTTCATGATATTTCTTGGATTCAATAAGATATTGTGATCTTATGGAGATTCATTTTAGATCTTGTCCTACATATATCACCATCTTCACAATCTAAACTCAATCTTTCTTCCTCTCTCTCCTCCCATAACCGTCCACATCTCTCTCTCTCTCTCTCCATCTTCAAACCTTCAAACTTTGTTCTTCATATTCAAGCTCCATTTCTAGCCATATTCAAGTTGGTGTGAAGATCCAAAGGTGTTTCCAAGGTGCTTCTAAGTGATTTCAAGCTTCCTGTCATCAAAATCTCTTCCCACAACCTACTTGAATCTTGAAGGTATAACATTTTTGTTTAAATCATACTTTTGATTCTTGGTTGTTCTTAATGATTTGAAGTTTCTCTTGAATCTTGTGATTTTCACAAACTTGAAATCTAAAATGAAATGGGTCATGATACAAATAAAAATGGTGATGTTTATGTGTGTGTGTATGACCGTACATATATATACATGTGTGTATGAGTTTTGAGCTTTTTTTTTTGGGTAAAGGGTTACCCTGGTGATTCTATATATTCACAACCAAATAAAACAAGTAGTGTAGAGAGCCTACACTAGTTCAATCATGGGACAGGCCCCATGAAAGTAAAAACAAACATCAACCAAAAGAACCAGAAAAACTAACAAAAAGACTACTAGACTAGACTCTAGAAAAACCAAAAACACGAAGCACACTAATCAGCCGCCATCATCATTGCCGACTTCCCCACCAATTTCCCAATCTTCAAGAAGCTTCCGCACATTAGCAGTATTCTTTAATTTTGCTCCCATTAGTTTGTATCTTACCGTCTTTAAAATAACTTCACTAACCATTTCCGGGGGTCTCAGCTGATTTTTGAATAACCGATTATTCCTCTCTTGCCATATAAAATAAGAAGCAGCCGCCACTAGAAGCTTAGCAACATATACCACAACCGATTTTGACCGAGCACGAGCAAGTAACCAATCTACAATCTTCCTCCATTTCGGGGTAACCGATGACATACCCACCTTTTGCCTCACTATATGCCAAACTTGAGACGAAAATTTACATTCAAAGAATAGGTGAGGATGAGAATCAAAATTCTCATAGCACAAAAGACAACACATCATATTCATATTTTTCCGCCTTGAAATATCCCACTTCAGAATTTTGTCTTGAGTTAAAAGTTTACCTTTCATGACCAACCACATCATAAAAGCATGCCAAGGGATACACTGCGAGAACCAAACAATATTGCACCAGTTGACTTCCGGCTCCTTGTACCGAACCGAATGCCAAACAATCGATGAAGAGAAGTCAGTTAACTCATTACCATCCTTCCATAATCGTTTATCTTGTTTTGTTGGAATTAATTGTTTCTGATCTAGATGAATGAGCACGGGAAACAAATCTCTCCAAACCGTAGGCTATCTCCAAGAACCACTAGAATAGACATTAGCCACTGAATCATCTAGCTTAAAGTCCGCATCGGTAATGGTTCTCGGAGTTAGAAAGTCACTTAATGAACCCGTATCACACCAAAAATCGTACCAGGCCGAAGTCCTCTTACCATTACCTACATCCGACCATATATGATTTCTGATCATAGGCCACAATTGAATCAATTTCCTCCAAGACCAACAACATTTAGCAGGAGTTTTGCAAACCCAAAACTCTTACCTTTTAAATGATAGCTATGAACCCACGCAACCCACAACGAATCTCGCTTAGAAACGATACTCCAAATGTGAGATGACATAAGAGCCTTATTCATATCCCCAATTCGTCTAATGCCCAAACCCCTTCATATTTTGGAGTACAAACAGTCTTCCAAGAAACTTTAGATTTACCTTTATTAAACGAACTCTCTTGAGACCAAAGGAAATTTCGCATTCTAGCTTCTAGCTCCTGAATTATTTTAGCCGACAGGATAAACACAGACGACCAATAAATATGCATGGAAGAGAGGACATAAATAATAAGTTGAAGTCTACCAGCAAAAGAGAGCAACTTGTTCCTCCAATTCGTAATTCGTTTCTCTGGTCTTTCGATAAGAACTCGACAATCGTTATAACCAAGTCTAGAAGAAATTAGAGGCACACCCAAATATCTGACAGGCAATTTTCCTTCCACAAAGGGCATAATATCCAGAATAGCATCTTTGACATGACTTTTCACATTGCAAAAGAAAATCGTGCTTTTCTGATTACTAGGAACTAACCCCGACATCTTCGTAAAATTAGAAAGAGATGTCAAAATGCATCTCGCCGAATTGACTTCTCTTCTAGCAAAAATGAATAAGTCATCCACAAAACAAAGGTTGATAATTTGTTGTCTTTCACATTTGTTATGAAATTTAAAGGATGGATCGATACGAACCGCATGTTGAAGAATAGCCGTTAGGACTTCTAGGACTAGAGTGAAAAGATAAGGAGAGATCGGGTCCCCTTGACTTAAACCGCGGCTACCTTTGAAGAAACCATGCACAGAACCATTGACACAGACCGAAAACGATGCCGTAGAGACCAAAACCATGATCCAATCAACCATCTTGCCGTGAAAACCAAAACCAAGCAAAACACTCTTGAGGAATCTCCAATCAACAGTGTCATAAGCTTTCTGGATATCAACTTTAAAAGCACATCGAGGAGGACCCGTACATCTATGGTAATTATGCATCAATTCTTGCGTGAGCATAATATTATCAGATATTCTCCTTCCTGGAACAAACGCCGATTGATTAATGCTAACAATGTCATTTAGCACACCTTTAATTCTATCAGCAACAATCTTGCTTATACACTTGTATAAAACGTTACAACAAGCAATTGGATGATAGTCAATAACAGTCGCAGGAGTAGGCACCTTCGGAATAAGAACAATAGTCGTGTGATTCAATTCCCGAAGAAGGTTACCTGTTTCAAAAAAATCCAAGATGGCACAAGTAACATCATTACCTATAATAGGCCAAGCACTTTTAAAGAAAGCCGCTGTATAGCCATCCGGACCAGGAGCTTTGTCAATGCCAATAGAAAACATCGCTTTTTTTTTACCTCCTCCACAGTTACTTGTCGTATCATATGAGAAGCTTTCTGAGGATCAATGACTTTAGAAAATAAATCTGGAGCCGGAGAGAGAGAAATATCCCCTTGAGTACCGAAAAACTTCTGATAATGACTAACAAAAGCTTGAAAAACCGCATCACCTTCATAGAGATTTCCATCCGAATCTTTAATCACATCTATTCGGCTGCAATGATTTCTGATTTTTAGAGAAGAATGGAAAAAAGCGGAATTCGAATCCCCCGCCCTTAGCCAATCAACCTTTGACTTCTGTTTCAGAAAACGCTCCTCGTCCAGCGAAGCTTCTAGGAGATCACGGCTAGTCTCCTTTTCAGCCACACGGAGATCGACATTATTCGGGTCTCGGTCAATAGTTTGCTGAATGTCATCCAGTTTCGATCTAAATCCTTCCACTTTCTTGTGAAGATTTCCTTGTTTAAACAACAAAGAGCGAAGCAGATGCTTAAGTAACCGAAGTTTCTTCACCAATCGGAACTGATGAACACCGCTCACAGTAGAATCCCAAACATTTTTAACAATTCCCAAAAATTTTGGTTTGAAAACCAAAAAGTTAGCAAACTTGAACGACCTCGGCTTCACTTTACCAGCTTTCGGGAAGGATAAGATACACGGACAATGATCAGAAAGTCGGTATGGCTTGAAAAAGGCAATAGAGTTCGGGTATTCAGCAACAAAGGGAGTGTTTCCCATAATTCGATCTAATTTCTTCATAAGGCCTACCCCATTTTTTGGCTTTTGGCTCCAAGTATAGTGGACCCCCATTCGGTTAATATCAACAACCTCAATATCATCCACACACTCTTGAAAATCTCTCATACCAATAGAGACCGACGACGAACCCATTGAATTATCTTCAATGTTCAGAGCCGTGTTAAAATCACCCATGATACACCAAGGTTTATTCCCAACCAGAACTTTGTGCAAGGACAAATTATGCCAGAATTCTTTACGGGAGACATAATAGTTATCAGCATAAATGAAAGAGCAAAACACCATTCTTTTATCAATTTTAAAAACAAGCTGAATATGCATAACCTGAGGAGACTGCGACAGAATCATCACATCAAAAATAGCCGGGTTCCATCCGATAATAATTCTTGTGCCTTTGTCACAACACCCTCCATTTGAACTCCAATCCCACGAGCGAAACACGGAGTTACAAACTTTACCCAAATTACCAATATCCACATGAGACTCTAAAATCACACACAAGCTCAAATTAAAATCTCTGACTGCCTGACGAACCTCCTTCTGTTTTAGAGGGCGGTTCAACCCCCTTATATTCCATGACGCGATACTAACCATTGTTAACTATCGGAGAAGGAGTGCTTGCCCCTTTGCTTTTGATATTAAGAGTACCTTCCATCATAAAACCATCCGTTTCATTGTACACTTCTTCTACATCGTCATCAGTATCCTCATTGCCCATACCCGAATTCTTGATTCTGGCACCCGAGTCAGCATCCACTTCATTAAGAATATCAAACGGGTTATTCGATCTGTTACTGTTCGAACTCGAAGCCTTGTTACTGTCTCCCTTTGGTTTCGGCCCTACAGGACGATATTCGAATCTAGATTTTTGCTTATTGACAGGAATTCCAACTTTTTTAGCAGCTTTCTTACCATGGACTTCTGTGTACCCATCCTGATCCACAACATGCATCTTTTTTGTTGATCGATTTTTTGGAGCATTTCTATTGTGCTCCTCATGCAAAGCCTTGATTGGTTTCATAGGTTGTTTCGGACAAGCATCAATATTGTGGCCAAACACACAACAAGTAGCACACCGATGCGGACTCCATTCATACTCCACATACATCGTTTCTTTAATAAAACCCTCCCCTTCAGATTCAGAAATGGCCATAGTAATTTCCTCCCGAAAGTCTTTATCAGCCGATATTTCAATTAGGGCTCTAGCATAGCTACTCCTACCCCATGAGTCCATGCACATAGACGTAGTAAGCTGATCCAACATCTTTGGTTCCCCAATAGTTGTTGCAATCAGGCTAAGACCATCTTCCGTGTAGGCCGCAATAGGCACTTCATGAATTTTAACCCATAATTGAACCTTCTTAACCTCCTTCTTTTCAAGTTTAGTAGTTGGCGTCCAATTATTAAAAAACAAAGGTTGAGACCGAATTATCCATGGCCCATCCTTAAGAACATTCGACATACCAACTTCATCTTTAAATTTGAAGAAGAAAAAGCCGTTCGCATTCATCATAGTTTTCTGTAGCCCATATTTCTTCCAGTTCACACGCACAAAGTAATCGACCACTTGGAAAGCCACACGATCTCCTAGAAAGTACCCGTAAAGGGTGTTAGCCAGCTTATCTTGCACCGTACGGACAGACTCCCTCGACAACACAATATCACAACCATCATGCACAACGAAACTAGCCAGAGAACGGAAATTAATTTTCTTTACATTCTGAGCACTTACCGAATCAGCATATGACATAGGCTTAGCTGTAGATTCATTGACCGGAATAGTTCCTTGCGTTTTGATATCACCTGCCAACTCCGTATCCACAACCTCACACTCCGATAAAGAGACTGGAGTAGTGATCTTGGTTAATTCGTCTATTACATTAAACTTTTTAGACTCCTGCTGAGATACTTGTATTGATCCTCTCCTTGGTAGAACCGGGTTACCATCAATGTTGACAATACGACTGGCAAGCCCTTTGTACGGTAATGGCGGCTTACCACGATCTCCCAGAACAGAATTATCAGGTTTAGAATGATCATCCATACTGAAAAAATCACCTCTCTCCAAACACCAGCAAACAAGAAAACCATGCACCAAAAACACCAGCCGAAACCAGATCCTCAACAAGAAACCAAACCGAAAGAAAAATAAAACCCTAATTCTAGCAAAACCCTATTCCATGCACCTTCCGAATCATATAGTAGACCTGGATAATCAATAACCTAATATGGTAGGATCGACAATCCAAAAAGACTATACAAGACGTAGGGAAAACACAAAATAAGGAGGCGAATGAACTGAAAGAAACCGAAAAAAACCCTAGATTAAAATCGATCAAGCTTGCTAACGAGTTCGTTATAGAGATTAATAAATCAATCCCTAATCACAGACTGTTATACAAGAAATCACGAAGAAGATCTGAGGATTCATGAAGAAACAAATCGCCAAGCTAGAGAGAGAGCATTAAGATTTGGTTTGGGATAACTCTGAACCATTTTTATTCTTGATAAGTACATGTTTAGGTTGTTGCTTGTTCTTGAATAATAGTTAAAAATGCAAGTGGTTGATGATCTATGTATGATATGATAAATGTTGAATTACATCAGCAAATAAACATAAATAAGTTGCATTTTGGATGCATTTAGTTCATGTAAAATGTTGGTGATATGATAGTATGCTTTAGGCACTTGTACATGAAGATACACGTAGATTTAAAGCTCAAGAAATGATGAAAAATGGCTATATGACAAAAATGTTTAAGATCAGGTTACAAAAACTAAAAATAATATTATTTGGTGTATTATAATGGCATAAAACTTTGACATAGGTTTGATAGCTTTGTATGTTGTACATATAGCTTAAAAAGTGGTAAAATATGTGAAATTTGCATGATTTATGTGCTTTATTTAAGACCTGCACTATCATGAGTATAACCACTATTTTATTCAGTAAATAACATGGGTTATGTCAAAATATCAAGCCGTTTTGATTTAGGATGGTTCGGGTAACGTTTGATGCAAAACTATGCGGTAAAACGGTCAAAATCGCCTTTTCGGAGGATTTTTATAAAACTGTTTTAGATCAGTAACCAAACTGATATTTTTGCTATAAAAATAAGTAATTTAACTTATATTAAGTTCACTTGGTGTTTGGTTGGTCATACGTGACTTCCGACGCCCAAAAATGTTACCGAATCGCTAAAATAAGTATTTTTCGACATACACTAGAATGGGTTGTTCATGGGTAAATTTTATGTGTTACAATGTACTATGTGTTTTACAATATGTGTATGATAATGTGTTAGTGTTGACAAGGTTATGTGTATTACGCTCGAGTACATATATACAAATACACCAAGATAATCAAAAATAATAACTTTTTGAGAAAAATCTCAAGGTTATGTGAAAATTCTAAGTATCGCTCTCAAGGTTATGTCAAAATTCTAAGTATCGGAGGAACTTATGTATTTTGTGGGTTTTTGATTATTAAATCATTCTTATTTAATTTAGGACGAATAAACAATTTGAGGGATTGTGTTAATATATAAAAACGCACCCAAAGGTGAGTACATAGATCCCCTCTTTTACATGTTTTCGATTGTTTTGGGGTGATTCATATGTATCAAAACGATTTTGATATTTTACGATGATTTCAAAAACGAATAAGATGGTTTATACTAAATTAATAATGATTTCGACAATGTGAACGAACTTGTTGGCTGTAGTTACATAACGAATGACATTCATTAATTTTGGCGAACCGACCAGTATTATGTTATGGTACCATAGGATCTGACAAGTCCCGTTATCAGACTGCACCCATGGTTATGTGTGGGTTATGTGGGTAACGACTGAACCTGATGATTGTTAACTTACCCTTTGGTGGTTTGTTAATACGAGTTGAACGATGAACGAGTCACGAAGGTTTGAATGTTATTAGCGAGACGACCAAAAGTAGTTTTCACAATTATAAAGAGAACGATTGGAACAAGAACGATATTAAACGATTGTACGATTATGAATGATTTAAACAAATGAACGATGATCTATAACGAGAACGAGTTAAACAATGTCACACTACGAGGTTTACGAAACTATATAAACCATACGAGTTTTATTACGAGAACGATTTACGATTTGGTTATTTAAACAAATGTTTTGAGTTAAGATTCATGGCATCAAGGTTTTATAAACTATAACCAATATGTTTTGACTTGGTTATTCATTTTCCAATACAAATGGTTTACAAAACAAGGTTTTCTAATATCGACTAACGAGGTTGTACGAGTTATTTAAACGAATAAACGAGCCATGAATCTGACACTCACACAAAAACTATGTGCTCGCCAGCATTTCTTTGCTGACTTTGTTTTTACATATGTTTCAGGTGATGTTGCTTAATGTTGATTGCGAATAGGATGCATGCTCACTTAGGACTGGACGAGGCCTTAGTGATTTAATAACGATGATAGTGTAGGATCGTTTGCACGACCAAACGAGTCGTTCAGAAGAGATCTAGTCCAATACGAGAGGCAGAATCAAACGTATCGGTGATATTTCAGCTATATACACACTAGAATCACTTAATCTATCTCTTGTATTGATATGAAAGTTTTACACGATCTGGAGATACCTCGGCAGAGCTTCGCTACCGGAAATGCCAAAAATTACAAATGAAATAACAAGTCTACTATTTATACTAATCCCACTTCGTTTGAACAAGCACCTCCAGTTCATACGAACTGGTCCAGTTCGTATGAACTGGCCACTTCGTTTGAATGTCCACTTCGTTTGAACATCCACTTCGTTTGAACATTCACTTCGTTTGAACTGGCTTGTTCGTGACTTGTTTCATCTATTTTATTACACGACTCGATACAAGACGAAGTCGACAGACGTATGCACCAACAGAATCCCCCTCGGATGTTGACGAGTCTTCGGTATGCCTTCAGAACATCTTCAGTCTTGATCAGTCTTCAAGCTCTCTCCAAAGTATCTGACAATGTAAGCATCCTTAAAACTTTATCTCTTTCTCCTCTTCAGCATCAATAGACTCCCCTCGAACAATCTTTCCTCGGATGTTGATTGCAATTTGACTTTCACAGAATCAGGATCATGACCTGGCTCTTTACTCAGATTTCAGAATCCAGGCTATCCTGCACATCCTCTACCCAAAAGTAAATTTTTCACAAATTTAACATTTTACAAAATTTATACAACCAAACTCTTCCTCAAATTTATCCAGGATGATTTAACAATGTTAATAACTGATGAACCACATGTAGACAAATATTCAAAATCTTTTCTCATTTATACACACACTCCCCCTCACCACATGCTCATCATGTTTAGCACTTGGAATTTTGAAAATCAGTTCTCCAATATCAGTTGTCGAAAATCTTTTTGAATTTTCCAAAATTTATGCTAAAACACACTGAAAATCTTTTTGGATTTTTTTAAATGAAATGAAATACAATAAAAAATATATACAGACAATATTTTTGTGAGTTTGTGCAAGAGGATCATATCAGTTTTTGACAAGACACAAGTACCGTTGAGCTTAGTTACACAATAAGAATTAAACAATTCACTTAGATTGCCGATATACTGATCCACTTAAATTTTCACACAAATTTCAACTAATTCAGGATATGAGTTAGATGTTTTAAAGACTTAAACTCATTCATGTGTCCCACCTCTTAAATATACTCCCGTATCTAGATCCCAATATTCAGTCTTACAGGTGAGTATACCACAGATGATATCTGTCAGGGGAATAAATTATAGTACGAGGGCCGTGAGAGCTCAGGTCGATCTTTCGATACGCAGAGAGATGACGGCTTCGACTTTTTGGTGTGTCCCCTTTAGAGGATCTTTTGATTACAACAGCAATGACTATCAATTTTATTGTTTCATCAATTTGCTGAGGGCGGAGCTTATATTTCAAAGCATATGCAGAAAGTATTCTCCGGGGACTAGGTCAGAAATTACTTTCAGCAGAAGTCCCGGGATAATACCCCAGATATCACTAAGCATAAAGACCTAGTATCTCAGAAAGAGGGACCTTTCAAACGAGATTTCAGGGGTTACCTATATATCCAAGTAGTGTTCCCCATGAAATAAGCAAGTTTAAATTTATGTTTATATCCCGAAAACGTTTACTAAATGTGTAAAAACCTATCGGCATATCATCAGTGAGACCGTTTAACGCTATTTAAACAATACAATTCTTTAGCATACTGTAACTGTCTACTGATGTACTATCATTTCCTCTTCTTTGACACTAAAACTCATTTTTGTTTTATCATGTTTTTGTCTTTTTCAAATTTTCAAATGTTTTTGGATTTTCTAAAAATTCTTACTCCCCCTAAAATGCAAACACATTTTAGGAAATTTGAAAATAAACTGTACAATAAACTTGACAACCAATATCGAATCACCTCAATTCGCCATTCACTTGGCATAAACAATCAGAACTCCCCCTCACAACAAACCATTTTCTCATTAAGATTTCAAAACACTTAAGTTTGTTTTAATCAAAATGATTTTTCCGGAAAATAAGTTTGTTTTTACCACTTTGTAAAGTTGGGGATGTGGTTCATCATTTTGTCCATTCAATCTCTTGTATCAGGATTACATCAAGTTCAAACTAATGACCTTGAGTAATCACTTTGTCAGAATCAACCTCTCACCACTTGTAAGAATATCCAACATTTTAAACACATGTAGGAATAAACCTCTACACAAACCATTTTACCAATCAAGATGCCGATTCCTGCTTCGCACTTACCAACCTGGAAGCTCCAGCAAGTCACACTTAACCTGTAAAATTCTAACAATTTTAAGAACTTTTCATACAAACTCATAAAACATGAATGATGCCGATTCCTGATCCACGATTACAAACTTGGGATCTCTGGCAAGTCAGGTTTTTCAAGCAAAGAAAATGTCCACCCAAGCCTGACCAGCCTTGGGTGTTTTCAATTCAGAAGCAGTTGGAGTGTAAGTTGCTTTCTTTTTAGCATAAAACTCCTTAACCCCTTTAACCTTCCCATCAACCATTTTCCCAAAAATGTTTTTAACATTTCCATTAAAAGCTTTCTCAACATCAAATTCATTCTTATCAGAATAGAATTGATTTGAGATTTCAACTTTTCCGACTTTTGATTTAAAATTCTCAGTCCTCAATGGTGGAAAATGAACATCATCAATTGGAGGTACCGAATTTTCACCATTTTTAACAACTTGTGGCTCTTCTGACTTTGTGGAGTCAGATTCATCGCCAGATTTTACATCCGATTTCTTAACAATCCAAGCTTGGTTGTCAAGATTTCCCCGTTTCTTGTAAAATCTTTTGAAACATTCACCAACTTCATATGTAGAGTTTTTAAACACTTTAAATCGTTCAGTTGGTGGTTCCGTTTTATCAACAACTACTTCTTTAAGTTTTTCTGAGACTCCCTGTTTTGTGTTAGTTGCTTTGGGACAGTTCCATGCAATATGACCAACTTCATTGCATCTGTAACAGGTTCTTGTCTCTTTCCTTTGAAAAACTCCATTCTTCATCTTTTCAGTAAGAAATTCCTTGTTTGACTGTTTCCAGAATGAGCTCTTTGCTTCTTCTTCATGACTAGTTCCTGCAACATATGTCATTTTTGATTTAAAATTTCGAACATATTTTTCATTCTTATAGTTTTCGGGTGGAATAAAACCAAGTCCTTTCTTTTTGTAGCTACGATTGTGGTTTGGTTTCTTTTGAAAACCAGAACCAGAATTGTAACCATTTTTCTTGTTCAAACGTTGTTGTACTCTTGAGGTGTAAAGTTTAGGTTTTACATTAAGATTTTCATCTTTTATTTCAGAAATATTAATTTCTGTTAGTTTGAAAACCTTTTTTATCAAATCAGTTTTGACACCTCTTATTGGAAATTCTTTATCAAAATATAATTTGTCAGAACCATTCAAAGTATATGCAACTTCAAATGTTTCGTCATTCAAATTAGATTTTGACAACAAAAATTCTTTACTATACACCCGTTTTCCTGATGACTTTGAACTCTTGACAGACGAACTCGAACTTCCGACAGACTGACACGAACTTTCGGACTCGGATTTTGACTCTGACTCCTCATCCTTATCCAACACCTGATCAACCACTCTTTTTATCAGTTCTGACTCATGATCTGTGTCGGACGCTGTGAACGTGACATCAATATTGTCCGGTAAAACATCGGTTATCTCGGACTCCAACTTTATATTGACTGCCTTTTTTAATTCTTCCTCGTTAGGTTTTCTAGACTAATACCCTTCCCAAATCGGAGGCGGACACTTATTATAACAGACACCCTGTTTCTTACCAGTATCCTTTTTCTTCGGCTTCTTGTCTTCAAATGCCTCAAAACCTGCAACAGTTGGATAAATTCGATCAATTAAGTAATCAGAACTTGTATAACTTCTCAACAATCTTCTGATTCTTTCATTTTCAACTTTTTCACCATCCAACTCCTTCTTCCATTTTGCACATTCTTCAATGTAAAAGTTTATCTCTTTCTGCTTTGACATCATTGTTGCATTCAACATCTTCAAAGCATCTTCTTTTTCAGAATTTGTTTTCTGTAAACTAGTCACCGTTCTGTTTAATACATCGTATGATTCTTTCAAATTCTTGACATCAAACAACAACTTCTCTTTCAACTTTTCAAGCTCACAAAACTTTTTATCTTTATCTTCACATTGTTTGCAAGATTCCAAACACGTAAGACACGGTTTTGTGACTTCAACAACTTTTTCGATCTCCACAATCTTCTCAACTTCAACTACCTTTTCCACTTCAACTATCTTCTCAACAATCTTGTCTTCTTTCATTTCTTTTGCAGCTTTTCTCTCTTTAAGTTTCTTCAATTTATCTGCAAAATAAAATTCAAAACTGTCAGAAGATAAATGAGTTTTTCCAACATTTATCTGTTCAAGCTCTTCATCATCATCACTGCTTTATGAAGAAATAGATTCTTCATCTTGACTCTTCTCATCATCAGATAACACTGCTATCCATTCCTTCATTAATTCTGGTTTTTGAACAATTTGAGCAATGAAGGCTTTAAAATTTCCATTTTCATCTACAAACTTATCCCAGCTAAATCCTGGTGCCATTTTCTCATCTTCTTGATCAATGATACCAAAATAAGCTTTCCTGTTTGCATCTTCGATCATCTTCCCATGAGCAGTTTGTGAATCCTTTTGTTGATGTGGTTGATGAGAAACTTGTTGATATATGGCCTTCTGATAATAATCATGACCACCAAATGGATTCTTTGCTCCACTAGCTTCCTGATTCTTGCATTCTCTCTTGAAGTGACCTTTCTCCCTGCATCGAAAACAAGTAACTTTAGATTTATCAAAACCTAAAGCAGAAAGATGAGCATCCAAAAAATCATTTCGTCCTGTAATCATTTTAAACTTTTCGGCTCTTCTTAGAACACTCGCCAAAGCCCATTTTATATCCATAAGTTCCAACTCTTCTGCATCTATTTGGTCATAATCTTCCTTTGTTAGCATCGGGTTACCAATCTTTCCGGCTATCAAACCTTCATAAGATTCCAAAGCAGTAACCAGTAAACCCATATGATTTTTCACAACTTCTTCAGAAAAGTTTTGACCCTTTTGAAGATGTAAAGCTACATTGCACTGAATCAGATGTTCATTTCCAACATTCGTACTTTGAATACTTGGAGGATTAACATTTGAAAATCCACTAGTGTTGACTGAACTTTGACTGCCTGTTCCAGAAGAATTTCCTGCACTAAAGGCGGTTTGGATCTTTGGACTTGATTCAACAGTTTGAACATTTCCTTTATAGTATAATTTGATGTCTTGTTGATTGCTTGAACTGTTCATTCTGGCAATCTTCTGCTGTTCAAGATCCTGTGCCTCAAGCTTTTCAATAAACTGTCCGATCGACAATCTGCTAAACTGTCCAGAATTCTTCAGAATCATCAGATAAGTACCCCATTCTTTCTGTGGTAATGCGTCAGCAAGCTTTTCAACCCATTCTGCTGGAGTTTTAGTAATCTTCAACTGAGACATGGTGCGCACAAGATGGCAGTATCTCTCAAGGAGAGTCTTTGTAGTTTCACCAGGCATGCTAGTAAACAACTCAAACTCCTTTTTCAGTAACGCTGCTTTACTCTGTAACATCTCTGTACTTCCTTCAAATTTCTTCTCAAGAGCTTTCCAGATCGAATATGCATTTCCATCATGCTGGAGCAAAACAAATATATCCTCTGTTATAGCTTGCTGCAACAAACTTATCATCATTTTCTCTCCTTTATAACTTTCTCTCTCTTGATCTGAAAACTCCGAGATAATTTTATCAACATTCATAGCAGTCTGTGGTCTGATGTATGCTGTTTCAATGCTTTCCCAGGCTCTCAGATGGTTTGCCTGAACCCAATTCTCAAAGCGATTCTTCCATCCATGATACTCCTCAATTCCCATAAGCTTCGGGGGTTTTTGCATTGTTCCTGTTTCGTTTTCTGCTTTCATGTTTTGAGCAATTGTAGCCGGAGTAGTCGAGGGTGTAGCAAACGCGTTGTAGAACTCGGAATCCATTCTTTTTTAGCAACTTGAATCTCTTGTAGAAACCGACAAGTACCTGACAACACAAACAAAATACAATCAGTTTAAACGCTTATCAATTAGCAGAATAAGACTGATACTCGAACTGGTGAATTTCTTGTGCGGACTGAAACGTTGACCAACTATGCGAACTTCTAGGACCCGAATCGAATTCAAGTGACTTGACCCTTTGAAACTTTTAAACTCCAAACCGTACGGACTGATAGAAACCACGACTCAAACCACGCAACCTGAGTACACACTGTGCAACTTGACTGACAAACGTACTGATCAAACCGTGCGAACAAGAATTTTCTTTTGTGAGAACTGACAGAACCCAAGACTCACATCATGCGACCTGTACTGATGTCAAACCATGTAGCGATTTTCACACAAAACATAGGCAAATCTTTTCACATGAGCCGATTCTAGTACTGACAAACGTGATCAATGTGCTAAGATTCACATGCAAAATTAACTATCAATTGATCTATTGAACCACAACATCCACTAAAATGACAATTCTCAATTCGATTTTCAATGAATACACACAAACCAATTAATTCATTCACATATAACAATCAATTTAGCTAACCGTTTCAAATGTATGAAGACCTCTGATTGGACCTATCAAACCACTAATCCGACAAGCTATCAAGAAATCACATGGTCTGACACTTATGAATTATAATTTGACCGTAAACTGTTTAGTGGATCTGATTCAATAGACTTGGGCCACACTATTTGTAAATTCAATACTTTTAATTCTAAATCACATGTAATGATAAACGAATCTGCACATATAAACCACTGAATGCACCGATGATTATAATAGTCAGTTAAAACACATGAGTTAAAACAATAGCCGACAACATTCTTTAAATCGATTACTTTTCTAGAAACAACAAACATATGCAACCATCATGAACCGACAACATCATTTAATCTCTTCAATTTCAGTAAACGATAACAATGTATAAGCTGACAACTGATTAATTGTTTAACACATCCATGTGAAATCACGTGATGATACTTGACATTTAAACCAATATCACATGAATTCTGCAAATCTTTGAACACATACACTATCACATGCAAACTGACAATCTTTTTAAACGAACTAAACAACCTCAGACGAACTGTGATTATACGAACGACCTGATCAACTGTTTCAGACGACCTGAACGAAGAACAAACGAACTGAAAATCTTAAACGAACTGAAGTTCAAACAAACTGAACTGAAAAACTTTCAAACGGACTGACGATTTCAGACGAACTGTGATTCAGACGACTTCGTATGACTTTCAGACGAACTGGATGCAAATTCTCAAACGAACTGAAATCACTTCATACGAATTGATGAACTTTTGAGACGAACTGAGTGTTTTCAAACGACCTGGTAAATCTGTTCAAACGATCTGACCTATATGATGAACTTTCGGACAGATTTTGGTAAAAATGATACTCTAGGATTGTTCTTTATCAAATTCCGATCAAGATGAAGTATTTTTCGTTCAAAATAGTCCACTAAATCTTCGTAGATCTGATTCTAAAGTTTCTGTTCGTGTGATATGAAACAACCTTCAAACGAACTGATTGATTTTTACCAAAATGAACAAGTTTTACTTTGTTTTATGGTCTGATACTTTCACGGATTATCTAAAACACTGTTTTGTACAATATATTTCAAAATCAATTCATTTTATCCAGAAATTCTAGGTTAATTTTGAAAAACTTGACAGAAATGGAGTAGAAAACAGAATTTATCGGCGAATATCGGCTGAAATAGCAAGAGCTCTTCCTCCTGAGCTCTGATACCACTTGTAGGATCGTTTGCACGACCAAACGAGTCGTTCAGAAGAGATCTAGTCCAATACGAGAGGCGGAATCAAACGTATCGGTGATATTTCAGCTATATACACACTAGAATCACTTAATCTATCTCTTGTATTGATATGAAAGTTTTACACGATCTGGAGATACCTCGGCAGAGCTTCGCTACCGGAAATGCCAAAAATTACAAATGAAATAACAAGTCTACTATTTATACTAATCCCACTTCGTTTGAACAAGCACCTCCAGTTCATACGAACTGGTCCAGTTCGTATGAACTGGCCACTTCGTTTGAATGTCCACTTCGTTTGAATGTCCACTTCGTTTGAACATCCACTTCGTTTGAACATCCACTTCGTTTGAACTGGCTTGTTCGTGACTTGTTTCATCTATTTTATTACACGACTCGATACAAGACGAAGTCGACAGACGTATGCACCAACAGATAGACTATGTTTGACTTGCTTGTTTAACTTTAAGACAATGTTTAATATTTAATAAAACGAAACTCTTTGTATTCATGGTTTAAAACAATAATTCTGTTACAACACCCCCAATGTTTCCACCATGATTTGTTGTTTTACGTGGTCTGGGTGTGACACTTCCTAGTCTTCCCCCTCCTAGATCTGTCGACTTTCGTATTGATCTCATACCTGGTGCGACTCCTGTCTTTAAGGCTCCTTATCACCTTGCACCTTCCGAGATGCAAGAGTTTTCCAGCCAACTACAAGAACTACTCGACACGGGATTCATTCGTCCAAGTACCTCTTCGTGGGGTGCTCCCGTGCTATTCGTCAAGAAGAAAGATGGTTCGTTTCGTATGTGTATCGACTACCGTGAACTTAATAAGATTACCGTTAAGAATCGTTACCCTTTACCTCGTATTGATGACCTATTCGACCAACTAAAAGACGCGTCCTGTTTCTCAAATATCAATCTTCGTTCTGGTTATCATCAGCTTCGTGTACTCGAGGATGATGTACCCAAACTGCTTTTCGTACTCGTTATGAACATTACGAGTTCGTGGTCATGCCTTTTGGATTAACCAACACACCCGCTGTGTTCATGGATCTTATGAATCGTGTGTGTAAACCCTATTTGGATCGTTTTGTGATAGTATTTATTGATGATATTCTCATTTATTCTAAATCTAAGGCTGATCATGCTCGTCATTTATGCTTTATGCTTGAACTTCTACGTGGTGAACGCTTGTATGCTAAATTTTCTAAGTGTGAGTTTTGGATTGATGAAGTGCAATTTCTTGGTCATGTCGTTAGTAAGCAAGGTATTCATGTTGACCCGTCTAAAATCGAAGCGGTGAAGAACTGGAGTACACCTAGATCTGCATCTGAGATTCGTTCTTTTCTAGGATTGGCGGGTTATTACCGCCGATTCATCTCAGACTTTTCTAAGATTGTTGTTCCTCTCACTTCGTTGACTTAAAAAGAGAAATCTTTTGTTTGGGGTTCCAAGCAAGAGGAATCTTTTCGGACTCTTAAGACCCTTTTGTGTAACACTCCTGTTCTAACTCTACCCGATGGGAATGATGATTTCGTGGTATATTGTGATGCCTCGAACCATGGATTGGGTTGTGTGCTCATGCAGCGGGACAAGGTTATTGCTTATGCCTCTCGTCAACTCAAAGTACATTAGAAAAACTACACTACTCACGATCTGGAGCTTGGTGCAGTTGTATTTGCGTTAACGATCTGGCGACACTACCTGTATGGTACAAAGTGTGTGGTTTTCACCGACCATAAGAGCCTTCAACATATCTTTGACCAAAAGGAACTGAACATGCGACAGAGACGCTGGGTTGAATTGCTTAACGACTACGACTGCGAAATTCGCTATCATCCTGGCAAGGCGAATGTAGTGGTTGACGCTCTTAGTCGTAAAACTCATGTCAAGGCTATTCGTATCTCTAGTGATCTGCATGCTTGTATTCGTGAAGCTCAGTATTTGTCAGCTAATGAAGGTAATCTATCTGTAGAAGCTCTTGGTGCTAACGTGAATCAACGCGAAACTAAATCTGATGGTCTTCAGTACTATCTCAAACACATCTGGGTGCCAGATCACCATAACCTTCGTGAGCTCATTATGAACGAAGCTCACAAATCTCGTTACTCTATTCATACAGGTGCCAATAAGATGTACCATGATCTGCGTATGACTTATTGGTGGCCTGGCATGAAGAAGGACATTGTTGTATATGTTTATAAGTGCCTTACTTGCTCAAAGGTTAAGGCTGAACATCAGCGTCCTTCTGGACTCTTAGAACAACCTGAAATCCCAGTGTGGAAATGGGATAGCATTGCTATGGACTTTATTACTAAATTGCCCTATACACCTTTTGGTCACGATAATATCTGGGTAATTGTCGATCGTTTGACCAAATCAACCCACTTTCTTCCTATTCGTGAAGATTATAAAGTGGAGAAACTTGATCGAATCTATACCGATGAGATTATATGTCGTCATGGCATACCTCTTGACATAATCTCAGACCGTGATGGTCGTTTTACTTCACGTCTTTGGCAAACTTTTCAATCCTCTATGGGTTCTCATTTGAATCTTAGCACGGCCTTTCATCCTCAGACGGATGGACAGACCGAGCGTACTATTCAAACCCTAGGGGATATGCTCCGTTCTTGTGTCATCGACTTTGGTTTATTGGGATGTACCTTTACCATTGATTGAGTTCTCGTACAACAACAGCTATCATTCCAGTATTCAAATGGATCCTTTAGAAGCTTTGTATGGCAGCAAGTGCCGATCTCCTCTCAGCAGGCATGAGATTGGTGACAAGCAGTTTACTGGCTCTGAAATCATTCAAGAGACAACGGATAAGATTCTTCAGATCCGTGATAACTTGATCAAGGTTAGGAGCAGACAAAAGAGCTATGCTGATAATAGGCGCAAGCCTCTGGAATTTGATGTTGGCGACCGAGTTCTTCTCAAGGTATCTCCCTGGAAGGAAGTAGTTCGTTTTGGTAATAAGGGAAAGCTCGCTACTCGCTATGTGGGTCCTTTCAAAATACTCGAAAGGATTGGCAAGGTGGCATACAGACTCGACCTGCTACAAGAACTAAACAAGGTACATCCAGTTTTCCACGTATCAAACCTACGTAAATGACTAGCGGACGAGGAACTACAGGTTCCCCGTGAAGACTTGCAAATAAATGAAGCTGTACACTTTGTGGAGAAACCGGTCGAAATCATGGATCAAGGTGTCAAGCGACTGAGGCACAGCAAAATTCCCATAGTCAAGGTTCGATGGGAAGGAAAGCGTGGCGCCGAATTCACTTGGGAACATAAAAGTGATATGAAGGCCAAGTACCTGCAGCTCTTCGAGCAGTCTTCTTCTTAGATTTCGGGGACGAAATCTCCTAAAGGAGGGGAGACTGTAGCGTCTGCGTCCCAAGACTTTTAGAATTTGTCACATTTAGTCCCTAGACTATGTGATGTTGATACTTTTGTTACTTGGTGAATCTTAAACTATGATTCTTAATACTTGATACTTGGAAACTATGATTCTACGATACTATGATTCTATGAGACTTGATTCTATGATTCTTGATACTTGGAAGGCAGATTCTTGACTCTTGATACTTTGGTGCTTGACTCTTGAGGCTCGTGAAACTTGAGACTTGGTTGAACGAGGGAAGGGAGTCTTGTCACTGGCAGAAACTATGGAAACTATGGAAACTTTTGTGTTAACGATATAATCTAGTTATGTGATACTATTAACCAATAATACGCAACGCAACGCTTAATCTAACTCGCAAAACGAATCAAAGACGGGAACACGGAAAGGATAGGATTCACCGAATGGCAATCCGATCGGATGACCAACCGATCGGATGGCCATTCGACCGAGCTGCCATCCGACCCGCTGCACACCGCCTTCACTCACTCTGACACTATAAATAGGCCTGTCACATCATCATTCTCACTGATGTGACAGCCTCACTCGACCAGACGCATGCACTCCTCTTTTCTTCCATTTCTCGGCGATTTTGGTACGTTTTACACTAGATTCATGTATAACTTTAATCTACACGTTATTCTCTACATGATTCTCCTTTGAAATCTTACTTTTCACCGTGAAATCTTTAAGATTTGAGCTCTTGAAGGTGATGTCATCATGGCGGTTTGTACCAAACTGTTGTGTGATGTCATTCTAGTCAAGATTTAGCTCAGATCTAAGGAATTTCATGTGTTTTGCATTAAATCCTTCCTAAATCTAGAATTTTCAACTAAAACTTATGTTTTTCTTTCATCTTTTCTTAACTTTTCACTTAAAATGGCGGAATCCAGATCTGAACGAACTGTAGACTTGATGGTTAGTCTGGAATTAGGTAGGAGATGGATTGTTGCCGGAGAAGATGACCGGAGTATGGATTCGACATAACAACCGTTAAGAACAGACGACTGGCCGAACTGGGGTGATTCCCACCCGATCAGATCGGCTGTACACTGATGTGTTTACCGTTGTTGTAACACCCGTCTAATTTTACTTGAATTTAATAATAATTCATGTCATTTTATACAAAAGATGCCTAATTAACATAGATTTCATAAGTCAAGTTCACAAGTAGCAAAAACCTTAGTCAACTATTGACTAAGTTAAAACATTCAAAGTTGTTTAACAATTTGATTACATTCCATAAACACAGTCTATTAAAGTTTAAAACATTACGAAAACTTCAAAAGTCGTGTTCGGTTCTTCAACAATTGCTTGATCGCCATCCGTAAGTTCACCATAGCTACCTAAGATCAAAACAACATCAATGTTAGTTTTGATCATGCTACAATGCATAAAAACAAGTTCCATGGATCAACAAACAAGAAAAAAATAAAAATTTTCCGGAAGGAGGGGCGCCGCGTGACGCCAAGGTGCCTCGCGTCACGCCAGGCCCTGTTTTTCACATACTGTTACTTTGGCTGTTGCTGTACATTCCCAGCTCAAGGTTTATTCAAGTTCCAACTCAAAATGGCCATAACTTATGATTCGTAAGTCCGTTTTTAGTGATTCTTTTTCCTATACGTCTATAATTTCATTACCAACGTGCCTATTACGATAATCATGCCAAAACTTTAGTTTACGGACAGAAAGACCATATGTCGTTTTGCATTTATTCGACCCATTTCTATTTGACACAATTTACTACCATCTAACTAGTAAACTTATGATACTTTATACCCAACATCCCAGGCTTAACGTCACTCGCATTTCTTTACCAATCTCATGGCTTAATGCTCTTGTGATTGCCATCTCCATTTCGACTCTCTAAAACACTAAGACAACAACTTACACAATTAATCGACCCGTTTGGCTCATCTTATGGAATTCCCCAATTTGATGACTACCAAACGATCCCGTGTCACTCTTAGACTATTAATTCAAGTAACTATCATGGTCGCTACAATCGACACCATATTTATCCTAAAATAAGACTTCGCAAAATTTAACAACCATTCATTTAATGTGACGGGTTAAGTTACATACCTTTAGTGCACGCCCTTCAACCGCAAATCACCACCGGCTTGTCCACTCGACGTTCCGGTATCCTTTCCTATAGAGTTCAATTATATCACATTTAGAACTCTTTTTAATCACATTTTGCATAATAGCCAAAATGTCACAATTAGGTGTTTTAACTACAAATTTCCAGTTTTGAGCCTTCTTTGAGGCATTTCAACAAACACTTTAAGGGCAGAATTTTACATGATTATTTAGCAAATCCTTAGCTTATCATCTAGCCCGAATTTTACATCAATCAACCCATTTTACACAATTGTTAGCTTCTAAAGTTCAGAAGTCACTTCAAAGTTGTCAAATTACACTAGAACAACACCAAATTTCCTAGTGTTTATCAAGTTCTACATAACCCACTAATCACCTACAATGGTGTTCATGGATTTTACTAAAATTTCACATGATTTCAACTTGTATTTGTCTAGGGTTTGTCCCTAGACACTATAGTGTTCCTAATTCATCATAAAACAAACATGCAACCATAAATTTCAGATTTTCCCAATTTCATGAGAATTTCAAGTTGAGAGTTTTCATCAAATTTTACATACCTTGTAATCCTCTTGTGATGAGGATCAATAATCTATGCTCGATTTTTGTTTTTAATCAGATTTGGACCTTCCATTTGGTTGTTTTGTGAATGTTTAGGGTTTAGATGGAGCTTAGGGGTCGCCCCTGATGTTGGTCGATTTCAACAAAACACAGACAATTGTGTTTTGTGTTTTATTTTGTTATTTCTATAAAAATAGTTTTCATTTAGACACCTATGGTCCCTCATTTTTCACTCTTGATTCTTCTGAACTCCTAACTACTCATAAGTGACTAACTAACTTAGTTAGTGTCATTCCTAGTTAGTTTATTTTTACTAGTTTATTTGCAACCAAATTGCAAATTTATGAACTCGTATTTTGGGGATGTTACAGTTGTCCCAATACGTACCATGTCGTAGATGTTTGAACAGAAACTTAGAAACTTTACAAGGTTATGTATGGGACAAGGACAACTCGATCAAATGGCAATTCGATCGGATAGCCATCCGATCGAACTGCCATCCTATCAGAGTGACATGTGCCTTGAAACCCTTGAACACTTACAATTTTTTTAAAACTTTGAAGCTTTGAAAACTTGGAACTTTGGATCGAATGGCAATCCGATCGGATAGCCATCCGATCGAATAGCTATCCGATCAAGGTAACTCGAGTTGACAATTGACTTGACATTTTGAGAATCCCAACACTTGGAATCGAACGAACTTTCGACATCCGTACGGATGACCATCTGATCGGATGGCAATCTGTCCCACACACTTATGTCACCTCGATCAAGTGGCAATCCGATCGGATAGCCATCCGATCGAACAGCCATCCGATCCAGTGACAAATCTGACACTTTGCTTAAATCTCGTTATTCTGCCCGACACTTATCCGTTGTAATCTAATCAGGCTAATTCTAAACGAGCTCCCTTTGATCCAATAATAGTTAACCTGTTAAGCAATCACTGTGAGTATACTCGATCCCTTTTTGTTTTAAACTTTGGGATGCAACATGTATTCTATTAAACTAAGATACTTGAGACTTTTGGAAACTAAAATCTATCCTATGTGTAAGTGAAACTTGTGATTCTTGTATTCTATTTGTGCTACGTGGATGTTTAATCCAGGGTGTGTAGTTCCGCCTTAACAATAGTAGCGCTATATGAGATGCACCTCCCCATTATTCTCAGGGGTATTGTTAGGAGGATACTAGTTTTCCTTGAGACTTGGGAAAACACAAAAGCATCGGGAGACTTGGGCTATCACTTGTTGGACTGTGAACACTAGCATGGCTGAAACTATTTTGTTAACAGTTATATATGGATATGAGTCTTTTAATCTATTATGCTATTACTCAAACTTGTATACTCGTCGGTACATTTTTGTACTAACTCTATTTTAATACGTGTTGTAGGCTGACAGGAGGCTAGGACTCATGAAACATGCTAGGATGATGCTTAGAAACACATCGTAGCTAAATTAGAAACTTGAAACTATTTTTATGATGATTTTGTAATTGATACTTGGTGATTAGTACTCTAGACATTGTTATCATGAAATCAATCTAATTTATATTGCAACTATTTAGTGTTATGGAATCTCATGAGTAATCTAAATGCTTAGTGCTCGCACCCCGATGTTTCCACCATCGGTTAAGGTGTGACAGTCAATCCTAACTCCACTTTGCCTCTCAGGAGGTAAACATGATTTTTCTATGGGGAAGTCATTAATTTATCTAAATATGATAGAGATAGCTTCAATTTCCGACTTCGGTTCACTTATAGTCATATTGTGCCATGCAAATGACACATCCGTTTTATGAATACAAGGATGCCTTTAGTAGAGACGCCTACTTAGGCATTTCTATAATGGATATCTTCTTTGAATACCACTAGCTGAATTTAGTACAATATGACCATTGAAATATCTTAGTGCTTCCATGCATTAAACCTCCATACTGATCAGGCATGGGAGCAATCTATGGGACACACCAGGATACGCAAATCCTCATATGGCGCTTTTATCAAACATAGTTTGGCATTCACAGTTGATAGAAATCAATGAGATAATAAATAAAATAACATATATTGTCGTACTCTATCTGGAGAAAGAGTACTCTAGATTCTTACGGAAGGATCATCGTTGAGAATAGAAGAAACGGTCTTTATGGTTTCATTTGTAAGTTCTACCTTATACTTAATATTTGGAGTTCTTGTGAGTATAATCAAAAGTTTGCTAAGCTTATGGTCTATAGAAGACTTATTATTACATGTATTTAAACAGGACACTTAGCAGAAATTTTCATTGATAAATGATAAGGAATGTACCTGACGACATTATTGATATGTACTGCCTCAGGTATTCGTCAGGTAGTTTAGGTGTTTCCTGTCTTAACCTCTCCAAGCTTAGTTGTACCTTCTTTGACAGCTTTAGGGCAATTAGTACTGATGTGGCCTTTCTCACCACAGCCGTAACAGACTGCATTCTTTATGTCCCTGCATTCATGGGACTGATGACCAGTTCCTTTGCAGATGCCACACTGCTTTGGTCTTTGTTCTATTCGACGCTGTCCCCAGTATCTTTTATAGCAGATTTTGCATACAGGTTTCTTATTGGGCTTTTGCGGTTCTTATTGAACCCGAACTTGCTCTTTTTCTTAGATTTCTGGAAGTTATCCTCCTCCCTTTTCCTTTTTCTGTCGGTCTCAGTTTTGACAGACTCACTTCTCAACCTATCCTGAGGGAGTGGCAAAGACTGACCCATAGCGGATTTATGAGATGCAAGCTTTGAAGCCTTATCAAGCTCTTTGCACTTTTTCATGGCCTTTCCGACAGCTGCGTCAATCACAGCTTGGAGATTTACTTCATTAATATTGAGGTTTACGTTTGTAGCATCATTAGCATTTGTCGCATCATTAGTATCGCGACTGTTCTTTGCCTCATCCGAGTTTGCCATACTCGAGGTTTAGTACTAAACATTAAATTGAACAATAGTTAGTCATCATCCTGATGACCAGACATAGACTAGCCACGACATCATTAAACCGTATAGGCTATTAAGTTCTGAACATTCCTAATGAATGTTATTTGAAAGAATGTCAATATTACTTTAGCCTAGGTTACAGAGAACCGTCAATGGCATTTAAGGTTTGGACCGAGTCCATTACCTGTTTGACAGGGGATCACAATGTCACAACTGTTTTTGTCATATAGACGATTATGAATAGCTCGAAGGATGACCTTAAAGGACTTTAATTTATAAGCCACAATCTTTTTGGATTAGGGGTTTTAAGGCTTGAACATAGTTCTTTACTTTTGGACAGGGAGTCATAGACTACAACTGTCATCGTCTTGCAAGATGATTTAAATCAAAGCTCTTGTGATCGGTGAATATGGTGCACTTTACCCCATATAAGTAGTGCCTCCATATTTTTAAGGCAAATATCACCGCAGCCAACTCAAGATCGTGCGTGGGATATTTCTTCTCGTGTATCTTTAATTGCCTCGAGGCATAAGCTATAACTTTGCCCCGTTGCATCAAAACGCATCCGAGCCCCGATAGTGAAGCATCCGAATAAACCACCAAGTCTTCGACCCCGTCCGGCAATGTCAATACCAGAGCTTGAGTTAACTTCTCTTTGAGCGTTTGAAACGCTCTTTCTTGATCTACACCCCAAATGAACTTTTCTTCCTTACGGGTTAGTTTTGTTAGCGGTGACGCAATCTTGGAGAAATCTTGAATGAATCTCCTATAGTTTGAAACGCTCTTTCTTGATCTACACCCTAGTAGTTTGAGTCAGCAAGGATACAATCCTAAAAGGGTGGATTATTGGAAGATAATTAATTAAGTTATTAATGCAAATTATGGTAGGCCCCTCTTTTGGAGGTTACGTTACCCTCGACTAAGTAGTCTGAGTCAGCAGGGATACAGTCCTAAATAGCCGGGTTATAGTATTAATAGTAGTTAACTTATGAGGGGATCAAAGAGTTTGGACCCCCGCCATCCAATACCGTTAAGTATTGAAGGAGGTCCTACTAAATTTGACCCAGGTCCATTGCAGGACCTCTAAACGCTGAACAATGGCAAGACCTTTACCAAACCGTTCCCTTAACCCCCGACCAGGTAGCCAACATACCTCCATATAGACCGTGGAGATATGAATGGTGAAAATCTTTTATTTTATATAGACAGTAAAATAATGCCAAGACACCACGGACAAACGATAAAGAAAGATCACCTTCAACATAAGCAACTAGTTATTAAAGTCATTAATACAAAACCAAGTAAAAAGTGCAAAAGATTAGAAATAAAAAGTATTACACTAGACATTTGTCTTCACCAAGTGATGTAAGAGACTTAGGCAAACATGGCCTTGATTGTCAAGAACTCTTACGATCAATCTTGGATCCCGAGATGACTCACACACTCTACGATGGACAATGGATGATGGTGGTGGATGATGGTGTTATGGTGGTGGTGGGTGGTGGGTGAAGTGTGAGAGAGGTGGTGTGCCATGGGATGGTTTGAGCTTGAGCCAAGCACTTCTATTTATAGGCTGAACAGAAGCTCGGGCACGGCCCCGTGTCCAGTGGGCACGGCCCCGTGTCCACATCCTTCTCTTTCTTCATTTAATGCAATTTTGTCTTTTTAGTTGACCACGCCCCCGTGTCCGCTGAGCACGACCCCGTGGTGCAGAAGAATCATTGTACTATGCAGATTTGCTGGATTGTGCGAATCTTATAGTTGACCACGGCCCTGTGTCCGCTGAGCACGGCCCCGTGGTGGGCAATAGAAGCTTCTACCACTTTGTCTTTTCTGCTGACACTTGGGCACGCCCCCGTGCTGGCTGAGCACGGGGCGTGTTCAGGCTTCTGATCTCTTGTTTTGCTTGGGAAGATGCTGTCGTGGGGTCGGGCATGTCACGTCATGTTCCTTTTCTTGTATTTATGTTAGATTTTGATGTCTTTTTGCTTCTTTTGTTAATTTAAGCTCATTTAATCCTGAAAATACAAAAGGAAGACAAAAGCACACTTTTTCCAACATTAGTACTAAAAAAGGTTTAGTTTTATGCCTTATTTGATGAAATTTATATGTTGCATTTTTAACACATCAAATACCCCCACACTTGAATCTTTGCTTGTCCTCAAGCAAAACTCTTTAGTATGTGGCTATTACACTCCCAAATGGAATGGGTAGAGAAGAAGGTTTTTGGGCTTATCGTAGAGTGTCGGGATTTCCAAGATTCTTTATTTAATTTTATTTTTATTTATTTACAATCCTATTCGACATGATTTATTTAAAACTTTTCATAAGATAAATTACTTATTAGGGCATAACATGCCTCTTTAAAATTCTATTTATATACAAGTTCACATACCTCACGGGGATCACTCAACACTCGGCCGAAAATGTATTTTTGTGGATCACTCGAGAGCGGCATGGAACTTACTCCTACCATAGGCTTGCCAAGCAATCAATCCTCCTCCTTTTTAACTTATATACCTTTGTAAATATCAAGTGGACTTTGTGGGTGAAGGGTTAGGCTTGGGTTAAAGGTAGGTGGTTGGGTTGGTGGTTAGTGGTTAGTAGAAAAAAGGCGAAAAGCGTAACAAGTGTCGGTTTTCGTAAGACTTTCTATTTTTTGTAACTTTTATTTTGATGAAGCTATTATTCAAACAAAGTTATTTTTGATGAACTTGTTTGTTTATTTTCTTTTGCTTCATCATCAACACAAAAAAAAATTTATTTTTATTTTTATTTATATTTTTTTTTGAAAAGTCATACGAAGAATCGAACTTATTACTAAAACAAAGGGGTAAAAATGAAAAAGGTTTTGGTGGGTAAAAAGGGTGTTTGGTTTGGGTTATGAAATGAAAAGGTTTAGGCTCAAAGGGGCTAACTAGGGGGATTTTGGGTAAGTGGTAAAAAAAAGAAAAATAATGGTGTAGAAATAAAAAAGGGTTAGTCCTAATGCCTCCATCATTTGCTTACTCGGGTTTAAGTTGGTAAGGACCGGGAATGTATCGTCATGGCAAGTTCTAGAGTCGTAAGAACCAAGCGGCTATTCACACAAGAAATGAAAATTGAGCATTCAGTTCTAATGATATGTAATTGTATGCTCAATAAAGGCTCAAAACTCACTTTTGTGGGAATGGGTTTTTATGTGATCAAGTATATATAATCAAATTTTAACTAAGTTTGTCATGCCTTTTCATAATTTTCTTATCTTGGTTCTTTTTATCACGACGCTATCGTTTGTAAATTTGTAAAAATATAACCTTTTTGAGAACTTGAATTTCCCGAGTTAAACCTAGACAAGTAAAAAAATGAAAATTTTTTGAAAAAAATTGGGGTGATTAGCGGTTCCAATAGAGTTTTGTGTAAGGCTTGTATTTAGGACTTGCAAGATTCAAGGTTTTAACATCCCCCCCCCCCCCCACACTTAAATTACACATTGTCCTCAATGTGTCCCAAAAATAAGTTTTTAGGTTGATTGAATGTGTAAAAGTGTGAAAAAGCAAAAATTTTCGTGTTACTGGGCGCTGAACACGGCCCCGTGTTGTCCGGGCACGGCCCCGTGTTCAAGTGCCAGTAACAAAATTAAAATAAGAGAAACAGAAGTCTGGACACGGGGGCGTGTTGGGTGAACACGGCCCGTGTCCAGTTACCTGAACTGGGTCTTTTTCTGCAGACTGTGCAGCACGGGGCCGTGTTGGGTGGACACGGCCCGTGCCGAGCTTACTGTAAACGAAGAAATTTGTCGGACGGTTCTGTTTTCCTGCATGGAGTGCTGGTTCAAGTTTCCCTTGCATCCATTGCCATCTCAAGTGTGTTTTATTCATTTCAACACCATCCAAAACACCAAATTAACTAAAACCATCATTCATTAATCATAGAGAGAATTACATAATAGTCCTAAAAATTAAAATATTAGCTAGTTAGGTCAAAGGAACACAAGAAATCCAATCCAAGAAGTTTCTAGCCTACTATTTATTTTACTAGCAAAATTTCTGAAAAGATAGATCTCTTGGTTAAAAGTGGCTTGACACTTCTTCCTTCGGGTACGGGCTCCTCATACATCGGCGAGCCACTCTTCGATCTCCCTAGGGAGAAGAAAAGCGGGCTCATGAGCATTGGGTTGAGGAGGTGTAACTTCCACCGGAATTTCTTGGAGTTCTTCAAGGGGAGGCTCCGCCGGAATGTCGTCCCCACCGGTAGGATTTTGGATTCCAAGTGCGAGGTTCCAATCCTCTTGAGGGAGGATTGGTTCCACAGGAGGAGTTACCAGAATGTTTAACCTCTGGTGCAAGAGGTTTATTTCCTGGAAACTGTTTTCCAACCCCACCGAGAGATAGTTTATACGGTCAATGAGGACCTCCTCCACTGAAGTCATCTCGTCAAGTGCTTCACGTAGCTCCATTACGTATCTTACGAGAGTTGCTTCAATCGATGGCCTCCTTTCCCGTCGACTGTTCCTTGAGTGTGAAGAAGAGGTTCCGCTGTTTTGGCTAGACATTCTACGAAAACAAACCAAAACAGTTCGTTTTAATGAAACAGTACCACGGGCACGGCCCCGTGTTCAACTTTCTGCAGATTTTTAGAACAAGGAATCTTGGGGTTTCAAATTATTTTCTTAACTTATGAAGCTTTTTGAGCAAAAATAACTTAAAACAATGTTGTGTAACTTATTTTTAACAAGATTCCTTGAACAAAAATTCAATAAACATCACAACAAAGCTTGAAATCAAGCTTTAATGGAGTTCTTGGTGCAAGAAAGATGAAGAAGAAGGCGAAAGATAAAAGTGGAAAGGACAAGATGCTTGTAAGAACCTTCTTTTAGAACATACCTAGGATGGTAAGTCAGAAAATCCTTTCAAATCTCTGTCCCTGGATGGTCCAAATGTGCAGGGTTCTTGGCTGCATTTATAGAAAACGACAGCGTGCTGGACACGGCCCCGTGTCGGCTGGACACGGCCCCGTGTGCAGGCAAGATCCTGACACGTTTTGTCCGGATTCTGACAAAAGTCAGAAGGGAATCTTTTGGTGGACATGGGGGCGTGTTGACCTGGGCACGGCCCCGTGTCGGAAAACTGTTTTATGAAATTCGTCTATTTTTAAGGAACTTTTCCGGATCGGGCGGTTCCTTACTAGATGGAACAACCCCAAAGTGTCTAAGATACCTTAATTGATCTAGATTAAGACGAAAACGCAAGAGGTTGTCGGTGAGGGTGATTCCTATGCTATATGTAGGTGGACAAGTCCAACCCTTTCCCGGGCTCTCGTTAAAGAAGGTGTATGTCGAATCGCTCAGGTCTATGTATGCATCGAACGAAGTCGATGGGGAGTCCTTCACGGCACAATCGACATAGGGACGACTATCGCTCAAGTCCTCACTAGAGTTAGAAGTATCATTAAAAACAATGAAGTTGTTTGAATGCGTTTCCAACCTCTCTTCTTGGTTATCGTCTTGGAAAAGATTATTGAAATGTTCCCTAAGTTCTTTTAACCAATTGATAATTAGATCTTCTAGTTGAAATAATTCATCGAGAAGCATTTCTCCTAGAATATCCCGTTGGGCGCATTCGAGGGAGCGATAGGGATTATTTTTACTTTCGCCCCTCTTAAGGATACTAGGAAATGATGGGTCTATATAGTGGGGTTTATAATTTAGAAAAAAGCATTCTAATTCTTTATGGTTACCACCACATAATTGACACCATATAGTATCATAAGAGTGCCGAAAGTAAAAACTATCAGTATCACTCATGTTTGTGTCAGATATTACCAACCGTCAAGATCTTACGGTTTTGTTTTCAGTAACTGAAACTCGGGCACGGGGGCGTGGTGAGTGGGCACGGCCCCGTGTTCAGCTTACTGTCTGACTTAAAACAAGATTGCCAGTTCCAATGATTGGGCACGGGGCGTGTTCAGCGGGCACGGCCCGTGCTGAGTTCTGCAGAAGCTGAAAAACAAAAAAAAAATCCTAAAAAAATGAAAAATAAGAAAAACGATTAGGCCGTTGATTCCTAACTTTCTTAAAATCCTTGTGTCCCCGGCAGCGGCGCCAAAAAACTTGATGCGTATTCTAGTGTTATATATATTAGGTGTATATTTTAAGCCCCTTTAACACTTTTTAGTCAAGTTTTAAATTTATAAAACACGATATTTACTAACACTAGACACACATATGGGCAAGTGCACCCATCTTTAGCGTAGTATAGTGTTGGTAAGATACTGAGGTCGTCCAAGGACACAAGAGCTTTTAGTACCGGTTTATCCTCAACGTCTAATCAAATCAAAAAGTTTAGAAAAAATGTTTTAAACTAAGAAAAATAAAAACTAACTAAAAATGCTGAAAAATAAAATAAAGAGAAAAACAGATAGACAAGATGAATCACTTGGTTCCGACTCGTATCTAGTGTAACCTTTGATTATTTCCGCACTTTTGCACTATTTTAAGAGATTATCTTAGTTATTGTAGTAGGCCCCTCTTTTGAAGGTGACGTTACCCTCACCCCAGTAGTTTGAGTCAGCAAGGATACAATCCTAAAAGGGTGGATTATTGGAAGATAATTAATTAAGTTATCAATGCAAATTATGGTAGGCCCCTCTTTTGGAGGTGACGTTACCCTCGACTAAGTAGTCTGAGTCAGGAGGGATACAGTCCTAAATAGCTGGGTTATAGTATTAATAGTAGTTAACTTATGAGGGGATCAAAGAGTTTGGACCCCTGCCATCCAATACCGTTAAGTATTGAAGGAGGTCCTACTAAATTTGACCCAGGTCCATTGCAGGACCTCTAAACGCTGAACAATGGCAAGACCTTTACCAAACCGTTCCCCTAACCCCCGACCAGGTAGCCAACATACCTCCATATAGACCATGGAGATATGAATGGTGAAAATCTTTTATTTTATATAGACAGTAAAATAATGCCAAGACACCACGGACAAACGATAAAGAAAGATCACCTTCAAAATAAGCAACTAGTTATTAAAGTCATTAATACAAAACCAAGTAAAAAGTGCAAAAGATTAGAAATAAAAAGTATTACACTAGACACTTTGTCTTCACCAAGTGATGTAAGAGACTTAGGCAAACATGGCCTTGATTGTCAAGAACTCTTACGATCAATCTTGGATCCCGAGACGACTCACACACTCTACGATGGACAATGGATGATGGTGGTGGATGATGGTGTTATGGTGGTGGTGGGTGGTGGGTGAAGTGTGAGAGAGGTGGTGTGCCAAGGGATGGTTTAAGCTTGAGCCAAGCACTTCTATTTATAGGCTGAACAGAAGCTCGGGCACGGCCCCGTGTCCAGTGGGCACGGCCCCGTGTCCACATCCTTCTCTTTCTTCATTTAATGCAGTTTTGTCTTTTTAGTTGACCACGCCCCCGTGTCCGCTGAGCACGACCCCGTGGTGCAGAAGAATCTTTGTACTATGCAGATTTGCTGGATTGTGCGAATCTTATAGTTGACCACGGCCCCGTGTCCGCTGAGCACGGCCCCGTGGTGGGCAATACAAGCTTCTACCACTTTGTCTTTTCTGCTGACACTTGGGCACGCCCCCGTGCTGGCTGAGCACGGGGCGTGTTCAGGCTTCTGATCTCTTGTTTTGCTTGGGAAGATGCTGTCGTGGGGTCGGGCATGTCACGTCTTGTTCCTTTTCTTGTATTTATGTTAGATTTTGATGTCTTTTTGCTTCTTTTGTTAATTTGAGCTCATTTAATCCTGAAAATACAAAAGGAAGACAAAAGCACACTTTTTCCAACATTAGTACTAAAAAAGGGTTAGTTTTATGCCTCATTTGATGAAATTTATATGTTGCATTTTTAACACATCAACTATAATGTGGTATAATGTCCATGAAAGGACTATTTTGAAGTATGATGTCCCTGGAAGGACTATATCGAAATACCAAGTCCACGAAGGGACTATTTTAAAATAGTGTATCACAAGTAGATTTTTAATGAAATCACACGTCCATGAAAGGACTATATTGAAATAGCAGGCCCACCGAGGGTGTTTATTGAAATACAATTTCCACGAAGGAACTAAGTAGCAAATGCCCATACAGGATCTTAAGTCGAAAGGTATGTCCACACGGGGACTATATAGAAGAGATAGGTCCTTATAGGGACTTAAAGGGTAATGAATATTATGGAAGAAGGATTCTCTAACGCCTTCCTTGCTTCATTTCGATTGTTTCTCTTCTTTGTTTACCGTACACGGTAGAGATACTAAAGACCTCAGTGAATAAGGTAAGTACTCCAATCAGGATCCGTTATAGAAGTAGAATTCAAGGATTCTATGGTTAAGGAATGATATGGATCACGGATTGGGTTTTGACTGATATAATCCAAGTCTGGGATTCCAGAACTTGGAGGTAAGAATTAGGGATCATTAGGATCTTCTGATATTATTTTCAATACGGGTGCCTCAGGGACCATCTGGTATGGACTCCATACAGACTTCAAAAATTTTAAGCCTCAGAGACCTCTGGTATGGACTCCGAAGTCTGATTACAAGTTTCAATGTGTTTGGTTTTTGGAATGAATCCATGATGCTCTTCCTCCAAACCGGTCGCACGCTTATCCTAGCCGTGTACGAAGCTTGGCATCCCTTGGCTTCGGATGAGGAGAATCTCTATCAACGGCTTCTCTGCTTGGCGACATATTCAAAATAGATAAAATCGAAAACAATGTTTACTTAATAGGGATGGGAGCATTCATATGTTATGTCTAGACTCAGGAGGTCTAAGGAATATGCTACTGTGTCATTGAGATTAAACACAAAAGACTAGTGTTTAATTCACTCAATGTTGGCTCTGATACCAACCTGTCACACCCCGATATTTACAGCTCAGCCCGGTGGGGAGTATCGTGACGTAGTTGATATCATCATAGACAATTAAAACAATATTATAGCACAACGAAAGTCTTAGAATATAAAATATTATTACAAACCCAATGTCTGAAAATATCAAAGTATTTATTATAGACGAGCTTGTAATATCAAATCCACAGGCGGATCATTACAGAATGTTTAAAATGAAGTTTAGCAGACTTTAAGGCATCTTTAAGGATTTGCAAGATCTTCTATTTCGACACCGAGCAACTCCCAGCCTATTACGAGTAGTACCTGTCACTTACTATTTTGAAAATACGTCAGTTTACACTGGTAAATACAATTAACCGACTCATTTGAAAAGTGTTTATAAAAATTGATTTAGGCGCACATGGCACAAAATCATTTATAACTTGGGATGATGTCACACCCCCCAAAATACCACATGCGGAATCACCGCGGGATGTGTGACGTACCAGGATCCAGCCACCAATCACATTGAACTATCACATAGTATTAAATACAAGTTTCCATTTATTTCAATAAATAAATCCAAAACACAACTTAAAACAAATACGTTCAGCGGAAGCATAATGTAAATAGTTATCCAAGTGTTTCAAAACAAATGTGCAAAACCCATGAACATGCATCGAAAAGCAACGACCCGTGACCACTCCAGCATTCCCAGATAGCAAGTTCCAACCATGAATCTAACGACCTGCAAGCATGCAGACAAGTGTATCAGACAACGCTGGTGAGTTCAAAGTTTGTTACACGTTTAGTTACCAGATATGAGTTTAAACATTTCAGAGATTTGATGTTGTTAATAACGCGATTACCGCAGATGGCTCCAGATTATTTTCCCTTCCCCATTGCTCTATCAAACATTGGTCAAGTGGTTAAGGTAATTAGTTCACGCCCGTCCTCCCCGGTACGGTGTGAGGGTGCCAAACCTAATAGCGCTATCAACTAATAACCCCGTTGCCTCCCCGGTAACCAATTCGGTATATGATGGGACTTAATGATAGATATGAGTGTATTAACCAACATCCCATGTTTAACATTCCAGTCAAACGCCTTTACCCTACATTCCTCCCCGGAACGTTACCCGATGTCCCTCCCCGGGACGCATGCTTGGAAAAGGCAGTGAACTCACATTGGATTTGCTCGGTATATACAGTTACCCGTTCCCGTTAATCAACCAACCCTACCGTGGTTAATAATATTGTCTGTTTCATAATAAACCAAGTCACATACTCCACACAATGGCATTCATCAAAAGATCACTATATAACATATAGTAATTACTCAATTTCACACCAAACCACATCCCATGTGCATATCACGCAATAGCATTCAACAGTTGAATTGGTTATTCACATTAGTCCATACAAGTTCCTCGTTTCTATTTACTGTTGTTAACATGCAACAACGTTATTGTGTAACCAAGACATTCAACATCATAAGCACCATGAACTATATCGACATTCTATGTTATGTGAACACATCACAGTCAACATTGTTCTGTTTGTTTTATTCACGGCAAAGAATCAGCGTTTGACAAAGGACCTCACTTGACGAAGGATCAACCTTCGTCGAAGTTAAGTTACGACGAAGAGTCCCAAAGTTCGTCGGGAGGCATGTCGACGAAGCTTCATGGTTTGTCAAAACTAATCATGGCGAAGATTCATGATTATTCGTCGGGGAACAGTTATCATCTAGATTCATACAAACCCTAATCGCTGTTCATCTCAACACTAGTATAACCACGACAAGATCATTGATTCACATAATCTAATCATACACTAATCATGTGATCCTCGGTCTAGCCAATCATGTCACACCCCAAAAACGTAGCAGCGTAATTTTAAACGTAGTGGTGACGGAAGTTGGTCCCCATTTATACCTTGTCGGACGATGCATTCTTTTGTTGGACTTTTTGACATATTTTAAAACATAAATATTAAACATTACATTTTAAAGTCACGACACAACCACATAAGTTAAGTTGTTTTGATCCTCACGGATCTTATTACAAACGTCCCAGATAGTTTAAAAGTTGTCCAACATATTTACACAAAACAACATGTATCATCAACCACAAGATACGCCATGATTTCCCGAAGCCGAACTCAAGTACCTGTCACGTTAAAATCAAGTGTCAACACAAAGGAATGTGAGTTCACTTATTCGTTTACTAACAATTTTATTCCAAGGAAAACTTTCTGTTTTGGTGTTTATTTGAAAACATCCATATAATTTTGAAAGTCCATTTTACTTCCTTATTAAAATCCATGGGCCTTCCATCGCAGTTTCAAGAACCCGACAATATTGTTACTACCCATGTTTTTGTGTATTAAATTATTGCGTCAATTTTCAGACTCGTATGTTAGCTAGACGATACGAACTATATGCAGGGATAATCAATGCTAGACAATAAACAGAATCAAAATTCGTCGCTTGACTTGACACGGGGCGACCGGTCACGACGGGGTTGTCAACCCAATAGATCTACCAACAATTCCTCGCGTACATTACTTAAATGATTAAACGACATCATGGGCGCAGGATCCTATCTCAATGAACCATATGATGCCTGCCTCACGTCCAATATATATATCCTACTAATATGACAATTTAATACACGATGTTATACGAATTCCCCTATCACTCAAATGTTGAGACCCAGTCCGGAATTCATCCCCAATCCGTACGGTCGTGTTTCGCTTAGGAAAATACCGTACTTTCAATATTCATTCATCAAAAACGTTTTACTTCGAAACGTATGACTTATCAAATTTCATATATTTTCAACGAAAGTATATATTTTATATTAAAAGGTATGTTTTATTTCAAAAACATTATTAAACCATTTTATTGACGTGTTCTACCCCCAAAATATATACAAAGCAGTAAAAAGAGGGGTTTAGTGACACTCACCTTTGGGTGCGTATTTTTAAATAGCGCAATCCCAAAGATTGATTTTCTACACGTCCTAATATAGGAACGATTCTAAATCAATATACATAACACAAAAATCCTAAGTTTCTCCGTTTCTTAGAATTATCACATAACTTTGAGATTTTCTCGAAAAGTTGTCATTTTTGATTTTGTTGGCACGTTAATATATACATGAGTCCATATATATATATTTTTATGATTTTCTCGAAAAGTTGTCATTTTTTATTTTGTCGTAATATATATACATAAACGTTCATATAATTTAATACCGAAACACGCGAAATATTACTAACTTATCTATTTTGTCATTTTTAAAGCAAATATACATAAAATATCATATATGTATCAAATTTCATGCTCGACAAACAAGTTACACATTTAACGCAATTTTACTGTTTCTACCGCACAAAACGTACTTGCATACATGCATAGTCTAAATTTCCCACTCTCAAATTAACACTTAACATATTATCACATTTACATGTTTAAATCACTTAACACATTTTATCACATAAGGTTCACTCAAAATTTACCCATACTAGTGTTCATCGAAAAATGCGTATTTTAGCGATTCGGTAACGTTTTCGGGCGTCTGAAGTCACGTATGACCAACCAAACACCAAGTAAACTTAAAATTAGTTAAAATACTTGTGTTTAAACTAAAAAACATCAGTTTATTTACTGATCTAAATCATTTTTACAAAAATCACTCGAAAAGTCGATTTTTGACCGTTTTAACGCATAGTTTTGCGTTAAATGTTACCATAACCATCTCAACTCGAAATGACTTGATATTTTAACACAATACATGTTATTTACTGATTAAAATAGTGGTTATAATCAGATTAGTGCAGTTTTTGTATAAGTCACATAAATCATGCGATTTCACGTATTTTACAACTTGTAATGCACCATGTACAACATGCAAAGCTAGCAGACATTATGACAAAGTTATAAGTCGCTAAAACTTTAAAATAACTTCATTTTAGTGTTTATAATCTGCTCATAACCGACTTTTACTCAATCACACTCAAATCATCTTTTTAAGATCATATATCATCATGCATGTTTACATATGTGCATCTAATGCACTCCTACAATATTATCATCATCTTTTATGTTCCAATCTTATTCTAGAACACATTAACATCATGTTTTTACAAAATATATATAACACACATCATTATGATCATCCAATCATTCAAAATCATTCATGTAAGTATCCTTCACATTTAAGATTATATGACAATTTTTATATGCATGCATACATATATACATATATACATACATACATACATACATACATACATATATACATACATACATACATATATATATATATATATATATATATATATATATATATATATATATGAAACACATACACACATATAAACTTCCAAAAATTTACTTTTCAACATATCACTTTCAAATCTCAAATCACTTTAGAACATTCTTATATGACAACTAACACTTACTTTAATCATCTTATTTTTCAAGAAATCAAATAACCAAGAAATCTTTCATCAAAGTTTCAAAATACAATTTACACATACACACACCATTCTCGGCCATATATACATACATGCACACACTCCTTTTTATTTTATTCAAAACTCATTTGTTTGAAATTTTCAAGTTTATGTTTAGATTCAAGAACAAGAGAAACTTTCACTATCATCTTTATCACTATGAATCATGAACAAGATTTGAAAGAATGTATATTATACCTTCAAGATTCTTAGTGGGTTTTAAGAGTAGTGATGATATGAAGCCTTGTTCTTGGCCAAATGTCATTGAAATCACCTCTAAACCTTTAAGTAAGCTTGAAAACACCTTGGAATGGACATGATCTTCAAGATTTGAGTTGGAAAATAAAAATGGATGTTGGTTATGGGGTGTTCGGCCGAGCTTGGTATGAGGGAGAGAGAGTGAATTTTGAATTGGGTTTTCTTGAAAGAATGAGAGAGTATGGAATGTATATGATTACTCACATTTCTCAAACACTTACATGTGTCATATTGGAAAGATCAAGAAGTGGGCAGCCCTACATGCCGCCACCTAGCCCACTTCTCACAAGAATTATATATACATACACATATATATGTAAATTTGTGTTAAAACAGGTATTTTACTGGATACCGGGTATTTTTTCTAGCGTTTTAATCCCGTTTTAGCGAGTTTTAAATTATTTTTATCATTCTATTAAAATAATCACTCAAAATTATTACTGAAATAATTATCAGTTGCCTTGATTGGCTGCGTTGACAGTAGTTTGTTTAATTCGCGCGGTACGCGCTCAAACTCGAAAAATAGAGTTTCTTAGCGTTTTAAATTATTTTTCCACACGGATATCATTAAAATTATTATTCAAATCATAATAGACTATTTTTAGGATTTTAACACTGATCGGGTGGTCACCGACGTTCGTTTCGCATTTTAAACGTTACGCGATAAGCGTTAGTTTTATCGTTGCCAACATAATTTTTATACACATCCAAATTTACCAACACATCAAATATCATATATTAACATCACAGCCAGTCACAAACAGTCATGTTACATGTTCACTATACAGATTACTATTGTCCGGTATGGCCTGAGAGGCCGGGTGTCACAGTCTCCCCCTGTTTAGGGAATTTCGTCCCCGAAATTCTACTTCACAGGTTTCGTTTTAGCACTCGGTGAGAAGAGGTGAGGATATTTTTGTTGCATTTGGTCCTGTCGCTTCCAGGTGAACTCGGGTCCACGCTTAGAATTGTCACACCCCGACCACGTAAAACAAATCGTGGCGGAAACATCGGGAAGTGTTGTAACAGAATTATCATTTCATAACCATGGATACAAAAAGAGTTTCGTTTTATTGATAATATTAAACATTTACATTGTCTTAACACACAACAACCAAGTACATATCGTCTGTCATTATTATGTCACTAAGGCCTCGTCCAGATCCTATGTGACTCATGCATCCTAGCAATCAACACCAAGCAACATCACCTGAAACATATGTAAAAACAAAGTCAGCAAAGAAATGCTGGCGAGTACATAGGTTTTATATGAGTATCGGAATCATGGCTAGTTTACATGTTGCAGTACTTTATTAGACTACAAGAGTCAAAATACGAACCTCGTTTTGAAAAGTGTATTGCAATATAATTTAACCAACTCAAATCGAATGGGTTATAATTTATAAAACCTCGTAGCCATGATTCTTAACCCAAAAACATTTGTTTTAGTGAATCAAATTGTAAAACATCTCGTATTAAATCGTTAATAAAACTCGTATGGTTTATATCCTTTCGAAAAACATCGTTAAGTGACATCATTTCAAAATCGTTTACCCAAGTGAACTAAATAATACCACGGTATGTAATATGTTGAAAACACTTATATATAAGAAGTACCAGCAGTGTATTACACCCGTCCCATTATCTAAACACTTAACCAAAAACCAATCATTTATCCAATTTGTTTAACTCGTTTAAATCATTTCCAAATCGTTTAATTCGTTTAAGTCGTTTAAATCATCCTCGTTTTAATTGTTAAAACTATTTTGGTCGTCTCGCTAATAACATTCAAACCTTCGTGACTCGACTATCTCGCTTCTCGCATTAATAAACCACCAAAGGGTAAGTTAATAATCAGATTTAGTCGTTACCCACCTAACCCACAAATAACCATGGGTACAGTACGATAACGGGATTTGTCAGATCCTATGGTACCATAACCTAATACTGGTCGGCTTGATCAATGCTAATGAATGCCATTCGTTATGTAATTACAACCAACAAGTTCGTTCACATTATCGAAATCGTTATTAGTTTAGTATAAACCATCTTAATCGTTTTTGGAATCATCGTTATAATATTGAAAATCGTTTTGATACATATGAATCACCCCAAAACAATTCAAAACAGTAAAATAGGGGAACTATGTACTCACATGAAGTGCAGAGTATTCTCAATCAATAGAACTTCAACTGTTGGTGCACTACATCTGTCGACTTTGTCTTGTATCGAGTCTTGTACTGTAATAGTTAGATCAGGGCTCGAAAAACGAGATAGTGGTTTTTTTAGAGGTGATTCCACTCGAAATGACACCTTGTTATTTCGTGGGGAATCACATAAGTTTCTAATTCCACTCCAAATGTAAAATACTGATTCCACTCGAAAGTTAAATTCTAATTCCGCTCCAAATGACACCATGTCATTTCGTGGGGAATCAGAAGCTTATAAATAGGTCACTATGAGCGAAATTAGATAGAGAGTTCTGGTATTCCATACCGAGGTGCTGTCGGTGTGACGTTTGCATGTAATCTGTTATAAATCAATACAAAAGGTGATTAAAAGTGAATTGTTTGCTGTTTCTACATCAGTTTCTTGTTTTCCGCACCTGAAACTGATTAAAACTCCTCTGAAAGACTCGTTCGGGTTAGAATACGATCCTACAAGTGGTATCAGAGCCAAGTACGAGGAGTTCTGTCGAATTCAGCTGGATATCATTGTTTTTCTGTCTTCTACACCATTCTTTCTTCATTTCAGAAATTTTTTACGGTCAAAATCGGTTCAAATTTTCACAAATTGTATAAAAGTGACTATTAACAAATCCTTGAAAGTTTCATAGCTAAAATTGACTTAAAAATGGACCAAAATGGACTCCGAGTTGATTCCGCTCGTAATGATCATTCCTATTTTCGCTCTTGAAAGTCTGATTCCGCTCCTAAACTTGCTGTTGATTTCGCTCTTGGATGCTAAATCTGTGATTCCGCTCCTAAACTTGCTGTTGATTTCGCTCTTGGGATACAAAAGTTTTTTATTTCGCTCCTGAATACATAGTGATTCCGCTCCTGAGTACATTGTTGATTCCACTCCTGAGTACATTGTTGATTCCGCTCCTGATTGCCATACTTCTGATTTCGCTCCAAAGTTATCAAATCTCTTTTTGTTCCAAAGTTATCAAAGTGTTTTGAATTTGTCGGTTCAGTGGATTTAGAGGCCCAATCACATTGAAAAGTTGTGTCAGCTCAAAAAGATTTGTGAGTTTTAGTAATTGCATGTGCCGCCCACATTTAAATAAAAGGTCCAATAGTTGTGTAACTATGTCAGCCCATTAAAGCATTTAAGTGGATTTACGATCAAATCCTACAAGTGAGTTTTGTCGGTTTGCATTTAAAAGTTTATCAGTCCACATGAGTATCATCTGCGGCCCAATCATTGTTGTCGGATAAGTGCTTTGAATTTTGAGAATTATTAAACAAAGTTGTCAGTATTTGGGAAAAGAAATCACATGTTTTTGTGTCAGTTGGTTTAGTTCAAGAAAGTGCTTGTGATACTAGTTTGTCGGCAATTAAAGTTTGCATGTGGGGTTCAATTAAAAGTTAGTGGGAGATTGTGAAAGTTGTTTGGTTTGCCTGTGAAATAGTATTGGTTCTATCAAATATCAGAATTCATGTGATGCACTAGTTTTGATAAAGTCAGTTTTTGGTCAAATTGATATTCATAGACATTAGTGTGTGTCAGCTCATATATTCGGTTCACTAAAGTCAAGTTGGTGATATCATTTTGAGTGATTGTTCAGCCCAATCATTACTAAAGTTCAATATATCTTCGGCCCAAGGTTTAAGTCAGTCCACACCATATTAAATTTACATCAGTATTCAGCCCAAGCCCAAGTTTCAACATTATAAAGTCCTCGGCCCAATCATCTTTGTTAGTTGTCAGCCTCAGTTGAAAGTGTTCTATATCAAGTTTTATCGGCTCAATTGAATTCATATCTTTTTGGCAAAGTTCATTCATTCAGCAATCTCACGTCATCAACATTGAAACAAGTCCACAAATCTTCGACACGAGTCTTAGATTGTTTTTCATCAACACAATCTTACATATTCATTTCGTTTAAACTAATTGTTTTGTTTGTTTTACAAAAGGTGATTCACGAGGTGAACCAGTTCGGTTGAAAGCTAGTTTGAGAAATTCTTCGATATCGAATCATGAGTGAAGATTTTTACAACGCATTCGCAACATCTCCGACTACTCCGGGTGACATTGCTAAGAACATGACAATGGAGAATGAAACCGGAACAATGCAAAAACCCCCGAAACTTATGGGAATTGAAGATTATCACGGATGGAAGAAAAGGTTTGAGAATTGGATTCAGGCGAATCATTTAAAAGCTTGGGAGAGCATCGAAACTGAATATGAGAGGCCAAAGAATTCAGCGGGAGTCGATAAAATCATTTCAGAATTTACAGAGCAAGAAAGAGACAGTTATAAAGGAGAGAAAATGATGATCAATCTGTTACAACAAGCAGTAAAGGAGGATATTTTTGTATTGCTTCAACATGATGACAATGCTTACTCTATCTGGGAAGCTCTTAAAAAGAAATTCGAAGGAAGTACTGAGATGCTTCAGAGTAAAGCAGCATTGTTGAAAAAGGAGTTTGAACTGTTTAAGTACATGCCTGGTGAAACAACAAAGAGTCTTATTGAAAGATACTGTCATCTTGTACGCACTATGTCACAGTTGAAGATTACAAAAACTCCAGCAGAATGGGTTGAAAAACTTGCTGATGCGTTACCGCAACAGGAATGGGGTACATATCTGATGATATTGAAGAATTCCGGACAATTTAGAAGGTTATCGATTGCACAGTTTATAGAGAAGTTGGAAGCACAGGATCTGGAGCAGCAGAAAATTGCTAGAATGAACAATTCTACTCTTCAACAAGATATTAAATTGTACTATAAAGGAAATGTTCAAACTGCTGAATCAAGTCCAAAGATACAAACCGCATTTAGTGCTGGAAATCAATCTACACCAAGCAGTCAAGGATCAGTCAACACTAGTGGATTCTCAACGGTGAATCCTCCAAGTGTTCAAAGTGCATCTGCTGGAAATGGGCATTCAATTCAGTGTAATGTAGCTCTACATCTTCAAAATGGTCAAAATTATTCTGAAGAAGTTGTAAAACATCATATGGGATTATTGGTCACTGCATTAGAGTCTTATGAAGGGTTGATTGCCGGAAGAATTGGTAATCCGATGCTCACAAAGGAAGATTATGACCAAATCGATGCAGAGGAGCTGGAACTGATGGATATTAAATGGGCCTTAGCTAGTGTTTTGAGGAGAGCAGAAAAATTTAGATTGGTTACAGGAAGAAATGATTTCTTGGATGCAAACCTTTCTAATCTAGGATTTGATAAATCTAAAGTTGTCTGTTTTCGTTGCAGGGAGAAAGGCCATTTTAAAAGAGAGTGCAAGAATCAGGAGCCGAGAGGAGCTAAGGAGTCGTCTGGGAAAGATGATTATTATAGGAAATCCATTTATCAGCAAATCACTCATCAACCGCATCAACAAAAAGAAGTTCAAACAGCACATGGAAGAATGATCGAAGATGCAAACAAAAAGGCTTACTATGGCATCATGGATCAAGATGACGAGAAAGTGCCTGATGGTTTTAGCTGGAACAAGTACATTCCAGCTGATCCTAATGTTAAAGCTTTTATTGCACATATTGTTCAAAAGCCAGAAATGTTGAAGGAATGGATGGAAGTGTTATATGATAAAGAGAAAAATGAAGATGAAAGATCTGTTTCATCTAAAAACAGTTCATCAGAAACAAGTGATAGTGATGAAGAGATGGAACAGATAAATTTGGGAAAAACTCATTTATCTTCTGACACTTTTGAATTTTATTTTGCAGAAAAATTGAAGAAACTGAAAGAAAGGAAAGCTGCAAAGGAAATGAAAGAGGTCAAAGTGATTGAGAAGATAGTTGAAGTGGAAAAAATAGTTGAAGTCGAGAAGATCGTTGAAATCACAAAACCCTGTCTTACTTGTTTAGAGTCATGTAAACAATGTATAGAAAAAGATGAGAGGTTTAGTGAGTTAGAAAAGTTGAAAGAAAAGTTGTTGTTTGATGTAAAAAAATTGAAAGAGTCATATGATGTATTGAACAGAACTGTGAATAGTCTGGAAAAGACTAACACTGAAAGAGAGAAAGCTTTGAAGATGTTGAATGCTACCATGATGACAAAGCAGAAAGAGATCAACTTGTACATAGAAGAATGTGCAAAGAGGAAGAAAGAGTTGGATAGTGAAGCAACTGAGAATGAAAGAATCAGAAGATTGCTGCAAAGTTACAAAGGTTGTGACTACATAATTGATAGAATTTATCCAACAGTTGAAGGATTTGAAGCGTTTAAAGGTGAAGAAACAAAGCCAAAGAAGAAAAAGGATACTGGTAAGAAACAGGGTGTCTGTTATAATAAGTGTCCGCCTCCGATTTGGGAAGGGTATTCGCCTAGAAAACCGAATGAGGAACAAGTCCAAAAGGCAGTCAATCTAAAGTTAGAGTCCGAGTTAACCGATGTATTACCAGACAACATTGACGTCACGTTCACAGCGTCCGACACAGATCATGAGTCCGAATTAATTAAAAGAATGGTCGATCAGGTGTTGGATAAGGATGAGGAGTCAGAGTCGAAATCCGAGTCCGAAAGTTCGTGTCAGTCTGTCTGGAGTTCGAGTTCGTTCGAAAAGAGTTCAAAATCGTCGGGAAAACGGGTTTACAGTAAAGAGTTTTTGTTGTCAAAATCTAATTTGAATGATGAAACATTTGAAGTTGTGTATACTTTGAATGATTCTGACAAATTATATTTTGATAAAGAATTTCCAATAAGAAGTGTTCGTTTTGACATGATCAAAAAGGTTTTCAAAATGACAGAAATTAATATTTCTGAAATAAAAGATTTAAATCTTACTGAAAAACCTAAAAAGTATACTTCAAGAGTTCAACAACGTCTAAACAAGAAAAAATGTTACAATTCTGGTTCTGGTTTTCAAAAGAAACCAAACCACAATCATAGCTACAAAAAGAAAGGACTTGGTTTTATTCCACCTAAAAACTATAAAAATGAAAAATATATTAAAGATTTTAATTCCAGAGTTAAATTTGTTTCAGGTACAAGCTCGGAAGAGGAAGCAAAAATCCCATTCTGAAAACAATCTAACCAAGAATTTCTTGCCGAGAAGAGAAATAATGGAGCTTATGTGAAGAAAGAGACAAGAACCTATTTCCGATGCAATGAACTGAAGCTGGTCACATTGCATGGAACTGTCCGAAAGCAACAAACACAAAACAGGGAGTTTCTGGAAAACTGAAAGAAGTTATTGTTGATAAAACCGAACCACCAACTGAAAAATTTAAAGTTTTCAAAAATTCAACATTTGAAGTTGGTGAGTGTTCGAAGAGATTTTACAGGCGAAGTGTTAAACTTGACAACCAAAAATGGGTTGTTAAGAAATCTGATGTAATATCTGGCGATGAATCTGATTCCACAAAATCAGAGGAGCCACAGTTTGATGAGAGTGATGAAAACTCAGTTCATTCAATGGATGATGAGAACTTTCCACCATTGAGGACTGAAAATTTTAAAAGGAAAACGGGAAAGTTTGAAATCTCAAATCAGGGTTATTCTGAGAATGATAACTTTGATATTGAGAAAGCGTTTAATGGGAAGGTTAAGAAGATTTTCGGAAAAATGGTTGATGGAAAGGTGAAAGGGGTAAAGGAGTTTTATGCAAAAAAGAAAGCAACTTACACTCCAACTGCTTCTGAATTGAAAACACCCAAGGCTGGTCAGGCTTGGGTGGATATTTTCTTTGATTAAAAAACCTGACTTGCCGGAGATCCCAAGTTTGTAATTGCGGATCAGGAATCGGCATCATTCTTTGTATTTGATTGTGTTTTTCGTACAAGTGGTAAATCAAGGACATTAATTTGTATTTGATTTTCTACAAGTGGTTGAAGGCAATGTGATGAGCCAAACCCTTAACTTTACAAGTGGTAAAACCAACAAAACTTATTTTCCAGAAAAATCATTCTGATTAAAACAAACTTAAGTGTTTTGAAATCATAATGAGAAAATAGTTTTGTGTAAGGGGGAGTTCTGATTGTTTATGCCTAGTGGATGGCGAATTGATGCAATTTGATATCGGTTGTCAAGTTTACTGTATACTTTGTTTTCAAATTTCCTAAAATGTGTTTGCATTTTAGGGGAGTAGAAAATTTTCAGAAAATCCAAAAACATTTGAAAATTTGAAAAAGACAAAAACATGATAAAATTCAAAAATGAGTTTCGTTGTGAATAGAGGAAATGATAGTACATCATTGGACTGTCACAACATGCTAAAGAAATGAAATGTTAAAATGTGATAAACAATCTCACTGCGGATATGCCAGTAGGTTTTTGCACATTTATTAGATTGTGACGAGATATAAACATAAAATTCAAACTTGCTTATTCTGTGGGTAACAACATCTTGGATATATAGGTAACCCCTGAAATCTCGTTTGAAAGGTCCCTCTTTCTGAGATACTAGGTCTTTATGCTCAGTGATATCTGGGGTATTATCCCGGGACTTCTGCTGAATGGAAATTCTGACCTAGTCCTCGGATAATACTTTCTGCAAATGCTTGAAACATAGCATCGCCCTCAGCAAATTGATGAAACAATAAAATTGATAGTCATTGCTGTTGTAATGCAAAAGATCCTCTAAAGGGGACATACCCAAAAGAGTCATGATCTCTCTGCTGAACGGTAGTTCTGACCTGAGCTCTCATGATTCTTCATAAGTTATTAACCCCTTACAGATATCATCTGTGGTATACTCACCTGTAAGACTGAATATTGGGATCTGGATACGGGAGTATATTCAAGTAGTGGGACACACGGATAAGTTCAAGTCTTTAAAACATTAACATCATATCTCGGATCAATTGAACTTTGTGTGAAAATTTAAGTGGACAAATATACTGACAATCTAAGTGAATTGTTTAGAACTTAAAATGAAATGAAGCTTAACGGTGTTGGTGACTTGTCTCATAAACTGATATGATCCTCTTACACGAACTCACAAAAATATTGTTTGTAAATATTTCTTTACTGCATTACATGTTTCTTTATTTCAAAATCCAAAAAGATTTTCAGTGTGTTTTAGCATAAAGTTTTCAAAATCCAAAAGATTTTTGACGACTGATATTGAAAAGCTGATTTTCAAAATTCTGAGTGCTAAACATGATGAGTATGATTTGAGGGGGAGTTTGTGTTTAAAAATGATTATTTTTGTCAAATTTTCAAGTGGTTCATCAGATTGAAAGATCATTTTGATTAGGTTATTGGAGAAGAGTCTGAGTTAGTGCAAGTTTATATGTTTGAAACGTGTAAATTGTAAAATTTATTGTGAGGTAGAGTTTATGCAGGTTTAAAGTTTGAGTAGTGATGATCCTGAAAAGTCAAAATTGTGAAAGTCAGACAATGATCCTAAAGCTGATGATGCTGATGATCTGAAGAAATGCCAGCATATCGCAAGGGGAAGTCTGAAGTCATGCAAGAAAAGATTGAGAGAGAGAAGCCCAGAGACAGATCAAGACTGAAGATGTGAAGACTTGACATTGTCAAAGACTCGACACTGCGACTCGTCGACATCTAAGGGGGAGTCTGTTGGTGCACTACATCTGTCGACTTTGTCTTGTATCGAGTCTTGTACTGTAATAGTTAGATCAGGGCTCGAAAAACGAGATAGTGGATTTTTTAGAGGTGATTCCACTCGAGATGACACCTTGTCATTTCGTGGGGAATCACATAAGTTTCTAATTCCACTCGAAATGTAAAATGCTGATTCCACTCGAAAGTTAAATTCTAATTCCGCTCCAAATGACACCATGTCATTTCGTGGGGAATCAGAAGCTTATAAATAGGTCACTATGAGCGAAATTAGATAGAGAGTTCTGGTATTCCATACCGAGGTGCTGCCGGTGTGACGTTTGCATGTAATCTGTTATAAATCAATACAAAAGGTGATTAAAAGTGAATTGTTTGCTGTTTCTACATCAGTTTCTTGTTTTCCGCACCTGAAACTGATTAAAACTCCTCTGAAAGACTCGTTCGGGTCAGAATACGATCCTACATCAACAAACTCAACTAAACCAGAGAAATCAAGCAGTACCTAGTAATCGAATCACTAGTCAATAATAGACGCCTAAATCGGAAGATCGGACAGAATGAGGTCTTGTAAACCAAATGACTGTTGGAACTCAGGTGATAAGGTTTTAACAAAGCTTACATCCTAAATCGGAACCTAGCCTAAGTGCTTTCGACCCGTCATGACCCATTAAGGTAGCTTACGCTACGTTAATGCGTCGTTCGCGCAAAGCGCGTTCGAGACGTCTAACTAGTCATATGACAAGTATTATATGCCTAAACATGTTTAAATGTGTTGCATAATCAGTTATGTGGCAAAAGTTTAGGTTACTTATGCTTAATTACCAATTATGCATGAAAAGGGCATTTTGGTCATTTACCTAAGGCATATAAACTACCTATCATACAACTAATTAAACCTAAGTGACCATAAGGTATAACCTCGGAAGGTTATTCCCTATGCAACTATGGTCACTAAACATGGTTGGTCGGATCCTAATGATCGACCAAACGGGTCGAGTTCGAAAGTCTAAGCGGGTGTTTAGTCCGCTTGACTTACGACTCTACACAAGCACTAAACTAAAAGTGACGAGTTAAACATGTTAAAACATGTTTAACGAATTTAGAAAACAAATTTGGTATCAAAACAAATGGTTTTGATACCCAAAAGTAGTTTGGTTACAAAATACGCGAGAATGCGCATTTTGGCCGAAACTACGACTCGTCACTAAGCCTAGATAACGTGGTAATCAGTAGGTATAGTCACTAGGGACTATAACCATCGTGATTATGCTCACGTTATGAAGTTCAAATGAACTTCGCATTGATCATAAACTGGTCAATGCAGAAAGTCAAACGCAGTTTGACTTTTAAGCTAAAACGAATGAAAAGAACGAAATAATACTTACAGAAGGTCCCCGCAAGCAAAATCTTGACCCAAGTAGCTCAGGTGTGAAGCAAAGGCTTCAACTTAGAGCATCTTAGATCAGATTTTAAGTGAGGATGAAATGAAGTGGGTGATGCTATTTATAGAGAATCAAGAACCGTTAGGATCGTTCATCGTAAAACGTGGTTCAATCTGGATCGTACACATGCGGCCCATGGTTTTGGGATACTAGGGGTGCCCCAAAACCAGCAAACGGTTTTGAAAATGTTACAAAATAGCCCCTAAACTTCAAGAGAAGTGCTGAAAATGGACCTTGTGTTGCAAAAATGGAGTTTCTGCCCAGATCACTCACTTGCGTCGCGCCACGGGGATAGGCATTTGGTTCTCACACGGCGCTAGCATGTGCCAGATACAACAAAGTTTTAAAAATGACAGTTTTGGTCCCTGCACGTGTTTAAGGCCTTTTTCGATGCGTTTGAACCCCGTTAACCTCATTTCAAGGCTCTAAAAAGAATTTAAAGTATAGGGAACTCAAAACATGCTCAAAAACATTTCGGATGTCGGCTAGTTTGGTCGTACGGTTGCGTTGTTCGGTTAATTATGACGGAAGTCGTAACGAACTCAAAAACGATCCAAATTACGCGACGAATGGAATTTTATCAAGACAATCACTAAAATAAAATATTTTAATGATTACATAAATTTTTGGATCTCCGGATATATTCAGAACGTAAGATATGCGCGAAAATGCAAACTTATGCACTTTTTGACGCTTTTAGTCCCTATTGATCAATAAAGTTTATTTTAGCATACCGAACCCCTCAAAGCCTATTTCTAAGCTATGTAAAGGATATTTAGGGTATGTTTAACATATGATCAAGTTCCGGAATGTTCGTTACTATACAAATCGGTATAGTTTCACAATTTGACACAAATAGTCCCTGCGATCGAACAAACTTGATTTCAACACACCAAACCATCCAAAACTTATTTCTAAGTTATGTGGAGGTTATTTAAGGTATGTTAAGCCTATTTCACTATTCTGAAGTGTTTGTTGCATTAAACTAGTTATATTTACGCATCAGTGCGCGTATAACCTTCCAGAAAGCGATTTAAAGCTTGAAATCGGAATCGAATCGAATTGAAAAATCCTCAAACATAAATACACACATAATAACACCAAAACACATATAATAACACCAAAGCACATTGTTTTATTAATAATCATCATTGTTTTACATTGTACATCGATTACAGAACACAGTTGTCACAAGAATTCCAACGGAACTCAATCTTACTCCTCCTGAGTTTCTGGGTTTTCCTATCCAGAACTTCCACTGGTTCTTCGATAAACCTCAGTTTATCGTCCACTCGAACCTCTCCAAGGGGTATAATTAGTGTCTCATCAGACAGACACTTTTTCAGGTTGGAGACATGAAATACGTCATGGACTCCAATCAACTCCTGTGGCAACTTGAGCCTATACGCGACTGGTCCAACTCGAGAGACGGCTTCGAAGGGACCTATATAGCGCGGGCTCAACTTTCCCCCTTTCCAAACCTTATAACGCCCTTCCATGGGGATACCTTCAGCATAACCCTATCACCAACTTGAAACTCCAGCGGTTTCCTTCGGTTATCTGCATAAATCTTCTGTCGATCCGCGGCAGCCTTCAACCTATTCTTGATCTGGACAACTTTGTCTGTGGTCTCCTGAATGATCTCGGGACCGGTCAAATGTTTTTCGCCGACTTCAGCCCAATAGAGCGGTGATCGACACTTCCTACCATACAGGGCTTCAAACGGAGCAGCTTTTAAGCTGGCGTGGTAACTATTGTTGTAAGAAAACTCTGCCAAGGGAAAATGAGTATCCTAACTACCACCGAAATCAATCGCACATGATCTCAGCATATCCTCTAATGTCTGAATGGTCCTTTCGCTCTGACCATCCGTTTAAGGATGATATTCAGTACTCATATCCAAACGAGAACCCAGCGATTTCTGGAGAGATCGCCAAAATCTGGAGTCAAATCGTCCATCTCTATCCGAAATGATTGACACTGGTACTCCATGACGGGCTATAATCTCGTTAAGGTACAGCTGCGATATCTTTTTCGTATTGTCTGTTTCCTTAAGTGCAAGGAAATGAGCAGACTTTGTCAATCGATCCACAATTACCCAGATCATATTGTGTCCATGTGACGTACAGGGTAACTTGGTGATAAAGTCCATCGTAAGATGTTCCCATTTCCACTTAGGAATCTCTGGTTGCTGCAGAAGCCCAGACGGCTTCTGGTGCTCAACTTTAACCTTAGAGCATGTCAGACATTTACTCACGTAGGTTGCAATGTCTCTCTTCATCTTCGGCCACCAGTAAAACAACTTAATGTCCTGATACATCTTGGTAGAACCTGGGTGAATGGAATACTTGGATTTATGAACTTCGTCCATAACCAATTCACGGAGGTTACCTTTAAGCGGAACCTAGACTCGGTTCATGAAGTACATTACTTCATCCGCTTTCGATATCAGTTTACATTCTAAGCCCTTCAAACCTTCACCTCTCAAATCATCATCTTTCAAAGCTTCCCGCTGTGCATCACGAATTCGATCAGTCAAACTCGTTTGTATGGTCAAACCCAAAGCACGCACACGTAGAGGCTTTTCCCGCTCCTTCCTACTGAGCGCATCTGCAACAACGTTTGCTTTCCCTGGGTGATAACGAATATCACATTCATAATCGTTGAGTAACTCCACCCAACGTCGTTGTCGCATATTGAGCTCCTTCTGATCGAAGATATGTTGGAGGCTCTTATGGTCCGTGTAAATCGTACACTTCGTGCCATACAAGTAGTGTCTCCAGATCTTCAAAGCAAACACAATAGCTCTAAGCTCCAAATCATGTGTTGTGTAATTTTTCTCGTGCACTTTCAATTGTCTGGACACATAGGTTATCACTTTGTCTCTTTGCATTAAAACGCATCCAAGACCCAAACGTGAAGCATAACAGTAAACAATGAAATCATTACTTCCCTCAGGAAGGGAAAGAATAGGTGCACTACAGAGCTTTTCCTTCAACGACTGAAAAGCTTCTTCATGCTTCTCCGTCCAAACAAATTTCCTCTCCTTTTGGGTTAATAGCGTCAACGGTTGCGCTATTCTGGAGAAGTTCTCAATGAACCTTTGATAATACCCAGCAAGCCCTAAGAATTGTCGCACCTCTGACGGAGTCTTTGGCGCTTCCCAATTCTTTATTGCTTCGATCTTAGACGGATCTACATGTATACCTTTCTTATTTATGACATGTCAGAGAAAATGAACTTCTCGAATCCAAAACTCACATTTAGAGAATTTGGCATACAGCTTCTCTTCCTTCAGCAACTCCAAAATTAAGCTCGAATGATTCTCATGATCTTCTTTGGTTCTTGAATAAATAAGTATATCGTCGATGAATACTATCACGAATTTGTCAAAGTAGGGTTTGCATATCCTGTTCATGAGATCCATGAACACAGCTGGCACATTAGTTAAACCAAAGGGCATGACTAGAAACTCATAATGGTCGTATCGTGTTCGAAAGGCTGTCTTTGGAATGTCTTCGTCAGCAACCTTCAACTGATGATAGCCTGAACGCAGATCTATCTTCGAGTAGTAGTTGGATCCCTGAAGCTGGTCAAACAGATCATCAATCCTCGGCAAAGGATACTGGTTCTTGATAGTTAACCTGTTCAGCTCCCTGTAATCTATACACATCCTGAAAGATCCATCTTTCTTCTTTACGAACAGAACAGGCGCACCCCAAGGTGAAAAACTCGGTCGAATGAAACCTTTGTCTAGTAGCTCTTGAAGCTGATTTGACATTTCTTTCATTTCAGACGGTGCCAATCTATAGGGAGATTTTGCAATTGGTGCAGCACCAGGTACCAGATCGATTCGGAACTCGATCTGTCTCGCAGGGGGTAATCCAGGCAAGTCTTTAGGAAAAACTTCTGGATAATCACGAACAATAGGAATCTCCTCGATCTTCCTACATTCGGCCTTTGTATCCATCACGTTAACTAAGAACGCAGGATACCCTTTCCACAACAACTTGAGCATCCTCATAACACTGACAACACTCGACACACGACTCGAACAATCTCCATGGATAACTATCGCTTCGCCACCGCCAGGACTAGGTATCCGCACTTGCTTTTCTAAGCAAACAATCTCTGCTTTGTTCTTAGACAGCCAATCCATCCCCACAACTACATCAAAACTTCCCAACTCCACTGGTAGTAAATGAATACTAAATTTATGACCGCCTAACAGAATACTACAGTCGCGTACGACTTCGCTAGTTTCTATCAGTTTACCATTTGCTAGTTCTATCGAGTACTTCTTACTTAGCTTACTTGTAGGTGAACACAGGAATGGTTCAAAGTTTGTCGAGACAAAACTTAAGTCAGCTCCAGTATCAAAAAGTATGAACGCAGAATGGTTATTGATCATAAACATACCAGTGACAACAGCAGGATCATCACTTGCCTTCCCAGCATTTAGCTCGAACGCTCTACCTTTGGAATTTTGACCTCCCGCCTTAGGACAGTCCTTCTTGAAATGTCCTTGTTCCCCGCACTGGAAGCATCCTTCAAGCTTCGTTCCCTCCGTAGTATATTTGGCAAAGCATTCGCGGGTAGCATGCCTAGTTCGTCCGCATCGGTTACATTTCTTCTGTTCTTCCTCACGAGTTTTTCTCTCAGATCCGCCTCGGCTATCTCTGGTGCCATCCTTTCTAGTACCACTAGAACTTACTGCATATGCCTTCTTTGAACCGTGTTTCCTGTCGCGCTTCTCTTCAGTCTCCTTCCTTGAGCTCTCATACTTACGCTTCTTCGTAACTTCTGTCTTAGTCCCAGAACGCTCCGATCGTTCAGATTTCGCATCTGCTTTGGCCTTGCCCAATGAATTCCCGGTTTCCTCCTTTTTATCAAGACTACCTTTGCGAGCAGCATCATCGGCTAATGATTTTGCCAATGTAGTAGCCTCTAAATAGGTGGTAGGTTTCGCGGATGTAACCATTCTGCGAATTCATGGCGACAATCCCCAGATATACCTTTCTACCTTTACATATTCAGGAGTAACCATTCGTGCAACTAACCTTGCCAAGTCGTTAAAACGAGAAGTGTAAGCTCTGACATTCAGACCTTCCATGGTTAGGTTCCAGAAGTATGTCTCGATTTTCAGAATTTCACTGCGCGGACAGTACTCATTCAAGAGCATCTCTTTAAGTTCGTTCCAGGTCAGACCGTAGGCGGCGACTTCACCTAAAATTTGAACTTGCGAGTTCCACCAAGACAGCGCTTCATCAAGAAAAGAGCAAGAAGCATATCTCACCCGTTGATCAGCAGCACAACCACTGATTGCCATGACGGATTCCATTTTCTCAATCCATCAGGTGATATCTAAGGGTCCTTCAGCACCGGTAATGATCGTGGGTTACAGCCCTGTAATGTTTTGTATGTACATCAGTGCACTGTTCAATAATGTTAATAAAAATCAGGAATTCATTCCAATGATATCATAACACATGAGCTACTAAAACTTTCCGATCACATTTTACCTGGAGGATTTCCATTATGTGCCCCACCAAAACCTTGCCCGTGTGCACCACGTCCACGTCCCTGACCATCATTAGCATTGAGCTGTTCCATGGCAGTATTAACGTGTTGGGCTATGAGTTGAGCCAACTCTTCCAGTGTGGTAGGTAATCCGGTACCCTGTCTTGCTTTTGGCAGAATTTCGTCGTTTCTGTTATCATAACAACAATATCCACATAAGACGATAACCAAAAATAATTCAATCATTAAATGTTAGTGGATAAAACATTGGCATGTAAAATATCCACATATTAATGAGAAAAAATTTTAAACCAAAAGTACATCATTGGTATTTAGTATAGAAATTATTTAAACTTGTTCTCAGTTCAAAAGACTATTCTTGGCATGTCTACATCGACACCCATAAACAAGTTCATATGAAATTCCCAAATAATATCCAAAAATGAAACTGGCACGCAGGCCACAAACACGAAGAACATCAAAAATGTCTAACAATACAATCCATCAAACAACGAAACAAACAAACATCTATCATCAATGCCTCAAACCTAGAAACTCTAACATCTCCTGGACAAGCTTCTCCAAATCCACAACCCTCCAATGCATTTCATCTCTCGCGATGTCGTCTATAACCTTCAACTCCTCATGATCGTCCATATGTCCCTCAAGGTACTTCGCCTTTCCTTTGGCTATGTCTAGGTCTTTGCGCAAAGCGACGAGCTGTCGATCAGAATGGCAATATCGATCTACCCTATCTCCAGTGGGCCTAATCCTCTTCCTACGACGATAATAAACTAACAGCGGCGTAGAAGAAGCGCGTAACTCTAAAACAGGCAAAGAAGACTCAGACAAAACAAGCGGAGGGATCTCAGTAGCAGACTCGATCACAGCAGTAGGTGGGACGACTGATGGCTCTAAGGGTCGAGCCGTGACGATAGTGGCATCCACCACTGGTGCGATAATAGAAAATCCTCCGAGAGTAGGGACACTCCTGATCACGTCTTCGATAACTGGTACAGTGCCAGATGATCGTCCCGTCTCATGGATTGAGAGAGGTACATCATCATCATCTATCCACCCGTTGCTAGTGAAAGCGCATTGGGGGTCTACCTGGCTAGCAAAAGCAGCAGGATTGACGTGGAAAGATGAGGTAAGCTCAGTAGTACCAACCATCTGTGGAGCCATGATAGGTGTCTCTGGCAGCGTAGGTCTGGGTGAAGTCTCGAAATCTGGCTCGTAACCTGAGTCGTGGATCTCAATGACCTTGTGTTCGTACGACATTTGTGACACACATATAACCGTACAAGTAAGTGCGTAATCAACATAAACAGTAACAAACAAGGTCAAATAAACAGAAAAATCACGTATGCACATAAAACACATAATGGTTTTCATACATGATAAAATATTTTGTATGTTTATTTAAAAATTTTGGCTTCGAGAATTTTGGACTTTATATTTCAAAATTCTCCGGTTGAAGTCTAGTGTTTTCCCCGAAAACATCTAGTTCGCTAACCACCAATGGCTCTGATACCAACTTCTGTCACACCCCAAAAACGTATGTGACAACCCTCATAATTCCATGTATCCGTACAATTTATTAATGACAATTAAAGTGCTTGATGATTGCGCTGAATCACTTAATTGCTTTCTGATTTCTGTGTTATACTTACATGTGCTTGTTAACATACTAGTAGTGTACAGAAAAGTTACTAAATAGTCTTGTGTGCTTTTCTGAGTGTTGAAAATTAAAAATGTTACAAATATATATATATATATATATATATATATATATATATATAGGACACTTTACGGATTAATTAAGCACTTTAACGGAACAACACCGAACCGAACCACCGGGCTTTACCCGGAACACAAAAATATTGTCAAACACATTGTTCTTATTTTCTGAGCTAGTTAAGGGGTCCCCGAACACCCTAACACACAATATATTATATAACACACTTATGGCACTAACTAGACACTTAAAACCTAACTAATTCACTAACCATCTAGTTGGAACTCAACCAAACCAACCCCCCCCCCCCAAATCGGTTAGGAGACAAGAAGGACACCCCATGATTTTTTTGAATTGTTTATTTGATTCTTGTCTAGCCATTTGAAGCACACTATCCTTTGGTCATTCACAAGTTGGAGATTATAAAGAAACCATAGGACTTGAACCATCATACACAATCAACACACCTTCAAAACTCACTCTCCTCTCTTCCCTCTTCACCTCTCGGCCGAAGTCCACCTTCATCCAATCTTCTTCAAGCATTCTAAGAGCATACATAGGTCTTAGAGATCATACAACGAAGCTCGGTGTGTTCGGAAGTTGAAGGACCACTCTCATCTTCTTTTAACCACCACTTTTCTACACTCGAACTCCCCTAGCCTTGAGCTACTGGTAAGAACTTAGATCCCTTCATTTTTCATGTTATTTAAGTGGTTAATAGTTATTTGATGATGAGAATCCATGAACACTATAGGGTCATAAACAAAGTCTTGAATATAAAGTAACATAATGATGAAATAAGATGAAAACATGATGTTAATATGAAGTTGTTTTGTTTCTTGTTGATTACCTGATGATTTGCTTGTTAATATTGATGTTGTTGTGATCCCTAAACATGTTAACGGAATCAATCGAACATGAGTTAGAAAGCTAAAAGCTGAAAACAGCTTCTGTCCAAGCATTTGCAGCCAACTTCAGTTGGCTGTAAACAGGTCAATATTTAACGAAAAACGGATTTTCTTGAGTCTATAACAGGCTATTTCGAAATACGGTTCTAATGGCACCAGAATCATAATTTTTGGACTTCGTTTACTATTTTTAAAGGACTGTTTTCGGACAGCAGCTCAAGCTGCATTTTTACTGTTGAAAAGATGTGTTCTTTTTTCCGTCATAACTTGAATTCTGTGTAGAGTTAGCTCATGAAATTTGTACTGTAGATGACCACCGACGTATTTGTAATTCTCTCACTGGAATTTCGTATATCGGACTTGCGAAGAATTTTAAATAAATTATTCCGTGGACTGCAGTCAGAAAAAGATGAATCTGACTTCGGTCTGGAAAATGAATTTTTTATAAAATATTGGTAATGAATTGGATCCCGAGATTTTTAAAAAATAGTATTTGGATCGTTTAAGATATTCTGTAAAAATTTGGGAATTTTTGGAATAAGTTAACTATTTTATTAAAATGCCCGAAAACAGCCCAGTTTTGGATATATAAGTTGAAATGACATAAGTAGTAATTTACGTGTCTAAATGTCGAGTATGTTATCTGAGGATGATCTAACATGTTATATGTCGATGAAAGTAATATGTGCAATATCGTATGCTTGTTCTTGAGTAGCTATAGGTGGAATGTTTATATGAGCGTGAACTATTAAAGTGAATGCATGTTATGTAGTAGATACGTGTAGGAACTTTGTGCTCTATTTGAAACCACTAAATGACTAACTGGTAATCATATTAGGACGTGATTGACCGACCTTGACTGTTAGCTATATTTGAGAATCTAACCGAGCAAACCGAGGTGAGTTCACACTTTTCTACAAAGCATGGTAATTCCCGGTGGGAATGGGAATGGGTTCAGGAATAGGGATTCCTCGTCCTTGGGACGTGTTCAGGAATGAGAATTCCTCATCCTGTTGGGACGGAATTAGACTTACCGGACTAGAAATCTATCAGCGAAGTCCCTCCCTTTATATCGACTTAATCGTCGAGGCTATGGCGAGCGGGTCATTAGTTAATAGCGCTATTAGGTTTAACAAACCTCACACTGTGCCAGTTGGACGGGTGTGTACTAATGGACTATGGCACGTCGGTGATGATAGACACCGACGCTAGGGCACAATTAATTTTCGTTAGTAGTCGATATGATAAACGAGTCTGGTAGTTTAAATAATGGGGTAGCCCCCACGGCCGGAGTGCCGGGCTGGATAGCCAGGGAAGGTGGACATGGGATGGTTAACTGATAAACGTTTTCGAACTATGGGGTAACCCCCACAGCTGGATAGCTGATTAAAATTTAACTACGTTTTTGGAAACAACTCTAAAATGGACAACCAACCGTGAACTCACTCAACTTCGTTGTTGACTCGTTGTTACATGCTTTGCAGGTCGCTAGATGCTATGGGACTTGCACATGGAGGTGGTCGTTGTGGGATGCGAACTGATACGTCCCGTACTTAATAAATAAACCTTATGAACGTATGAAACTTATGTTTTGGGTCTTTAAACTTATGAACTACGAACTTATGTTTTGGCTTAACGTCTTATGCTTCCGCTGTTTAGATTAAACTTGGTTAACTTCCTTTTGGTCACCAATTGTATTGTGGTTGGTTTTACTTTCTAAATTACGTTGTTCAATATGATTGGTGGCTCGATCCTGGTCATGTCACGCCTCCAAGCGGTGATACTCCGCACGGTGGAATTTGGGGGTGTGACAGATTGGTATCAAAGCCATTGGTTATAGTGAACTTGGTTTTAAAAAGGGAAAAGCTTTTTGATAAAAACCAGACTATAACCTGTACAGTGCTCAACGATCGACAACGATGCTTCGCTCCACGTGCAAGACTCGACACAATAGGTGATGTGATTTATGTTATATTGTCGGTTAGATAGTTCACACTGTGCATTAATTAACGTAATAATTGCTATTTGAACCTTGTGTGCTTACTCTCTACTGTCGCCCCACACTCACGCACTTTCGCGACACTTTTCTCACTTACGTTTCTTCGTGGTGAAGATCCTGAGCGGACGCGGAGGACGTATCAACCTAACTCAAGCACAGCTGACGGCTTTGATCAACGAACGAGTTGCTGAGGCACTCGCAGCTGTTCCTGCAGGAGGTATAACCTGCCATATCAACCCATCTTAGGACGTTTAGATCCTACCCTCGCAAACCAACCCTCGTGCTTAACCTTTCTTTTATTCTCGCGCAACAGGTCAACATGCTCAACCTCCTGTGTGCACATTCAAAACATTCATGGATTGCCGACCTAGTACTTTCAGCGGCACAGAAGGAGTTGTAGGTCTTCTTCACTGGTTCGAGAAGCTTGAGTCTGTTTTCGAGATGTGTGAATGCCCTGAAGATCCTAGGGTGAAATATGCTACTGGAACACTCGAAGGTGCTGCGTTAACCTGGTGGAAAGCATAGGTTCAACTACTTGGGTTGGCTATTGCTAATGCCACCCCATGGAATGACTTCAAGGAACTGATCAAAGAAGAGTACTGCAGTATCCACAAGCTGGAGGTGGAATTTTTCAATTTGAAGATGTCGGGGTCTGAGATCGAGGCATACACGAAGAGGTCAAACGAGCTGGCCATCTTGTGTCCTACAATGGTGGACCCTCCCATCAAACGTATTGAGTTGTATGATGTGTGCAAAATGCAACATATAAATTTCATCAATTGTGGCATAAAACTAACCCTTTTTTAGTACTAATGTTGGAAAAAGTGTGCTTTTGTCTTCCTTTTGTATTTTCAGGATTAAATGAGCTCAAATTAACAAAAGAAGCAAAAAGACACCAAAATCTGACATAAATACAAGAAAAGGAACAAGACGTGACATGCCCGACCCCACGACAGCATCTTCCAAAGCAAAACAAGATAACAGGAGACTGAACACGCCCCGTGCTCAGCCAATACGGGGGCGTGCCCAAGTGTCAGCAGAAAAGACAAAGTTGTAGAAGCTTCTATTACCCACCACGGGGCCGTGTTCAGTGGACACGGGGCCGTGGTCAACTATAAGATTCGTACAATCCAGGCAAATCTTCATAGTACAAAGATTCTTCTGCACACGGGGTCGTGCTCAGCGGACACGGGGGCGTGGTCAACTAATAAGACAAAGCTGCATTAAATGAAGAAAGAGAGGATGTGGACACGGCGCCGTGCCCACTGGACACGGGGCCGTGCCCGAGCTTCTGTTCAGCCTATAAATAGGAGTGCTTGGCTCAAGCTCAAACCATCCCTTGGCACACCACCTCTCTCACACTTCACCCACCACCCACCACCACCATAACACCATCATCCACCACCATCATCCATTGTCCATTATAGAGTGTGTGAGTCGTCTCGGGATCCAAGATTGATCGTAAGAGTTCTTGACAATCAAGGCCATGTTTGCCTAAGTCTCTTACATCACTTGGTGAAGACAAAGTGTCTAGTGTAATACTTTTTATTTTCAATTGATGCGTGTGAAGTGTTATATATTTTAGGTGTATATTTTAAGCCCCTTTAACACTTATTTTAGCCAGGTTTTAAATTTATAAAACACGATATTTTACTAACACTAAACACACATATGGGCAAGTGCACCCATCGTGAGCGTAGTATAACATTGGTAAGATACCGAGGTCGTCCAAGGACACAAGAGCTTTTAGTACCGGTTTATCCTCAACGTCTAATCAAAATAAAAAGTTTAGAAAAAGGTTTTAAACTAAGAAAAATAAAAACTAACTAAAATGCTGAAAATAAAAATAAAAGAAAAAACAGATAGACAAGATGAATCACTTGGTTCCGACTCGTATCTAGTGTAACCTTTGATTATTTCCGCACTTTTGCACATAATTAAGAGATTATCTTAGTTATTGTAGTAGGCCCCTCTTTTGAAGGTGACGTTACCCTCACCCCAGTAGTTTGAGTCAGCAAGGATACAATCCTAAAAGGGTGGATTATTGGAAGATAATTAATTAAGTTATTAATGCAATATTATGGTAGGCCCCTCTTTTGGAGGTGACGTTACCCTCGGCTAAGTAGTCTGAGTCAGTAGGGATACAGTCCTAAATAGCCGGGTTATAGTATTAATAGTAGTTAACTTATGAGGGGATCAAAGAGTTTAGACCCCCGCCATCCAATACCGTGAAGTATTGAAGAAGGTCCTACTAAATTTGACCCAGGTCCATTGCAGGACCTCTAAACGCTAAACAATGGCAAGACCTTTACTAAACTGTTCCCTTAACCCCCGACCAGGTAGCCAACATACCTCCATATAGACCGTGGAGATATGAATGGTGAAAATCTTTTATTTTATATAGACAGTAAAATAATTTCAAGACACCACGGAAAAATGATAAAGAAAGATCACCTTCAACATATGCAACTAGTTATTAAAGTCATTAATACGAAACCAAATAAAAAGTGCAAAAGATTAGAAATAAAAAGTATTACACTAGACACTTTGTCTTCACCAAGTGATGTAAGAGACTTAGGCAAACATGGCCTTGATTGTCAAGAACTCTTACAATCAATCTTGGATCCCGAGATGACTCACACACTCTACGATGGACAATGGATGATGGTGGTGGATGATGGTGTTATGGTGGTGGTGGGTGGTGGGTGAAGTGTGAGAGAGGTGGTGTGCCAAGGGATGGTTTGAGCTTGAGCCAAGCACTTCTATTTATAGGCTGAACAGAAGCTCGGGCACGGCCCCGTGTCCACATCCTTCTCTTTCTTCATTTAATGCAGCTTTGTCTTATTAGTTGACCACGCCCCCGTGTCCGCTGAGCACGACCCCGTGGTGCAGAAGAATCTTTGTACTATGCAGATTTGCTGGATTGTGCGAATCTTATAGTTGACCACGGCCCCGTGGTGGGCAATAGAAGCTTCTACCACTTTGTCTTTTCTGCTGACACTTGGGCACGCCCCCGTGCTAGCTGAGCACGGGGCGTGTTCAGGCCTCTGATCTCTTGTTTTGCTTGGGAAGATGTTGTCGTGGGGTCGGGCATGTCACGTTTTGTTCCTTTTCTTGTATTTATGTTAGATTTTGATGTCTTTTTGCTTCTTTTGTTAATTTGAGCTCATTTAATCCTGAAAATACAAAAGGAAGACAAAAGCACACTTTTTCCAACATTAGTACTAAAAAAGGGTTAGTTTTATGCCTCATTTGATGAAATTTATATGTTAATATTTTAACACATCAAATACCCCCACACTTGAATCTTTGCTTGTCCTCAAGCAAAACTCTTTAATATGTGGCTATTTACACTCCCAAATGGAATGGGTAGAAAAGAAGGTTTTTGGGCTTGTCGTAGAGTGTCGGGATTTCCAAGATTCTTTATTTAATTTTATTTTTATTTATTTACAATCCTATTCGTCATGATTTATTTAAAACTTTTCATAAGATAAATTACTTATTAGGGCATAACATGCCTTTGTAAAATTCTATTTATATACAAGTTCACATACCTCACGGGGATCACTAAACACTCGGCCGAAAATGTATTTTTGTGGATCACTCGAGAGCGGCATGGAACTTACTCCTACCATAGGCTTGCCAAGCAATCAATCATCCTCCTTTTTAACTTATATGCCTTTGTAAATATCAAGAGGACTTTGTGGGTTAAGGGTTAGGCTAGGGTTAAAGGTAGGTGGTTGGGTTGGAGGTTAGTGGTTAGTAGAAAAAGGGCGAAAAGCGTAACAAGTGTCGGTTTTCGTATGACTTTCTATTTTTGTAACTTTTATTTTGATGAAGCTTATTTATTCAAACAAAGTTATTTTTGATGAACTTGTTTGTTTATTTTCTTTTGCTTCATCAACAAATTTTTTTTTTTTTTTTTTTTTTGAAAATTCATATGAAGAACCGAACTTGTTACTAAAACAAAGGGGTAAAAATGAAAAAGGTTTTGGTGGGTAAAAAGGGTGTTTGGTTTGGGTTATAAAATGAAAAGGTTTAGGCTCAAAGGGGCTAACTAGGGGGATTTTGGGTAGGTGGTAAAAAAAAAGAAAAATAATGGTGTAGAAATAAAAAGGGTTAGTCCTAATGCCTCCATCATTTACTTACTCGGGTTTAAGTTGGTAAGGACCGGGAATGTATCGTCATGGCAAGTTCTAGAGTCGTAAGAACCAAGCGGCTATTCACACAAGAAACGAAAAATGAGCAATTAGTTCTAATGATATGTAATTGTATGCTCAATAAAGGCTCAAAACTCACTTTTGTGGGAATGGGTTTTTATGTGATCAAGTATATATAATTAAATTTTAACTAAGCTTGTCATGCCTTTTCATAATTTTCTTATGTTGGTTCTTTTTATCACGACGCTATCGGTTGTAAATTCGTAAAAATATAACCTTTTTAAGAACTTGAATTTCCCGAATTAAACCTAGACAAGTAAAAAAAAATTGCTAATTTTTTTGAAAAATATTTGGGGTGATTAGCGGTTCCAATAGAGTTTTGTGTAAGGCTTGCATTTAGGACTTGCAAGATTCAAGGTTTTAGCATCCCCCCCCCCCACACTTAAATTACACATTGTCCTCAATGTGTCCCAAAAATAAGTTTTTAGGTTGATTGAATGTGTAAAAATTGTGAAAAGCAAAATTTTTGTGTTACTGGCTACCTGGACACGGCCCCGTGTTGAGTGAACACGACCCCGTGTTCAGGTGCCAGTAACGGAAACTTACAGAAGGTGAACACGGGGGCGTGTTGAGTGGACACGTCCCCGTGTCTGTCAAGGTCTGCAGAAATTAAACAAACAGCAGGTTCAGGGGAATGGGCACGGGGGCGTGTCGGATGGACACGGCCCCGTGTGGACAGTCTGCAAAGTTGAAAAACAGGTTTCTTTCGTCGGTTTTCCTGTCCCGGCTTTAGTAGTACTAAAGTTTGGTACTCTAAGCCTCGTATGTACCTGCTTAATCAATAAACACCATACCATACCATAGCAAACATCCTACTTTTACCAAAGTTAACATCCATGTCAAAGTTAAAGAAAAAAAATGCAGGAAAAAAAAAGAAGTTAGGAAAAGTAAATTGTTCAACACTTTGGCACGCAGGCCATCAATTGTTCAAGAGTGAAAAAGGGTTAACCTGGGAAGTCATCAACCAACCGCTTCCTCCTCCGCTCCTCTCGCCTACTCCATAGCATCGTCATCATCATCATCGTCATCATCCCCTCCATGGCGTGCAATGTGGTCTCGTATATATCCAACTTCGTCTTGGATCTCGGATAAGTTTCTTTCGATAGCTCTGACCCGGTGGTAGGTGTTGCTCGCCATGTTATAGGTGTTCCTAGTGCACATAAGGTTTTCCTGCAACAAATCATGCAAACTTTGAAAGTTAGGAAAACCGCCTCCCGAGGAGGATGATTGGCCCGGATCACCGTGGGGTTGGTATTGGTACTGATGATGTTGCGGAGCTTGGAGGACAAGCGCTTCTTGCGGGTTCCATGCATGACCTTGCATTCTTTGAAAGGTGACCGTCCCGTCTTCTGCCTCATAAATCAGGTTCATTGAGCGGCATATGTGAATATCCACCGTACCCGACCATGGGCTCCTCTCAAATGACCTAGGTATGTGGGCGAAGTGCTTGAAGAGACGGTACACCCATCCCCCAAAGAAAATAGGAGTCGGTGCACTAGCAAGGCGGTTGTGATGCATGTTTCGGAGCATGAGGAACGGAACATCGAGCGGCCTGCGGTTGTGGATGCAGTGGAGGACAACCAAATCTCTTAACCCAACGACGCCACTACTTTCATGTCTTTGGCTAAGAGAGTAGCCGAGGAGCCTATGAATGTATCTGTATAGCGGATCCCTCAACTTCGTACTCTTAGTGCTGCTCGGATTGTAGTACCCCTCTCCAATCTGAGCCCACATGGCTTGGCGTTCGTTCTCACCTACCTCTCTCATCCCTCCAGTATTTTCTTCATTTCCCGCATCCTCTTCCGCATACAACCCGATAATCGCTCCAAACTGAGCCATGGAGATCGAATATTTCGTTCCGCCACATCGGAATGCTACCCCGTCATTGTCGAACGGGTCGCACCTCGAATTGAATGTGAAAGTGCTATAGAATTCCAACGTGCATTCGTGGACGGAACGGAGCCAAGTTGTTAGGGCGACTCTGAGTGGTCCCGTAACAATGTTGTTAAAACGGTCAATTTGATTCACCAAGGTTAGCAAGTCCGTGTACACTTGCCTCGGGTATTCCTCCGGCCTTGTTTGAAGAATCTCGTATCAAGCTCTTGCATCGAGCTCATTGGCGTTAAATCTTGTGAACTTCCTGGCCATCTGCAAGAATACACCAAAAGTTAGCACGAAACAGAAATATTTTTCGGACAAAACTGCAAACAGCGGGCTGGACACGACCCCGTGTTCAGCGGACACGGCCCCGTGTCCAGGCGTCTGTTACTCAAAAATTTCATTTTTCGACCCGGTTTCGAAAACTTGAAAATTTTTGGTCCAATAGGTGCGGTTTCCCCCGAAAATGAAACCCTAAGCACCGTTTTTCCCAAAATATCCAGTTTACCCTATCAATTTTTTCTTTTTCGGTTCAAGAACAAGGGTTTGGGGTTTTTGTGAGAAATCGGGTGAATCTATGAACAATACAAGTGTATCTACTTCCCTTAACACTAATCTAACTAAATGCAAACAGATCTAAACAAAAATTTGAGGTTCGATCCGGATGAACTTCAAGAACCCTAGATTTTCCCCAAATTTTTGGTGTTTTAACTACATGCAAGTAACTAATCTAACTACTAAAAGTGATAGAATCATACCTTGATGTTGTTAGAGCGATAGGAGACGTCGAAAATCTGTGAAAAATCGCCTGAAACCAGAGCTTTTTCGGGGAAACGGGGCGTGTGGAATGAAGTAACTGTTTTGAAAAAGGGGATTTATCCCGACTGCAGCGCGGACACGGCCCCGTGTCCAGCGGACACGGCCTCGTGCCGAGCACAGTTTTGAATATATATATATATATATATATATTTAGTGCTCGTGTGAGTGCCTTTGTTTCCCATAAGCTTTGGTTGGATAACTTACCGCTTTATTTGTTGTCTCAATCGTTCGTAACTTACCAGGCATGATGTTTTATTCCTCCACTGTTTGAAGCGAAATCTCTTCTTCTTCATCCTCAATGAATCCTTGATAGAGTTTCAGCCGTTGGCCATTGACTTTAAATGGAGGCCCATTCGAGATTTAATTTCAACTGCACCGTGTGGGAAAATATGGGTGATGGAAAAAGGTCCTGACCACCTAGACTTTAATTTACCAGGAAACAATCGAAGTCGTGAATTAAACAAAAGAACTAGATCTCCTACCCGAAATTTATTAGGTTTAATATGTTTATCGTGCAAATTTTTCATTCTTTCCTTATAAATTTCGGAGTTTGAGTATCCATAATTCCTAAGTTCGTCTAATTCATTTAATTGACAAAATCGATTTTTACCAGCAAATTCTAAATCTAAGTTTACATTTTTAATTGCCCAGTAGGCTTTGTGTGCAATTTCTACTGGCAAGTGACAACTTTTTCCATGGACTAGCTTGTATGGGGTTGTACCTATTGTTGTTTTATAAGCAGTTCGAAAAGCCCATAAAGCATCATCTAATTTATCTGCCCATTCCTTTTTATTTAATCCTACGGTTTTTTCGAGTATTCGTTTTAAACCTCTATTAGTCACTTCGGCTTGTCCGTTTGTTTGAGGGTGATATGCTGTTAAGACCCGGTGATAGACCCCATATCTTGTTAAAAATTTTTCAAGTTGATGATTGCAAAAATGGGTACCTCTATCACTTATTAAGGCTTTAGGTGTGCCAAAACGAGAGAATAATTTTTTCAGAAATCTTACCACAACTCTTCCATCATTTGTTGGAAGTGCCTCGGCCTCAGCCCATTTAGACAAATAGTCTATTGCCACAAGTATATATTTGTTTCCTTTCGATGGTGGGAAAGGTCCCATAAAGTCGAGCCCCCACACATCAAAAATTTCACAAACAAGAATCCCATTTTGTGGCATTTTGTTTTTGGAAGAAATATTACATGTTCTTTGGCAAGCATCACACGTCTTGACAAGACTTTGGGCGTCTTTGTAAATGGTTGGCCAATAAAATCTTGAATCAAATACCTTTCGTGCGGTACTAGCGGCACCATGATGCCCTCCGTATGGACCTTCATGACAATGGCGGAGAATTCTCCGTGCTTCATTACCATGTACGCATCGTCGGACGAGTTGGTCGGCACACATTTTGAAAAGATATGGATCTTCCCAAAAATAGTGTTTCACATTGGCAAAGAATTTTTTTCTTTGATAATGTGACCATCCTCTTGTGACTATACCGCTAGCTAGGTAGTTAGCATAGTCAGTGTACCATGGTTCTTCCTTATATTCCACCATTTCCAGGGACTCTGTTGGAAATTTTTCGTTGATTTGCTCGTCCCTGGTCGCCTCCAAAGCTGGGTCTTCTAAGCGTGAAAGATGATCTGCTGCAGTGTTTTCCGCTCCTCTTTTGTCTCTGATTTCAATGTCGAATTCTTGGAGGAGTAGAATCCACCTAATCAAACGTGGTTTTGCGTCCTGCTTCTTGAAGAGATATCAAATGGCTGCATGATCTGTATAGACTATAGTTTTAGAAAGAACAAGATAAGAACGAAATTTATCAAAAGCAAATACCACAGCTAGTAATTCTTTTTCAGTTGTAGTGTAATTTTCTTGTGCATCATTAAGTGTTTTACTAGCATAATAAATTGGGTGGAAATGCTTTTCTTTTCTTTGTCCCAAGACAGCTCCAACTGCAAAGTCACTAGCATCACACATGATTTCGAAAGAAAACTTCCAATCAGGCGCTATCATGATAGGTGCATTGACTAACATTTCCTTTAGGGTTAGAAATGCTTGATTGCAATCCTTGTCAAAGATGAAAGGGGCATCTTTTTCAAGTAATTTTGTTAGAGGTCTTGAGATTCTTGAAAAGTCTTTGATAAACCATCTATAGAATCCGGCATGCCCTAGGAAACTTCTGATAGCTCTTACGGAGGATGGAGGTGGTAATCTAGAAATGGTATCTATTTTGGCTCGATCCACCTCCATTCCTTCGCTTGAGATCTTGTGACCGAGTACTATTCCCTCCGTTACCATGAAATGGCATTTTTCCCAATTAAGGGCGAGGTTAGTTTCCTCACATCGGGATAGCATTCGTTCAAGATTATCGAGGCATTGGTCGTATGAATCCCCAAAGATAGAAAAGTCGTCCATGAAGACTTCCATTGTCTTTTCTATCACATCGTGGAAGATAGCTACCATGCAACGTTGGAATGTTGTTGGGGCATTACATAGACCAAACGGCATGCGTCGATAAGCAAAAGTTCCATAGGGACATGTGAAAGTTGTCTTTTCTTGGTCTTCGGGTGCTATCGGGATTTGAAAGTAACCTGAGAAACCATCCAAGAAACAATAAAATTTATGACCGGATAATCTTTCTAACATTTGATCAATGAAGGGCAAAGGAAAGTGGTCTTTTCTTGTTGCTTCATTTAATCGTCTATAATCTATACATACTCTCCATCCTGTGACGGTTCTTGTTGGTATTAATTCATTCTTTTCGTTAGTTATTACCGTCATACCTCCTTTCTTTGGAACTACTTGGACGGGACTTACCCAAGGACTATCGGAGATAGGATAGATAAGTCCGGTGTCAAGTAATTTGATGACCTCGTTTTTAACCACTTCATGAACATTTGGATTTACTCGACGTTGTGGTTATATGACCGATTTGTAGTCATCATTCATAAAAATTTTGTGTGTGCACATAGAAGGACTAATTCCTTTTATGTCTACAAGTTTCCAAGCTATTGCATTTTTATGTTTTTTTAAAAGACTAATTAATTTTTCTTTTTCTAAGCTATCTAATTTAGACGAAATAATTACAGGTAAATTACCCTCTTTGTCTAGAAAAGCATATTCCAAACCTTTTGGAAGTTCTTTGAGCTCAAGTGGTGGGTCTTTATGAGACTCCTTATTTGGTTGCTCATTTCAATCAAGAACTTTAAAAGTTTGTTCTATGGCGACCTCTTCTTCAACAAAGTGGTCAATCTCTTCACTTGTATCGGGTGGTTCATCTTCATCTTCAATTAGGGGGTCATTATTGCCGAATGGATATTTCATTGATCGTTCAAGATCGACACTTCTTTTAAATGCCCCTAATTGAAGAGGTAGATTGTTGAACTTCCGGTTTTTCAAAGCTTCGTGAGTTTTTACAAATGGTCGCCCCAACACTAGAGGAGCGTCATCGAGGATGACAAAGTCGGTCGGGATTACCATTTGATTTGTTTGAACCAAGACATCTTCAACTATACCGATTGATTTTATTACTTTCCGATTGGATAGAAAAATGGGTATTTGAAGTGGAGAAAAATCACTAATACTTAATTTTTCGAAAATGTAGTTAGGCATTATGTTAACACAAAGATCTTTATCGATTGTGACATTACTAATAAATGAATTTTGAAAGAAACATGGAACCGGTGTAATGTTAATTTCAAATGGGTCTTCTTTTATTAGCGAACTTTGATCATTAGTTAACTTAACACTTACCGTTACGTCAATTTTAGTGTTAGTGTTTAACTCTTTTAAAAACTTAGCATGAGTGGGTACTAAACAATGATTTTCAAAAGAAGGTGACAAGAGATTAATTTCTTCAAAATTAGACTCTTCTTGAATTTTAACGTTGTCGGACTCACCTATTTCGTTGTTTAACTCATGTGTCGGTTTTTCACTTATTTGTTCTTCCATTTTTAAACTTTCAGTTATCTCTTCATTTTTTAATTTTTCTCTTGCGCGGGACTCCTCTTCCCTTGCGCGAGATTCTCTTATACAACGATCGATAACTCTAATGTGTTCTAATATCCTATCGGTTACTTCGGTTATAGAAAAAGAATCGGGATTTTCTAAGCTTGAATCCGGTTGTTCGACCCTTTGTTCTTCATAGTACCCATATGAAGTAGATGGTTCGCACCATTGTTCTTCATTGTAAGCATATGATGGATAAGGTTCGTAATTTTGTTCTTCATAATACTCATATGAGGTGGGTTGTTCACACCATGGCTCCTCATAATAAGCATACGAAGGTGGTGGCTCATATCTTGGTTCCTCAAAGTATGAGTAAGAAGGCTCATACCTTGGTTCATCAAAATATGAGTATGAGGGAGGAGGTTCATACCTTTGGTCTTCATAGGATGTGTATGAAGTTGATGGCTCGTACCTAGGCTCCTCATAGTAGGTGTATGAATTGGATGGTTGATATGAGTGATTATTTTGAACCGAGCGTGCGTTACGACAATTAGTGCAATAATTACCCCTATAATCATCCTCCTCATAGGTGTAGTTGTAACCTCCTGAGTATTGATCCATAAGAATCACTCAGCAGACCACAACCGAGTCTCGAGATTAGAAAACAAAAAATAAAAACGGAAACAGAGGCTGGACACGGCCCCGTGTTGAGTGGACACGGCCCCGTGTTCAGGATCTGTATCTGGGCGTTTTAATTAAATTTACTGATTTTGTTGAGCACGGGGCGTGTTCAGTGAACACGGCCCATGTTCAAGCTACTGTTACTGGGTGTTTTCATTAAAATGTCCAGCACGGCCCCGTGTACAGGCTACTGTAAATGCAAATCTAAACTAAAATGCAGAAAAATGTGCGCGCGTTTTAAAACGGTTTTGAAAAACTGATTAGGCCGTCGATTTTAAGCTTTCTTAAAATCCTTGTGTCCCCGGCAACGGTGCCAAAAACTTGATGCGTGTGAAGTGTTATATATTTTAGGTGTATATTTTAAGCCCCTTTAACACTTATTTTAGCCAAGTTTTAAATTTATAAAACACGATATTTTACTAACACTAAACACACATATGGGCAAGTGCACCCATCGTGAGCGTAGTATAGCGTTGGTAAGATACCGAGGTCGTCCAAGGACACAAGAGCTTTTAGTACCGGTTTATCCTCAACGTCTAATCAAAATAAAAAGTTTAGAAAAAGGTTTTAAACTAAGAAAAATAAAAACTAACTAAAATGCTGAAAATAAAAATAAAAGAAAAAAACAGATAGACAAGATGAATCACTTGGTTCCGACTCGTATCTAGTGTAACCTTTGATTATTTCCGCAAAGAGATTATCTTAGTTATTGTAGTAGGCCCCTCTTTTGAAGGTGACGTTACCCTCACCCCAGTAGTTTGAGTCAGCAAGGATACAATCCTAAAAGGGTGGATTATTGGAAGATAATTAATTAAGTTATTAATGCAATATTATGGTAGGCCCCTCTTTTGGAGGTGACGTTACCCTCGGCTAAGTAGTCTGAGTCAGCAGGGATACAGTCCTAAATAGTCGGGTTATAGTATTAATAGTAGTTAACTTATGAGGGGATCAAAGAGTTTGGACCCCCGCCATCCAATACCGTGAAGTATTGAAGGAGGTCCTACTAAATTTGACCCAGGTCCATTGCAGGACCTCTAAACGTTGAACAATGGCAAGACCTTTACCAAACCGTTCCCTTAACCCCCGACCAGGTAGCCAACATACCTCCATATAGACCATGGAGATATGAATGGTGAAAATCTTTTATTTTATATAGACAGTAAAATAATTTCAAGACACCACGGACAAACGATAAAGAAAGATCACCTTCAACATAAGCAACTAGTTATTAAAGTCATTAATACGAAACCAAATAAAAAGTGCAAAAGATTAGAAATAAAAAGTATTACACTAGACACTTTGTCTTCACCAAGTGATGTAAGAGACTTAGGCAAACATGGCCTTGATTGTCAAGAACTCTTACGATCAATCTTGGATCCCGAGACGACTCACACTCTCTACGATGGACAATGGATGATGGTGGTGGATGATGGTGTTATGGTGGTGGTGGGTGGTGGGTGAAGTGTGAGAGAGGTGGTGTGCCAAGGGATGGTTTGAGCTTGAGCTAAGCACTTCTATTTATAGGCTGAACAGAAGCTCGGGCACGGCCCCGTGTCCAGTGGGCACGGCCCCGTGTCCACATCCTTCTCTTTCTTCATTTAATGCAGCTTTGTCTTATTAGTTGACCACGCCCCCGTGTCCGCTGAGCACGACCCCGTGGTGCAGAAGAATCTTTGTACTATGCAAATTTGCTGGATTGTGCGAATCTTATAGTTGACCACGGCCCCGTGTCTGCTGAGCACGGCCCTGTGGTGGGCAATAGAAGCTTCTACCACTTTGTCTTTTCTGCTGACACTTGGGCACGCCCCCGTGCTAGCTGAGCACGGGGCGTGTTCAGGCCTCTGATCTCTTGTTTTGCTTGGGAAGATGCTGTCGTGGGGTCGGGCATGTCACGTTTTGTTCCTTTTCTTGTATTTATGTTAGATTTTGATGTCTTTTTGCTCTTTTGTTAATTTGAGCTCATTTAATCCTGAAAATACAAAAGGAAGACAAAAGCACACTTTTTTCCAACATTAGTACTAAAAAAGGGTTAGTTTTATGCCTCATTTGATGAAATTTATATGTTAATATTTGAACACATCATCAATCTTTTCGCACTTTTTATTTGGTTTTGTATTAATGACTTTAATAACAAGTTTCTTATGTTGAAGGTGATCTTTCCTTATCGTTTATTCGTGGTGTCTTGGCATTATTTTACTGTCTATATAAAATAAAAGATTTTCACCATTCATATCTCCACGGTCTATATGGAGGTATGTTGGCTACCTGGTCGGGGGTTAAGGGAACGGTTTGATAAAGGTCTTGCCATTGTTCAGCGTTTAGAGGTCCTGCAATGGACCTGGGTCAAATTTAGTAGGACCTCCTTCAATGCTTAACGGTATTGGATGGCGGGGGTCCAAACTCTTTGATCCCCTCATAAGTTAACTACTATTAATACTATAACCCGGCTATTTAGGACTGTATCCCTGCTGACTCAGACTACTTAGTCGAGGGTAACGTCACCTCCAAAAGAGGGGCCTACCATAATTTGCATTAATAACTTAATTAATTATCTTTCAATAATCCACCCTTTTAGGATTGTATCCTTGCTGACTCAAACTACTGGGGTGAGGGTAACGTCACCTTCAAAAGAGGGGCCTACTACAATAACTAAGATAATCTCTTAAAATAGTGCAAAATTGCGGAAATAATCAAAGGTTACACTAGATACGAGTCGGAACCAAGTGATTCATCTTGTCTATCTGTTTTTTCTTTTATTTTTATTTTCAACATTTTTAGTTAGTTTTTATTTTTCTTAGTTTAAAACATTTTTCTAAACTTTTTGATTTGATTAGACGTTGAGGATAAACCGGTACTAAAAGCTCTTGTGTCCTTGGATGACCTCGGTATCTTACCAACACTATACTACGCTCACGATGGGTGCACTTGCCCATATGAGTGTCTAGTGTTAGTGAATATCGTGTTTTATAAATTTAAAACTTGACTAAAAAGTGTTAAAGGGGCTTAAAATATACACCTAATATATATAACACTTGACACCCATCAAGTTTTTGGCGCCGTTGCCGGGGACCCAAGGATTTTAAGAAAGTTAGGAATCAACGGCCTAATCGTTTTTCTTATTTTTCATTTTTTTAGGATTTTTTTTTTAGTTTTTTTTCTGTTTTTGCAGAGCTCAGCACGGGCCGTGCCTGGTCGGACACGGGCCGTGCCCAGCACTATCACTGGCAGTTTTTATTTTCCGAGTTACAGAGGGCTGAGCACGGGGCCGTGTCGGTGCAACACGGGGCCGTGTCCAACTCCCAGTAACAGGGATCCGGAGAACAATTACTGTAAACCTGACCACGGGCCGTGTTCACTGAGCACGGGGCCGTGGTGAACTTTCTGACCAACGTTCTTTTCTGTTTTTATTGCAGGACTTGGAACCCAGGTGCCACATTTGAACTTCCTACGTAGTGCATGAGCTCCAGTTCTAGTAGAGACATAAAAGAACCTCTAGAAGAACCCGAACGCTTTCTCAGAAAAAGACTTAAAGCTAAAGATCAAGAGAAAGTTTCAGGGGACCCACTTCCAATGGCGGACCAACGTACCCTCATGGATTACTTACGGCCCACCGTAGGTAATCTCGGCGCCGCTATCAATGCACCGAATGTCGAAGCCAATAACTTCGAACTTCGGCCACATTTGATACAAATGCTTCAAAACTCCGCAACCTTCCATGGGCTTGCAGACGAGGATCCCCATCTACATATTACTAATTTCTTAGAAATATGTGATACCTTTCGGATCAATGGAGCATCAAATGACGCCATCCGCCTTCGAATGTTTCCATTTTCACTAAAAGACCGAGCTAAGGCTTGGCTTAACACCCTCCCAGTTGGCTCGGTAAACACCTGGGATGAACCAGCCCAAAAGTTTCTATATAAGTATTTCCCTCCTGCTAAAACGGCTAAATTAATGACTGAAATTAATACATATTCACAAGAGGATGGGGAATCCTTATATGAAACTTGGGAAAGGTTCAAGGAGCTACTAAGAAAGTGTCCTCATCACGGTCTTGCGATATGGCAACAAGTATCCACTTTCTACAATGGATTGTTGCCACACACCAGACAAACACTTGATTCTAGCTCCGGGGGACTTTTAGGTAATCGTCGCCCAAATGAAATATATAATCAAATTGAGGAAATTGCTCAAACCAATTTTCAATGGCACACTCCCCAAGGTAATAAATCTGTTGCCCCGGGCAACCATAAGGTTGATGAAAGCACTTCTTTGCAAGCCCAAATCGAGGCCCTCTCTTCGAAAATCAGAAAGCTAGAAATGACAAAAACGGCCTCGGTTATGGCTTGTGAAGGGTGTGGTGGGCCACATGAAAATTGGAGTTGTATGAAAGAATTAGATGAACAAACAGAAACGGTAAACTACATTGATAATAGACCTAGGCCGTCGGGTCCACCAACGGGTACCTACAACCAAGGATGGTGTAACCTCCCTAATATTGGTTGGAGAGATCCCGGCAATAGTAGTAACCAACAAAACCAACGAACTAACTTTCAACAACCACAAAATTTCTCTCAACAACAAGGTGGAAGAGAAAGGCTTGAAAATACTGTATCTCGCCTCATCTCCGACACCGAAAAGAAAAACTCGGATCGATTTTCAACAATTGGAATCGAATTTTAGAAATTAACAAGCTAGCATTCAAAACATTGAAAAACAATTAAATCAAATAGCTCAAAATTTCTCCGAGAGACCACAAGGCGCGTTACCTAGCAATACCGAAACCAACCCGAAAGCACAAGTACATCTCATCACATTGAGAAATCGAACCGTGGGTCCCGAGGAGGCCTCCATCACCACCAAATGAAAGAAGCCCAGTCCTAGCCAAAGCACGACTCCACCCCGCATCAGAAAAGGCTTCTTTACCAATCAAGAGCCCACCAAGACTCCTCCAATTCCATACCCCGGTAGGTTAAATTGTCAAAAAACCGATGAGCAATTCGCAAAGTTCGAAAATTTATTAAAACAATTGCATGTTAATATTCCTTTTATTGAGGTCCTAACCCAAATGCCTAAATATGCAAAATTCATGATGGATTTCCTCACTCACAAAAGGAAAATTGAATCATTGCAATTAGTTAATTTAGGCGAAGAATGCTCCGCCCTAGTACTCAACAAACTCCCACAAAAGAAAATTGATCCCGGAAGTTTCACAATTCCTTGCTCGATCGGGGAATCCCCCATTCGTAATGCATTAGCCGATCTTGGGGGCTAGCATTAACCTCATGCCCACATCAATGTTCAAACGACTCGGCTTAGGAACAACAAGCCCTACAAAGATGAGCATACAACTCGCCGACAGATCCGTCAAATTTCCACAAGGTGTCGCTGAAAATCTATTGGTCAAAGTTGACAACTTCGTTTTCCCAACCGACTTTGTCATCCTAGACATGGAAGAAGACACCGATGTCCCTCTCATCCTCGGGAGGCCATTTCTAGCCACCGCCCAAGCAGTGGTGGATATGAATGACGGAACGTCTAACATTGAAGTTTGGGGACAAGGAAGTGAAGTTTGAATGTGGAAAAGGAGTAGAGGACGAAGACCCGGGTCAACTACATGAAGGTCATAGACTCAAGCTTGGATGACGCTCTCCGACGGTGTAACATGGGATGCAATACATCCCACTTGGGTAACATATGACCAGGCTTTGGGTCTAGCCAAGGACCCTTATAAACGTGGCGCACCACGGAGGCATTCCGCGGAACTATCCTTAGTTTAGTTTAGATTAAATTTTATGTTTTCTAGTTAGTTTTAATTTTCAGGAATAAAACACACTTGAGATGACAAAGGATACAAGGGAAACTTGAACCAGCACCCCATGCAGGAAAACAGAACCATCCGACAAATTTCTTTGTTTACAGTAAGTTCGGCACGGGCCGTGTCCCACCCAACACGGCCCCGTGCTGCACAATCTGTAGAAAAAGACCCAGTTCAGGTAACTGGACACGGGTCGTGTTCACCCAACACGCCCCCGTGTCCAGGCTTCTGTTTCTCTTGATTTAATTTTGTTACTGGCACTTGAACACGGGGCCCGTGTTCAGTGCCCAGTAACACAAAATTTTTGCTTAAATCACACATTTTACACATTCAATCAACCTAAAAACTTATTTTTGGGACACATTGAGGACAATGTGTAATTTAAGTGTGGGGGGGGGGGGGGGATGCTAAAACCTTGAATCTTGCAAGTCCTAAATACAAGCCTTACACAAAACTCTATTGGAACCGCTAATCACCCCAAATTTTTTCAAAAATTTTCATTTTTTTACTTGTCTAGGTTTAACTCGGGAAATTCAAGTTCTCAAAAAGGTTATGTTTTTACGAATTTACAACCGATAGCGTCGTGATAAAAAGAACCAACATAAGAAAATTATGAAAAGGCATGGCAAACTTAGTTAAAATTTGATTATATATACTTGATCACATAAAAACCCATTCCCACAAAAGTGAGTTTTGAGCCTTTATCGAGCATACAATTACATATCATTAGACTAAATGCTCATTTTTCGTTTCTTGTGTGAATAGCCGCTTGGTTCTTACGACTCTAGAACTTGCCATGACGATACATTCCCGGTCTTTACCAACTTAAACCCGAGTAAGTAAATGATGGAGGCATTAGGACTAACCCTTTTTATTTCTACACCATTATTTTTCTTTTTTTTTACCACCTACCCAAAATCTCCCTATTAGCCCCTTTGAGCCTAAACCTTTTCATTTCATAACCCAAACCAAACACCCTTTTACCCACCAAAACCTTTTTCATTTTTAACCCTTTGTTTTAGTAACAAGTTCGGTTTTTCATATGACTTTTCAAAAAAAAAATGTGTGTTGATGAAGCAAAAAAAAATAAACAAACAAGTTCATCAAAAATAACTTTGTTTGAATAATAGCTTCATCAAAATAAAAATTACAAAAATAAAAAGTCTTACAAAAACCGACGCTTGTTACGCCTTTCGCCCTTTTTCTACTAACCACTAACCCAACCACCTACCTTTAACCCAAGCCTAACCCTTCACCCACAAAGTCCTCTTGATATTTACAAAGGTATATAAGTTAAAAAGGAAGAGGATTGATTGCTTGGCAAGCCTATGGTAGGAGTAAGTTCCATGCCGCTCTCGAGTGATCCACAAAACACATTTTCGGCCGAGTGTTGAGTGATCCCTGTGAGGTATGTGAACTTGTATATAAATAGAATTTTACAAAGGCATGTTATGCCCTAATAAGTAATTTATCTTATGAAAAGTTTTAAATAAATCATGACGAATAGGAATGTAAATAAATAAAAATAAAACTAAATAAAGAATCTTGGAAATCCCGACACTCTATGATAAGCTCAAAAACCTTCTTTTCTATCCATTCTATTTGGGAATGTAATAGCCACATATTAAAGAGTTTTGCTTGAGGACAAGCAAAGATTCAAGTGTGGGGGTATTTGATGTGTGCAAAATGCAACATATAAATTTCATCAATTGTGGCATAAAACTAACCCTTTTTTAGTACTAATGTTGGAAAAAGTGTGCTTTTGTCTTCCTTTTGTTTTTTCAAGATTAAATGAGCTCAAATTAACAAAAGAAGCAAAAAGACACCAAAATCTGACATAAATACAAGAAAAGGAACAAGACGTGACATGCCCGACCCCACGACAGCATCTTTCCAAGCAAAACAAAATAACAGAAGACTGAACACGCCCCGTGCTCAGCCAGCACGGGGGCGTGCCTAAGTGTCAGCAGAAAAGACAAAGTTGTAGAAGCTTCTATTGCCCACCACGGGGCCGTGCTCAGCGGACACGGGGCCGTAGTCAACTATAAGATTCGCACAATCCAGGCAAATCTTCATAGTACAAAGATTCTTCTGCACACGGGGTCGTGCTCAGCGGACACGGGGGCGTGGTCAACTAATAAGACAAAGCTGCATTAAATGAAGAAAGAGAGGATGTGGACACGGGGTCGTGCCCGAGCTTCTGTTCAGCCTATAAATAGGAGTGCTTGGCTCAAGCTCAAACCATCCCTTGGCACACCACCTCTCTCACACTTCACCCACCACCCACCACCACCATAACACCATCATCCACCACCATCATCCATTGTCCATCATAGAGTGTGTGAGTCGTCTCGGGATCCAAGATTGATCGTAAGAGTTCTTGACAATCAAGGCCATGTTTTCCTAAGTCTCTTACATCACTTGGTGAAGACAAAGTGTCTAGTGTAATACTTTTTATTTTCAATCTTTTCGCACTTTTTATTTGGTTTTGTATTAATGACTTTAATAACTAGTTTCTTATATTGAAGGTGATCTTTCCTTATCGTTTGTCCGTGGTGTCTTGGCATTATTTTACTGTCTATATAAAATAAAAGATTTTCACCATTCATATCTCCACGGTCTATATGGAGGTATGTTGGCTACCTGGTCGGGGGTTAAGGGAACGGTTTGGTAGAGGTCTTGCGATTGTTCAGCGTTTAGAGGTCCTGCAATGGACCTGGGTCAAATTTAGTAGGACCTCCTTCAATACTTAACGGTATTGGATGGCGGGGGTCCAAACTCTTTGATCCCCTCATAAGTTAACTACTATTAATACTATAACCCGGCTATTTAGGACTGTATCCCTGCTGACTCAGACTACTTAGTCGAGGGTAATGTCACCTCCAAAAGAGAGGCCTACCATAATTTGCATTAATAACTTAATTAATTATCTTTCAATAATCCACCCTTTTAGGATTGTATCCTTGCTGACTCAAACTACTGGGGTGAGGGTAACGTCACCTTCAAAAGAGGGGCCTACTACAATAACTAAGATAATCTCTTAAAATAGTGCAAAAGTGCGGAAATAATCAAAGGTTACACTAGATACGAGTCGGAACCAAGTGATTCATCTTGTCTATCTGTTTTTTCTTTTATTTTTATTTTCAGCATTTTTAGTTAGTTTTTATTTTTCTTAGTTTAAAACATTTTTCTAAACTTTTTCATTTGATTAGACGTTGAGGATAAACTGGTACTAAAAGCTCTTGTGTCCTTGGACGACCTCGGTATCTTACCAACACTATACTACGCTCACGATAGGTGCACTTGCCCATATGAGTGTCTAGTGTTAGTGAATATCGTGTTTTATAAATTTAAAACTTGACTAAAAAGTGTTAAAGGGGCTTAAAATATACACCTAATATATATAACACTTGACACCCATCACTGTACCTTAAGGGCTTGGTGCCAGAAATTCAAAGCCACGTAACCTTAGCTAATCTTGGCACCATTCAGCAAGTCATCAAGTTGGCTCATCGTCTCACTGATCAGGCAGTTGAGCAAAACAGGCTGCCCAAGCGTATTAGCGCTGCTACTACTGATGCCCCCAATGATAACAAGCAAAAATGGGATGGAAATTCGGGCAAAGGCTCTACCTCTGTTCAGTCCCAATCGCAGCAACGAAGGACTGAGGACGATAGGAGCCCCAGTCAGCAGCCTTCTGGAAATCAAGGCCAGGGTGGATACAAGGGGAATCACCCCAAATGTAATCGCTGTAACTTGCACCACAGCGGGCCATGTGGTAAAGGCAACTGTCATCGATGCAACAAGCCTGGTCATGTTGCAAGAGATTGCAGGAGTCAGCGTCCAGCGAATCAGAACCGGCAGCAACAGCAAGCCCCACCAAATCAACGCCAGCAGCAGCAACAACAAGGTAACAACAAAGGGTCCTTTCAATGTGGTGATGAGGGTCATTTCAAGAAAGACTGCCCCCAGCTAAATCAGAACCAGAACAATAACAATCAGGGGAATGGAAACGGCAATGGGGGAAACAATAATGGCAATGGAGCCAGGGGACGTGTTTTCGTGCTAGGTCTGGGTGATGCAAGGAACGATCCCAACGTTGTGATGGGTAAGTTTCTTCTGGATGATTTCTTTGTTACTGTTTTATTTTATTCGGGTGCCGATACTAGCCACGTATCCTTAAAAGTTAGCCAAATGCTTAAGCGCACTCCAACACTTTTAAACACCAAACACACGGTAGAGCTAGCCAATGGTAAAAGTTTAGAGGCTACACATGTAGTTAAGGGTTGCAAGCTTGTCCTTGCCGGTCAGACCTTTTCTATCGACCTCATTCCTATCGTTCTGGGTAGTTTTGACGTTGTCATTGGGATGGATTGGTTATCTCAACACCAGGCGGAGATTAATTGCAAGGAGAAAATCGTCCGTATTCCTCATTCTGGTGAAGAAACCCTCGTGATTCATGGCGACAAGAGTGGTGCTGTTGTAGGCATCATCTCTTTCCTTAAGGCCAAGAAGTGTTTGCGAAAGGGCCACACTGCCATTCTAGCACTCGTTACTAACACATCAACGGAAGAGAAGATAATTGAAGACATTCCTATTGTGCGCGATTTTCCTGAGGTATTTCCTGAGGAATTACCTGGTCTTCCGCCTCATCGTCATGTTGAATTTCAAATCGAGCTAGCTCCTGGAGCAGCGCCAATAGCTCGAGCACCTTATCGTCTAGCTCCATCAGAACTTGAAGAACTGTCTACGCAACTACAAGAACTCTTGGAAAAGGGTTTCATACGTCCTAGCTCTTCGCCATGGGGAGCTCCAGTGTTATTCGTGAAGAAGAAAGACGGTACCTTCAGAATGTGTATTGACTACCGTGAACTCAACAAGGTGACCGTGAAGAATTGTTATCCTCTACCACGCATTGATGACTTGTTCGACCAGTTGCAAGGGTCGAGCTATTACTCTAAGATTGATTTGAGATCGGGATACCATCAGTTAAGAGTTCGAGAGGAGGACGTCTCCAAAACAGCATTCAGAACTCGTTACGGCCATTGCGTGTTTCTAGTTATGCCTTTCGGATTAACGAATGCACCTGTGGTCTTCATGGATATCATGAAACGAGTGTGCAAGCCTTACCTGGATAAGTTTGTCATAGTGTTCATCGACGACATCCTGATCTATTCTAAGAGTCAGGAGGAACACGAGCAACATCTAAGGCTTATTCTGGAACTTCTTCGAAAAGAGCAGTTGTATGCCAAGTTTTCGAAATGTGACTTCTGGCTTCACGAAGTCCACTTTCTTGGCCATGTGGTAAACAAGGATGGGATTCATGTAGATCCATCCAAGGTTGATTTGATCAAGAACTGGCCTGCACCCCGTACACCAATAGAAATCCGCCAATTCTTGGGTTTGGCAGGATATTGCAGAAGGTTTATCAAAGATTTCTCCGAGATTGCGCAACCTCTCACTTCACTGACTCAGAAGGGTGTCACCTATCGTTGGGGTGATGCACAGGAATCTGCCTTTCAGCACTTAAAAGATAGACTTTGTAGCGCGCCTATCCTCTCATTGCCTGAAGGCACAGACGATTTTGTGGTTTATTGTGACGCTTCCATCCAAGGATTGGGCTGTGTGTTGATGCAACGAGATAAAGTCATTGCTTATGCATCACGCCAACTTAAGGTTCATGAAAGGAACTACACTACACACGACTTGGAATTGGGAGCAGTTGTTTTCGCGCTTAAGATATGGAGACATTACCTGTACGGTACCAAGTGCACCATTTACACCAATCACAGGAGTCTCGAGCATATCTTCTAGCAAAAGGAATTAAATATGCGACAACGCCGATGGGTCGAGCTCTTGAATGATTATGAATGTGCGATCAAGTATTATCCAGGCAAGGCCAATGTTGTGGCCGATGCCCTAAGCCGAAAGGATACTATACCTTAGCGTGTACGTGCATTACAGCTTACCATCCAATCTAACCTTCCCGCTCAGATTCGCGATGCTCAGGTTGAAGCATTGAAAGCAGAGAACATCAGGGCTGAGTCCCTACGAGGATCGAGACAACGGCTAGAACAAAAGGAAGACGGCGCCTACTATGTAACAGGGCGTATATGGGTTCCACTTTACGGAAACTTATGCGAACTTGTGATGGATGAAGCGCACAAGTCTCGTTATTCAGTACATCCTGGTTCGGATAAGATGTACCATGATCTCAAGACTACATACTGGTGGCCTAGCATGAAAGCCCACATAGCAACCTACATTAGCAAGTGTTTGACTTGTGCGAGAGTCAAGACTGAATATCAGAAACCATCAGGCCTACTACAACAACCAGAGATCCCGAAATGGAAATGGGAGTAAATTTCCATTGATTTCGTTACTGGTCTGCCCAGATCTCAACGCGGAAATGATACCATTTGGGTGATCGTGGATCGACTGACCAAGACTGCACATTTTCTGGCTATCAAGGAAACGGATAAGTTTTCTACTCTAGCAAACATTTACCTAAAGGAAGTGGTATCAAGGCACGGACTGCCAACCTCCATCATTTCTGATCGTGACGAGCGTTTTACTTCGGAATTGTGGCAAGCCATGCACAAGTCTTTTGGCTCACGTTTAGATATGAGCACCGCTTATCACCCACAGACGGATGGGCAATCTGAACGCATCATCCAGACCCTTGAAGACATGCTTAGGGCATGTGTAATCGATTTTGGTAATGGCTGGGAAAAGCACCTCCCGCTAGTGGAGTTTTCGTATAACAACAGCTACCACACCAGCATCCAGGACGCTCCGTTCGAAGCATTGTACGGACGGAAGTGCCGATCACCTCTCTGTTGGGCAGAAGTTGGTGACAGTCAAATCACTGGCCCAGAACTTGTAGTAGATACAACCGAGAAGATTGCTCAGATACGACAACGAATGGCGGCAGCTCGTGACCGTCAGAAAAGCTATGCTGATAAGCGAAGAAAGCCACTCGAGTTCCAGGTTGGGGATCGGGTGCTACTCAAAGTCTCACCTTGGAAAGGTGTAGTTCGTTTTGGAAAACGAGGTAAACTCAATCCGCGTTATGTCGGACTGTTCGAAATCATTGAGAAAATTGGCAAGGTGGCCAACAGGTTGAATCTACCTGAAGAACTCAGCGGAGTTCACAATGTATTCCACGTGTTAAATCTGAAGAAGTGTCTGTCAGACGAGACCCTCATAGTTCCTCTCAAGGAGCTCACTATCGACGACCAACTGCGATTCGTCGAGGAACCAGTAGAGATTACTGATTGAGATGTTAAAATTCTCAAGCGCACCAGGATACCTCTCGTCCGAGTTCGTTGGGATTCCCGTCGTGGCCCAGAGTATACATGGGAACGAGAAGACCAGATGAAACTCAAGTATCCCCAGCTGTTTAAGAAAAATGCAACCACTACTGAGGCTGAAGCTACTGCAGAATTTCGGGACGAAATTCCAAATCAACGGGGGGATGATGTGACACCCCAGGAAACCAACGCAACATAACTAGCTTCCTCAGTAACCACGAGCTAAATTTCGAGACGAAATTTTCTTAACAGGGGGAGAATGTGACAACCCTCATAATTCCATGTATCCGTACAATTTATTAATGACAATTAAAGTGCTTGATGATTGTGCTGAATCACTTAACTGCTTTCTGATTTCTGTGTTATACTTACATGTGCTTGTTAACATACTAGTAGTGTACAGAAAAGTTACTAAATAGTCTTGTGTGCTTTTCTGAGTGTTGAAAATTAAAAATGTTACAAATATATATATATATATATATATAGGACACTTTATGGATTAATTAAGCACTTTAACGGAACAACACCGAACCGAACCACCGGACTTTACCCGGAACACAAAAATATTGTCAAACACATTGTTCTTATTTTCTAAGCTAGTTAGGGTCCCCAAACACCCTAACACAATATATTATATAACACACTTATGGCACTAACTAGACACTTAAAACCTAACTAATTCACTAACCATCTAGTTGGAACTCAACCAAACCAAACCCCCCCCCCCCCCACCCCCCAAATCGGTTAGGAGACAAGAAGGACACCCCATGATTTTTTGAATTGTTTATTTGATTCTTTTCTAGCCATTTGAAGCACACTATCCTTTGGTCATTCACAAGTTGGAGATTATAAAGAAACCATAGGACTTGAACCATCATACACAATCAACACACCTTCAAAACTCACTATCCTCTCTTCCCTCTTCACCTGTCGGCCGAACCCACACTCCCACACATCCACCTTCATCCAATCTTCTTCAAGCATTCTAAGAGCATACATAGGTGTTAGAGATCATACAACGAAGCTCGGTGTGTTCGGAAGTTGAAGGACCACTCTCATCTTCTTTTAACCACCACTTTTCTACACTCGAACTCCCCTAGCCTTGAGCTAGTGGTAAGAACTTAGATCCATTCATTTTTCATGTTATTTAAGTGGTTAATAGTTATTTGATGATGAGAATCCATGAACACTATAGGGTCATAAACAAAGTCTTGAATATAAAGTAACATAATGATGAAATAAGATGAAAACATGATGTTAATATGAAGTTGTTTTGATTCTTGTTGATTACCTGATGATTTGCTTGTTAATATTGATGTTTGATGTTGTTGTGATCACTAAACATGTTAACGGAATCAATCGAACATGAGTTAGAAAGCTAAAAGCTGAAAACAGCTTATGTCCAAGCTTTTACAGCCAACTTCAGTTGGCTGTAAACAGGTCAATATTTAACGAAAAACGGATTTTCTTGAGTCTATAACAGGCTATTTCAAAATACGGTTCTAATGGCACCGGAATCATAATTTTTGGACTTCGTTTACTATTTTTAAAGGACTGTTTTCGGACAGCAGCTCAAGCTGCATTTTTACTGCTGAAAAGATGTGTTCTGTTTTCCATCATAACTTGAATTCTGTGTAGAGTTAGCTCATGAAATTTGTACTGTAAATGACCACCGATGTATTTGTAATTCTCTCACTGGAATTTCGTAAATCGAACTTACGACGAATTTTAAATAAATTATTCCGTGGACTGCAGTCAGAAAAAGATGAATCTGACTTCGGTCCGGAAAATGAATTTTTATAAAATATTGGTAATGAATTGGATCCCGATATTTTTACACAATAATATTTGGATCGTTTAAGATATTCTGTAATAATTTGGGAATTTTTGGAATAAGTTAACTATTTTATTAAAATGCCCGAAAACAGCCCAGTTTTGGATATTTAAGTTGAAATGACATAAGTAGTAATTTACGTGTCTAAATGTCGAGTATGTTATCTGAGGATGATCTAACATGTTATATGTCGATGAAAGTAATATGTGCAATATCGTATGCTTGTTCTTGAGTAGCTATAGGTGGAATGTTTATATGAGCGTGAACTATTAAAGTGAATGCATGTTATGTAGTAGATACGTGTAGGAACTTTGTGCTCTATTTGAAACCACTAAATGACTAACTGGTAATCATATTAGGACGTGATTAACCGACCTTGACTGTTAGCTATATTTGATAATCTAATCGAGCAAACCGAGGTGAGTTCACACTTTTCTATAAAGCATGGTAATTCCCGGTGGGAATGGGAATGGGTTCAGGAATAGGGATTCCTCGTCCTTGGGACGTGTTCAGGAATGAGAATTCCTCGTCCTGTTGGGACGGAATTAGACTTACCGGACAAGAACTCTATCAGCGAAGTCCCTCCCTTTATATCGACTTAATCGCCGAGGCTATGGCGAGCGAGTCATTAGTTAATAGCACTATTAGGTTTAACAAACCTCCCACCGTGCCAGTTGGACGGGTGTGTACTAATGGACTATGGCACGTCGGTGATGATAGACACCGACGCTAGGGCACAATTAATTTTCATTAGTAGTCGATATGATAAACGAGTCTGGTAGTTTAAATAATGGGGGGCCCCCTCGGCCGGAGTGCCGGGCTGGATAGCCAGGGAATTGGACATGGGATGGTTAACTGATAAACGTTTTCGAACTATGGGGTAACCCCCACGACTGGATAGCTGATTAAAATTTAACTACGTTTTTGGAAACAACTCTAAAATGGACAACCAACCGTGAACTCACTCAACTTCGTTGTTAACTCGTTGTTACATGCTTTGCAGGTCGCTAGATGCTATGGGACTTGCACATGGAGGTGGTCGTTGTGGGATGCGAACTGATACGTCCCGTACTTAATAAATAAACCTTATGAACTTATGAAACTTATGTTTTGGGTCTTTAAACTTATGAACTACGAACTTATGTTTTGGTTTAACGTCTTATGCTTCCGCTGTTTAGATTAAACTTGGTTAACTTCCTTTTGGTCACCAATTGTATTGTGGTTGGTTTTACTTACTAAATTACGTTGTTCAATATGATTGGTGGCTCGATCCTGGTCATGTCACGCCTCCAAGCGGTGATACTCCGCACGGTGGAATTTGGGGGTGTGACAACGTAGTAGCGGAATATTAAACGTAGTGGTGACGGAAGTTGGTGCCCATTTATACCTTGTCAGACGATGCATTCTTTTGTTGGACTTTTTGACATATTTTAAAACATAAATATTAAACATTACATTTTAAAGTCACGACACAACCACAAAAGTTAAGTTGTTTTGATCCTCGCGGATCTTATTATAAACGTCCCAAATATTTTAAAAGTTGTCCAACATATTTACACAAAACAACATGCATCATCAACCACAAGATACGCCATGATTTCCTGAAGCCAAACTCAAGTACCAGTAGAACACGCTAAAATCAAGTGTCAACACAAAGGAAGGTGAGTTCACTTATTCGTTTACTAACAATTTTATTCCAAGGAAAACTTTCTGTTTTGGTGTTTATTTGAAAACATCTATATAATTTTGAAAGTCCATTTTACTTCTTTATTAAAATCCATGGGCCTTCCGTCGCAGTTTCAAGAACCCGACAATATTGTTACTACCCAGGTTTTTGTATATTAAATTATTGCGTCAATTTTCAGACTCGTATGTTAGCTAGACGATACGAACTATATATTAACCATGCAGGGATAATCAATGCTAGACAATAAATAGAATCAAAATTTGTCGCTTGACTTGACACGGGGCGACCGATCACGATGGGGTTGTCAACCCGATAGATCTACCAACAATTCCTCGCGTACATTACTTAAATGATTAAACGACATCATGGGCGCAGTGTCACACCCCCAAAACCCACCATGCGGAGTATCACCGTTTGGAGGCGTGACATGACCAGGATCGAGCCACCAATCATATTGAACAACGTAATTAAGTAAATAAAACCAACCACAATATAATTGGTGACCTAAAGAAGGTAACCGACTTTAAGTTAACAGCGGAAGCATAAAACATAAGTCCAAAACATAAGTTCCATAGTTCATAAGTTTAAAGTCCAATACGTAAGTTTAAGAAATTCATAAGGATTAAATGTTAAGCACGGGACATAAAAGTCCATATCCCACAACAACCTCCTCCTCGGGCAAGCTCCATAAGCATCTAACGACCTGTAAGGCATGTAACAACGAGTCAACAACAAAGTTGAGTGAGTTCACGTTTGGTTGTTTAGTTTTACGTTGTTTCCGAAAACATGGTTTGTCTTTTGCTGGCTTACTTGCCGTGGGGGTTACCCCATAGTTGAAAATATGATTAATCAGTTTCTTCTTTATTACCCAAACCATATCCATAATTAGTGGGGGCTTCCCCATGTGAACCACTAGACCGTTACCATATCGACAACTGACGAACAATAGTTGTGCCATACGTCAATGTCTATCATCATTAACAGTTTGCCATAGTCCATTAGTACACGCCCGTCCGACTGGCACGGTGTGAGGTTTGTTAAACCTAATAGCGCTATTAACTAATGACCCGCTCGCCATTGGCCTCGGCGATTAAGTCGATATAAAATGAGGGACTTAATGATAGAGTTTTGTCTAGTAAGTTTTAAGGTTGTTGTCCTACCCAAGGAGGACGAACGTACGTATTCTACCCAAGGAGAATACACATGATTAATATTGGCATCCTACCTATGGAGGATGGTGGTACATATCCTACCCAAGGAGGATATGTAGGTTCCATTTTAATTCCTTAACCCCATTCCCAACCACCAGGAATCCCATGCCTTAGAAAGTGTGTGAACTCACCATGGTTTGCTCGGTTAGATTAATTACTCAAATAATCAAGAAATTAAGCACGTCCTAATAAGGTACATATAACAATCAGTTTCTCATGCATAACACGTATCCTACGTACGGTTTATCTACTCATTACTTCTACCACGTACCACACAATTCTAATGTCAAGGTACTTTGTTAAGTTATATTATTTTACCCTAAAATAGTATAACTATCTCACAAAATAAACAAGTATACACACAAGTGTTCTAGCATAAAATATATATTCTAAATATATATTTAACCATTTTACTTGTAAAAATCAACCTCCGATACTTTGTATTTTTGTAACAAAGTCATGGCGAAGTTTATTTTGAAAAGCAAAGTTAAAACGTATATGTGAACACTTGTTAGAAACATAATTTCTAAGTGTTGGAATTTTTAGAAAATTTCGCCAGAGTTTCCTTTGTAAATGGAGGTGTCCATGCTAATAAGCATATCATTTTCTTTTCGGAAAAATATTCAATCAATCAACAACAAGTTACTAAACAACATTACACTAGTCAAGTGCAAAAACAATGCACTTTACATAACAACATGAACTTGGTTTTTCATAAAACGCGTAGTAACTTAGTGGGGTGTTTAGTGGGTTTAGTTACCCTCCAAAGTGTGTTTACTTTTGTTAAAATCTCATTCTCGGGATTTTTAGATGTTTACAACTTGTAAACTCATTTTGCAAAAATGTATATTTATTGGATCTTCTTGTTCTAAAAATATTTCTACGCTTATTTTGTTACTAAAATAGTGTAGGTTTAACAAAAGTCATAACCTTTCAAAAATCATCTTCTACTCTTGGTTTATTTAGGAAAACCATTTGTAAACCTCGGATCCATACGATCGTCAACTCAGTTTGTTCACTTATTTTTCAAGAAATCATTTTGTTACCAAGCTTATGTTGAAATATGGAGGTGATTCCTTTATGTAAATTACTAATCACCTCCTAACTTGTTAACTTAAGTTTTTAATCTTACTTTAACAAGTTCAACCATGATGTTCAACATCATATTACTAGTAATCATCTAGCAAGCATCAAGTAATCAACAACATAACAAAACAACTCTATTTCATCAAGATTTCATCTTATTTCATCATCAAGTTAGCTTTATGTTCAAGACTTATGTTTATGATCTTTTAGTGTTCTTTAGATTTCATCTTAGCATAACTATTAACCATAATAAAGTTGAAGTAAATAAGGATCAAAGAAGCTTACTACTAGCTTTTAAGCTAGGGAAGATCAAGCTTGGAAATGTAGAGGGTAAAAGCAAACTAGAGAGGTCCTTGATGATCCGTGATTTCCACCCTCCGTTATTCACCTTTGCGCACCTTGTGAGAAGCTTCGATGGATGAACAAAGGTCAAAAATGGTGAGTGATGATATAGGGGTTTCGTCCCAGCTTGGTAGAGGGGAGAAGGAGGTTATTTTGTTGTGATGAAGAAGATGAGGATTGCTAGGGGTTTATAACCAACAATTTCTTATTAACCATTGGGTATGATGTCCCCCAAAGTACCATACAACTTCAAGTCAAATTTCTATGGAGCTTAAGGAATAATTGAAATGATTTTGTGTTGTGGGGTCCCATGGGGACGGTTACACCAAGGGGGGGGGGGGTCTAGCATAGGTTAAACTAAGTGGTTACAATCTAGTTTAATCTTAAGTATTAGTTACATATATTAGTTAGTAGATATTTTGTAAGAGGTGTCATGATGTTCGGGAACCATAACTAGCTCAGAAAAATAAAAGCAATGCTTTTTACAATATTTTATTGTTCCGGGTAATGTCCGGTTGTTCGGTTAGATACCGGTTTGTTAAAATGCTAAGTTATTCCATATAGTGTCCTATATATATCTTTTTGTAACATTTTTAATTCCCAACACTCAGGAAAGCATACAGGACTATTTAGTAACTTTTCTGCACAAGACTAGTATGTTAACAAGCACATGTAAGTATGAAACAGTAATTCAGAAAGCAGTTAAGTAATTCAGCACAGTCATCAAGCACTTTAATTAACATTAATAAATCGTAGGGATACATGAAATTTTGAGGGTTGTCACATTCTCCCCCTGTTAAGAGAAGTTCGTTCCGAAATTTAGCACGTGGTTACTGAGGAAGCTAGTTAAGTTGCGTGGTTTCCTGGTTTTCCCGAGGTGTCACATCATCCCCTCGTTGGTTTGGAATTTCGTCCCGAAATTCTGCAGTAGCTTCAGCCTCAGTAGTGGATGCACTTTTCTTAAACAACTGGGGATACTTGAGTTTCATTTGGTCTTCTCGTTCCCAGGTATACTCTCGGCCACGACGGGAATTCCAACGAACTCGGACAAGAGGTATTCTGGTACGCTTGAGAATCTTAACGTCTCGGTCTGTGATTTCAACTGGTTCCTCGACGAATCGCAACTGGTCGTCGATTGTGAGCTCCTTTAAGGGAACTATGAGGGTCTCATCTGGCAGACACTTCTTCAGATTCGACACATGGAATACGTTGTGAACTCCGCTGAGTTCTTCAGGTACATTCAACTTGTAGGCGACTTTGCTAATTTTCTCAATGATTTCGAACGATCCGACATAACGCGGATTGAGCTTGCCTCGTTTGCCAAAATGAACTGCACCTTTCCAAGATGAGACTTTGAGTAGCACCCGATCCCCAACCTGGAACTCGAGTGGCTTTCTCCGCATATCAGCATAGCTTTTCTGACGGTCACGAGCTGCCGCCATTCGTTGTCGTATCTGAGCAATCTTCTCGGTTGTATCTACTACAAGTTCTGGGCCAGTGATTTGACTGTCGCCAACCTCTGCCCAACAAAGAGGCGATCGGCACTTCCGTCCGTACAATGCCTCGAACGGAGCGGCCTGGATACTGGTGTGGTAACTAATGTTATATGAAAACTCCACTAACAGGAGGTGTTTTTCCCAGCCATTACCAAAGTCGATTACACATGCCCTAAGCATGTCTTCAAGGGTTTGGATGGTACGTTCAGATTGCCCATCCGTCTGTGGATGATATGCCGTGCTCATGTCTAATCGAGAACCAAAGGACTTGTGCATAGCTTGCCACAGTTCAGATGTAAAACGTGAGTCACGATCAGAGATGATGGAGTTGTCACTCTGTGCCTTGATACTACTTCCTTTAGGTAGATATCTGCTAGAGTAGAAAACTTGTCGGTTTGCTTGATAGCCAAGAAGTGTGCAGACTTAGTCAATCGATCCACTATCACCCAAATAGTGTTATTTCCGCGTTGAGATCTAGGCAGGCCAGTAACGAAATCCATGGAAATTTGCTCCCATTTCCATGTTGGGATCTTTGGTTGTTGGAGTAGGCCTGATGGTTTCTAGTATTCAATCTTGACTCTCGCACAAGTCAAACATTTACTAACATAGGTTGCTATGTTGGCTTTCATGCTAGGCCACCAATATGTAGTCTTGAGATCGTGGTACATCCTATCCGAACCAGGATGTACTGAGTAACGAGACTTATGTGCTTCATCCATCACAAGCTTGCGTAAGTTTCCATAAAGTGGTACCCAGATGCGCCCGTTTACATAGTAGGCGCGCCGTCTTCCTTTTGTTCTAGCCGTTTCCTTGATCCTCATAGGGACTCAGCCCTGATGTTTTCTGCTTTCAATGCTTCGACCAGAGCATCACGAATTTGAGCGGGAAAGCTAGAGTGAATGGTAAGCTGTAACGCACGTACACGCCTAGGTATAGTATCCTTTCGACTGAGGGCGTCGGCCACAACATTGGCTTTGCCCGGATGGTACTTGATCGCACATTCATAATCATTCAAGAGCTCGACCCATCGACGTTGTCGCATGTTTAACTCCTTTTTCTTGAAGATATGCTCGAGACTCCTGTGATCGGTGTAAATGGTGCACTTGGTACCGTACAGGTAATGTCTCCATATCTTAAGTGCGAAAACAACTGCTCCCAATTCCAAGTCGTGCGTAGTGTAGTTCCTTTCGTGAACCTTAAGTTGGCGCGATGCGTAGGCAATGACCTTGTCACGTTGCATCAACACGCAACCAAGTCCTTGGATGGAAGTGTCGCAATAAACCACAAAATCATCTGTGCCTTCAGGCAAAGAGAGGATAGGCGCGCTACAAAGTCTGTCTTTTAAGTGCTGAAATGCGGATTCCTATGCATCACCCCAACAATAGGTGACACCCTTCTGAGTCAGTGAAGTGAGAGGTTGCACAATCTTTGAGAAATCCTTGATAAATCTTCTGTAATATCCCGCCAAACCCAAGAATTGGCGGATTTCTATTGGTGTACGGGGTGCAGGCCAATTCTTGATCGAGTCAACCTTGGATGGATCCACATGAATCCCGTCCTTGTTTACCACGTGGCCTAGAAAGTGGACTTCGCGAAGCCAGAAGTCACATTTCGAAAATTTGGCATACAACTGCTCTGTTCGAAGAAGTTCCAAAATAAGTCTCAGGTGTTGCTCGTGTTCTTCCTGACTCTTAGAATAGATCAGGATATCGACGATGAAAACAATAACGAACTTACCCAGGTAAGGTTTGCATACTCGGTTCATGAGATCCATGAAGACCGCTGGTGCATTCGTCAACCCGAAAGACATGACTAGAAACTCGTAATAGCTGTAACGAGTTCTGAATGTTGTTTTGGAGACGTCCTCCTCTCGGACTCTCAGCTGATGGTATCCCGATCTCAAATCAATCTTAGAGTAATAGCTCGACCCTTGCAACTGGTCGAACAAGTCGTCTATACGTGGGAGGGGATAACGATTCTTCACGGTCACCTTGTTGAGTTCGCGATAGTCAATACACATTCTGAAGGTACCGTCTTTCTTCTTCACAAATAACACTAGAGCTCCCCAAGGCGAAGAGCTAGGACGTATGAAACCCTTTTCCAAGAGTTCTTGTAGTTGCGTGGACAGTTCTTCAAGTTCTGATGGAGCTAGACGATAAAGTGCATGAGCTATTGGTGCTGCCCCAGGAGCTAGCTCGATTTGAAACTCGACTTGTCGATGAGGCGGAAGACCAGGTAATTCCTCAGGAAATACCTCAGGAAAGTCGCGCACAATAGGAATGTCTTCTATCTTCTTTTCCTCCGAGGATGTATCAAAAACGAGGGCTAGGATGGCAGTGTGGCCCTTTCGCAAACACTTCTGGGCCTTAAGGAAAGAGATGGTGCCCACAACAGCACCACTCTTGTCGCCATGAATCACGAGGGGTTCTTCACCAGAACGAGGGATGCGGACAATCTTCTCGTTGCAAAGAATTTCCGCTTGCTGATGAGATAACCAATCCATCCCAATAACAACGTCGAAACTACCCAGAACGATAGGAATAAGGTCGATAGAGCAGGTCTGACCAGCTAGGACGAGGCTACAGCCCTTAACTATGTGTGTGGCTTCAAGACTTTTACCGTTTGCTAGTTCTACCGTATGTTTGGTGGTCAATGGTGTTGGAGTGCGCTTAAGCATTTGGCTAACTTTTAAGGACACATAACTAGTATCGGCACCCGAATCAAATAAAACAGTAACAAAGAAGTCGTCCAGAAGAAACTTACCCATCACAACGTTGGGATCGTTCCTTGCATCACCCTGACCAATCACGAAGGCACGACCTCGGGCGCCATTGCCATTATTGTTACCCCCATTGTTGCCTCCATTGTTGTTCCCATTTCCTTGGTGATTGTTGTTCTGATTCTGGTTCAGCTGGGGGCAGTTTCTCTTAAAGTGGCCTTCAGCGCCACACTGAAAGCATCCTTTATTGCCCTGCTGCTGCTGGTTCTGTGGAGCTGGTTATTGTTGTTGGTGATTCGGATTCGCAGGACGTGGGCTCCTGCAATCCTTGGCTTCATGACCCAGCTTGTTACACCTCAGACAACGACCCTTGTGGCACTGCCCGCTATGATGCTTGTTGTATTGGTTGCACTTGGGGTGGTTTCCCTTGTATCCACCATGCCCCTGACTAGCCGAAGATTGCTGACCAGGGCTCTTGTAGTCGTCAGTCCTTCGCTGCTGAGACTGAGACTGAGCTGAATTCGAAGCCTTGCTGGAGGCTCCATCCCACTTACGCTTGTTATCACTGAGAGCATCAGAAGTAGTAGTAGGGCTAATATGCTTGGGCAGCTTGTTCTGCTCAACTGCCTGATCAGTGAGACTATGAGCCAAACAGATGATTTGCTGAATGGTGCCAAGATTAGCTGAGGTCACGTGGCTCTGAATTTCTGGCACCAAACCCTTAAGGTACAGCTCGATACGCTTGATGGGAGGATCCACCATAGTAGGACACAAGATAGCTAATTCGTTCGACCTCTTTGTGTATGCCTCGATCTCAGACCACGTCATCTTCAAATTGAAAAATTCCACCTCTAGCTTGTGGATGTCGTCACGACTACAGTACTCTTCTTTGATCAACTCTTTGAAGTCGTTCCATGGGGTGGCATTAGCAACCGCCAGCCCTAGCAGTTGAACTTGTGCCTTCCACCAGGTTAACGCAGCACCTTCGAGTGTTCCAGTAGCATATTTCACCCTACGATCTTCAGGGCATTCACACATCTCAAAAACAGACTCAAGCTTCTCGAACCAGTGAAGAAGGCCAACAGCTCCTTCGGTGCCGCTGAAAGTACTAGGTCGGCAATCCATGAATGTTTTGAACGTACATACGGGAGGCTGAGCATGTTGACCTGTGGCGCGAGATTAAAAGACAAGGTTAAGCACAAGAGTGGGTTCGCGAGAGTAGGATCTAAGCGTCCTAGGATAGGTCAAAATGGCAGGCTATACCTCCTGCTGGAACTGCTGCGAGTGCCTCAGCAACTCGTTCGTTGATTAGAGTCGTCAGCTGGGCTTGAGTCAAGTTCAGGCGTCCACCCATGATCTTCACATCGAAGGAAACACAAGTAAGAAAAGTGTCGCGAAAGTGCGTAAGTGTGGAGTGACAGAAGGGAGCAAACACACAGGGTTTTCAAGCAGTAGTTGTTATGCTAACTAAGCATACCATGATCAAACGCGCTACTTAAACTAGCAGGTAGGCAATACAAACATAAACCATATTACCTATAGTGTTGGGTCTTGCACGTGGAGCAAAGCGTCGTTGTGGATCGTTGAGCACTGTACAGATTATAGTCTGGTTTTATCAAAAAGCCTTTCCCTTTTTAAAACCAAGTTCACTATAACCAATGGCTCTGATACCAATCTGTCACACCCCCAAAACCCACCATGCGGAGTATCACCGTTTGGAGGCGTGACATGACCAGGATCGAGCCACCAATCATATTGAACAACGTAATTAAGTAAATAAAACCAACCACAATATAATTGGTGACCTAAAGAAGGTAACCGACTTTAAGTTAACTGCGGAAGCATAAAACGTAAGTCCAAAACATAAGTTCCATAGTTCATAAGTTTAAAGTCCAATACGTAAGTTTAAGAATTTCATAAGGATTAAATGTTAAGCACGGGACATAAAAGTCCATATCCCACAACGACCTCCTCCTCGTGCAAGCTTCATAAGCATCTAACGACCTATAAGGCATGTAACAACGAGTCAACAACAAAGTTGAGTGAGTTCACGTTTGGTTGTTTAGTTTTACGTTGTTTCCGAAAACATGGTTTGTCTTTTGCTGGCTTACTTTCCGTGGGGGTTACCCCATAGTTGAAAATATGATTAATTAGTTTCTTCTTTATTACCCAAACCATATCCATAATTAGTGGGGGCTTCCCCATGTGAACCACTAGACCGTTACCATATCGACAACTGACGAACAATAGTTGTGCCATATGTCAATGTCTATCATCATTGACAGTTTGCCATAGTCCATTAGTACACGCTCGTCCGACTGGCACGGTGTGAGGTTTGTTAAACCTAATAGCGCTATTAACTAATGACCCGCTCGCCATTGGCCTCGGCGATTAAGTGGATATAAAATGAGGGACTTAATGATAGAGTTTTGTCTAGTAAGTTTTAAGGTTGTTGTCCTACCCAAGGAGGACGAACGTACGTATTCTACCCAAGGAGAATACGCAGGATTAATATTGGCATCCTACCTATGGAGGATGGCGGTACATATCCTACCCAAGGAGGATATGTAGGTTCCGTTTTAATTCCTTAACCCCATTCCCAACCACCGGGAATCCCATGCCTTAGAAAGTGTGTGAACTCACCTTGGTTTGCTCGGTTAGAATAATTACTCAAATAATCAGGAAATCAAGCACGTCCTAATAAGGTACAGATAACAATCATTTTCTCATGCATAACACGTATCCTACATACGGTTTATCTACTCATTACTTCTACCACGTACCACACAATTCTAATGTCAAGGTACTTTGTTAAGTTATATTATTTTACCCTAAAATAGTATAACTATCTCACAAAATAAACAAGTATACACACAAGTGTTCTAGCATAAAATATATATTCTAAATATATATTTAACCATTTTACTTGTAAAAATCAACCTCCGATACTTTGTATTGTTGTAACAAAGTCATGGCGAAGTTTATTTTGAAAAGCAAAGTTAAAACGTATATGTGAACACTTGTTAGAAACATAATTTCTAAGTGTTGGAATTTTTAGAAAATTTCGCCAGAGTTTCCTTTGTAAATGGAGGTGTCCATGCTAATAAGCATATCATTTTCTTTTCGGAAAAATATTCAATCAATCAACAACAAGTTACTAAACAACATTACACTAGTCAAGTGCAAAAACAATGCACTTTACATAACAACATGAACTTGGTTTTTCATAAAAACGCGTAGTAACTTAGTGGGGTGTTTAGTGGGTTTAGTTACCCTCCAAAGTGTGTTTACTTTTGTTAAAATCTCATTCTCAGGATTTTTAGATGTTTACAACTTGTAAACTCATTTTTCAAAAATGTGTATTTATTGGATCTTCTTGTTCTAAAAATATTTCTACGCTTATTTTGTTACTAAAATAGTGTAGGTTTAACAAAAGTCATAACCTTTCAAAAATCATCTTCTACTCTTGGTTTATTTAGGAAAACCATTTGTAAACCTCAGATCCATACGATCGTCAACTCACTTTGTTCACTTATTTTTCAAAAAATTGTTTTGTTACCAAGCTTATGTTGAAATATGGAGGTGATTCCTTTATGTAAATCACTAATCACCTCCTAACTTGTTAACTTAAGTTTTTAATCTTAATTTAACAAGTTCAACCATGATATTCAACATCATATTGCTAGTAATCATCTAGCAAGCATCAAGTAATCAACAGCATAACAAAACAACTCTATTTCATCAAGATTTCATCTTATTTCATCATCAAGTTAGCTTTATGTTCAAGACATATGTTTATGATCTTTTAGTGTTCTTGAGATTTCATCTTAGCATAACTATTAACCATCATAAACATGAAGTAAATAAGGATCAAAGAAGCTTACTATTAGCTTTTAAGCTAGGGAAGATCAAGCTTGGAAATGTAGAGGGTAAAAGCAAACTAGAGAGGTCCTTGATGATCCGTGAGTTCCACCCTCCGTTATTCACCTTTGCGCACCTTGTGAGAAGCTTGGATGGATGAACAAAGGTCGAAAATGGTGAGTGATGATATAGGGGTTTCGGCCGAGCTTGGTAGAGGGGAGAAGGAGGTTGTTTTGTTGTGATGAAGAAGATGAGGAGTGCTAGGGGTTTATAACCAACAATTTCTTATTAACCACTGGGTATGATGTCCCCCAAAGTACCATACAACATCAAGTCAAATCTCTATGGAGATTAAGGAAGATTTGAAATGATTTTGTGTTGTGGGGTCCCATGGGGACGATTACACCAAGGGGGGGGGGGTCTAGCATAGGTTAAACTAAGTGGTTACAATCTAGTTTAATCTTAAGTATTAGTTACATATATTAGTTAGTAGATATTTTGTAAGAGGTGTCATGATGTTCGGGAACCATAACTAGCTCAGAAAAATAAAAACAATGCTTTTTACAATATTTTAGTGTTCCGGGTAATGTCCAGTTGTTCGGTTAGATACCGGTTTGTTAAAGTGCTAAGTTATTCCATATAGTGTCCTATATATATCTTTTTGTAACATTTTTAATTCCCAACACTCAGGAAAGCATACAGGACTATTTAGTAACTTTTCTGCACAAGACTAGTATGTTAACAAGCACATGTAAGTATGACACAGTAATTCAGAAAGCAGTTAAGTAATTCAGCACAGTCATCAAGCACTTTAAGTAACATTAATAAATCGTACGGATACATCAAATTTTGAGGGTTGTCACATTCTCCCCCTGTTAAGAGAATTTAATCCCGAAATTTAGCACGTAGTTACTGAGGAAGCTAGTTAAGTTGCGTGGTTTCCTAGTTTTCCCGAGGTGTCACACGCAGGGTCCTATCTCAATGAACCATATGATGCCTGCCTCACGTACAATATATATATCCTACTAATATGAAAATTTAATACACGATGTTATACGAATTCCCCTGTCACTCAAATGTTGAGACCCAGTCCGGAATTCATCCCCAATCCGTACGGTCGTGTTTCGCTTAGGAAAATACCGTACTTTCAATATTCATTCATCAAAAACGTTTTACTTCGAAACATATGACTTATCAAATTTCATATATTTTCAACAAAAATATATATTTTATATTAAAAGGTATGTTTTATTTCAAAAACATTATTAAACCCTTTTATTGACGTGTTCTACCCCCAAAATGTATACAAAGCAGTAAAAAGAGGGGTTTAGTGACACTCACCTTTGGGTGCATATTTTTAAATAGCGCAATCCCATAGATTGATTTTCTACACGTCCTAATATAGGAACGATTCTAAATCTATATACATAACACAAAAATCCTAAGTTTCTCCGTTTCTTAGAATTATCACATAACTTTGAGATTTTCTCGAAAAGTTGTCATTTTTTATTTTGTTGGCACGTTAATATATACATGAGTCCATATATATATATATATATATTTTTATGATTTTGCGACTTGAACGATTTTATTGGTGACCATTATTGTGTAAATCCGTTAACTCTCCCGTTTATACGCAATATATCTACGATTTGTGCGTCGTAATATATATACATAAACGTTCATATAATTTAATACTGAAACACGCGAAATATTACTAACTTATCTATTTTGTCATTTTAAAAAAAAATATACATAAAATATCATATATGTATCAAATTTCATGCTCGACAAACAAGTTACACATTTAACGCAATTTTACTGTTTCTACCGCACAAAACGTACTTGCATACATGCATAGTCTAAATTTCCCACTCTCAAATTAACACTTAACATATTATCACATTTACATGTTTAAATCACTTAACACATTTTATCACATAAGGTTCACTCAAAATTTACCCATACTAGTGTTCATCAAAAAATGTGTATTTTAGCGATTCGGTAATGTTTTCGGGCGTCGGAAGTCATGTATGACCAACCAAACACCAAGTAAACTTAAAATTAGTTAAAATACTTGTTTTTAAACTAAAAAACATCAGTTTATTTACTGATCTAAATCAGTTTTACAAAAATCACTCGAAAAGCCGATTTTTGGCCGTTTTAACGCATAGTTTTGCGTTAAATGTTACCATAATCATCCCAACTCGAAACGACTTGATATTTTAACACAATACATGTTATTTAATGATTAAAATAGTGGTTATAATCAGATTAGTGCAGTTCTTGTATAAGTTACATAAATCATGTGATTTCACGTATTTTACAACTTTTAATGCACCATGTACAACATGCAAAGCTAGCAAACATTATGACAAAGTTATAAGTCACTGAACACTTTAAAATAACTTCATTTTAGTGTTTATAATCTGCTCATAACCTACTTTTACTCAATCACACTCAAATCATCTTTTTAAGATCATATATCATCATGCATGTTTACATATGTGCATCTAATGCACCCCTACAATATTATCATCATCTTTTATGTTCCAATCTTATTCTAGAACACATTAACATCATGTTTTTACAAAATATATATAACACACATCATTATGATCATCCAATCATTCAAAATCAAGAATAAGTATCCTTCACATTTAAGATTATATGACAATTTTTATATGCATGCATACATATATACATATATATATACGAAACACATACACACATATAAACTTCCAAAAATTTAGTTTTCAACATATCACTTTCAAATCTTAAATCACTTTAGAACATTCTTATATGACAACTAACACTTACTTTAATCATCTTATTTTTCAAGAAATCAAATAACCAAGAAATTTTTCATCAAAGTTTCAAAATACAATTTACACATACACACACACCATTCTTGGCCATATATACATACATGCACACACTCCTTTTTATTTTATTCAAAACTCATTTGTTTGAAATTTTCAAGTTTATGTTTAGATTCAAGAACAAGAGAAACTTTCACTATCATCTTTATCACTATGAATCATGAACAAGATTTGAAAGAATGTATGTTATACCTTCAAGATTCTTAGTGGGTTTTAAGAGTAGTGATGATATGAAGCCTTGTTCTTGCCCAAACCTCCTTGAAATCACCTCTAAACCTTTATGTAAGCTTAAAAACACCTTGGAATGGACATGATATTCAAGATTTGAGTTGGAAAATAAAAATGGATGTTGGTTATGGGGTGTTCGGCCGTGCT